>CM030730.1:27500-482530 GCA_018127085.1 Pneumocystis sp. 'macacae'
TGTAATTTAAAAATTATTTTTTTGATTTTACATGTGAAAATCTTTTTTAATTGTTAAATTTCTTCAAAAATTAAATATTTTCAATATATTAATTAGTAAAAAATAAAAATATTTTGAATTATACATGTAGTTTAAATTTGAATTATATTAATTATGGTTAAAAAATCAAAATAAATTATTAATTTTTTTTATCATTTCTAAATGTAATATTAAATATTATATAAAAATAAAATAATAAGATAAACGTATATATCTGTATAAATTAGATAACTTTCAAAAATAATATTTATATATTTATAATTTAAATTAATAAGATAAAATATTTATAAAAAAGCGATAATATTTGAATTTATTTTTATGAACGTTAAATTTTTAAAACAGATTATAGAATGATGTTTAACAGAGAAAATGTAAAAGATAAAGATAAAAAAATAAATAATCTTTTTAATTCAATGGGAGATCAAATGAATAATGAAAAAAAACAAGTAAATCAAAACTTTAAAAAAGGAAAAGATAAAAATGATATAGAACTCGTATGTAATATTTTTTATATAATTTTCATCTTATGTTTTTGTTACTTTAGTCTGAAGAGGATAATCATTTAAAGGCAAATCTTGAGATATTAGTTGAAAGACTTAAAGTATGATATTATTATTCTTAAAATTTTATTAATCGTTTTTAAATTAGGAGTTAGATGTCAATCTTCATGGACCTTCATTAGAATCTTTAACAGTTTTTATTCGGACTTCAACTAGTTCTATGACTGCCGTACCAAAACCTTTAAAATTTTTACGTCCACACTTTTCTGAACTCATTCGAATTTATGAGACTTGGCCTGAATCAAGTCGGAAAGTATTTTGACCTTTATGTGTTATATTTGGTAACCTTAAAAGACTATTCTTGCTGACATACTGTCTGTTCTTGGTATGACGTATGCTAAAGAAGGGAAAAGAGAATCTCTTAAATATTGTCTTTTGGGAGGAAAAACCAATTTAGATTTATGGGGTCATGAATATATGAGGTATTTAGTTTTTTATTACGAATTGAAGTTAAAGTTTTTAGGCATTTATCAGCTGAAATTGCTGAAGAATATTCAATAAGAATTGAGAATGATACTTCAACGAATGATCTTATGGAATTAGCGTTAAGAATTGTTCCATTTTTTCTTAGTCATAATGCAGAAGCAGATGCTGTTGATCTTTTGTTAGAATTAGAAGCAATTGAAAAACTACCGCCTTTTATTGATTCTAATACTTATGCTCGAGTATGTTCATATATGGTGAGGTAAGAAAAAGTTTTATAAAAACAAAATTTTCTTAAACTAAAGTTGTGTTAATCTTCTTGCACCACCAGATGATGTTGCATTTCTTAAAACGGCACATACTATATACAGAAATCAAGGAAAGTTAGCACAAGCATTAACATTAGCAATACGTTTAGGTGATTATGAGCTTATTAAAAATGATTTTAATAGTACAAATGATTTAAGTCTTAAAAAGCAGATGGCATATTTGATAGCTCGACAGCAAATTTGGTTTGAAGATGATAATGAAAATATAAATGAATGTTTAAGAAACAGTCGTTTAAGTGAATTATTTAAATTTGTTGCAAAAGAACTTAATGTTTTTGAGCCAAAAACACCTGAAGATATATATAAAAGTCATTTAGAAACTCGATCAATGTCATTAACTTCTGTTGATTCTGCAAAGCAAAATCTTGCGAGTACATTTGTTAATGCTTTTGTAAATGTTGGATTCGGTAATGATAAACTTGTTCTCTCTGATGATAACAATGCTTCGTGGATTTATAAAAATAAAGATACTGGTTGTTTTTATATTTGTTTATTATAATTATTAATATTAATTCTGTTTTAGGGATGATATCAGCAGTAGCTTCAATTGGAATGATTATGCTTTGGGATATTGAAATGGGACTTACCCAAATTGATAAATATCTTTATTCATCTGATGAGAATATTAAGGCAGGTGCATTACTAGGTATTGGGTTAATCAATACTGGCGTTCATGATGAATCTGATCCCGCTTTGGCTTTACTTGGTGAATATTTGGAAAATAAAGATATAAAATTTAAAATTAGTGCTATTGTTGGGTATAATATAATTAATGGTTTTGTTGTTTGAGTTTATGCTTCTAGACTTGGTATGGCGTATGCTGGTTCTAATATGGAAGATATTATGGAACTACTCCTTCCTTTTTTGAATGATGTTGAAGTGCCTATGGAAATATCCAGCTTAGCAGCTTTATCACTTGGTATGATATTTGTTGGATCATGTAATGGTGATATAACATCAGCTATTCTTCAAACAATGATGGAAAGAGAAAGCAAATATTTAGAAGAAAAATGGGGATGTTTTATGTCTTTAGGATTAGCACTGTTATATGCTGGCAAACAAGATGCATCAGATGCAACTTTGGAAATATTAAAAGCTATTAATCACCCTATTGCTCGACAAGCGGATGTTCTTGTTGATATTTTTTCATATGCTGGTACAGGTAATGTTTTAAAAATTCAGGGTCTTTTGCATATATGTAATAGTCATTTGGATAATAATAAAGAGAAAAATGATTTACATCAAGGTTTTGCTGTCTTAGGTTTAGCTTTGATTGCAATGGGTGAGGATATAGGAGGAGAAATGATCCTTCGTCAATTCGATCATTTAGTAAGTCAATTTTTACAAATAATAATGCTTATAATAAAAGATGTATTATGGTGAGCCTGTTATTCGTAAAGCAGTTCCTTTAGCTTTAGGATTACTTAGTGCTTCTAATCCCCAAATTAGGATATTTGAAACTCTTAGTAGATATTCTCATGATACTGACATTGATGTTGCCATTAATGCTATTTTTGCGATGGGTTTAGTAGGATCAGGCACAAATAATGCAAGATTGGCTCAGTTGCTTCGTCAATTAGCTAGTTATTATCATAAGACGCCAAATGCACTTTTTATGGTTCGTATAGCTCAAGGGCTTTTGCATATGGGAAAAGGGACAATGACTCTTAGTCCATATCACACTGATCGACAAATTATGTCATATGTATCTATGTCAGGCTTATTTACCGTATTGGTTTCTATGATGAATTCTAAATTTTGTAATGTTACTAATAATGTATTTTTGTACCTAATTGTTTTAGTTATACTAGATACGTTTCATTGGATATTGTATTATCTTACGATGGCTATACATCCTCGTATGCTTTTAACAGTTGATGAGTTCGGTAATTTTCAGAAAACAACAGTAAGACAGGGAACTGCTGTAGATACTGTTGGACAAATTGGACGACCAAAGACTATTACTGGGTTTCAGACTTTAGAAACACCAACGTTGCTTCAATACAGTGATCGTGCAGAACTCGCAACTGATAAATATATTCCTCTTACTCCTACACTTGAATGGATTGTTATATTGAGAAAAAATCCAAATCGTATGGAAGAAGATACATGAATATATAGAATAGAGATAATATGAATAAATGTTTTTTATTTCCGTAAATTATGTATATTTTGTATTTTTTTGATTTTGATTATTATTAATCTAAAAATATAATTTTATAAATCAAATTTAATTTTTTAAAAATATTTGAAAATAAAGATTAATAAAGATTGTCAATAAATAATTTATCAAGTTGTTAAATATTTTTATATTTAATACTAATTTTTTATTTGTACATAATTATAATTAAAAATCATAAAGGATGTTTTTAATTTTTATATTTATACGATTTTTAGTTAAAAATTCCTAAAAACATTGTTATTTAATAATTATAAATATGGAAATTTGACTTTGCTATTTTTATTGGTAAAACAAACTTTTTTTAGTTAAATTTTATTAATAAAATTTAAAACAATTTAATTTTTTTTTAAATACAAAAATTAAATACTTTAAAAATTCTATTTTATAAAAATATTAATATAACTATAATGTTATTAATCTATTATTATAATTTAAACATGAAACTATAATAATGTGTTTTGAAATACTTGTAGCAATATATCAAAAATAAAATATATCATATAATTTTAAGCTATTTGCTCATTTTTAGAGTTATATTTGTATTTATAAGTTGGTTAACATTCGGAAAAATCAAAAATTTTTTAAGCAAAAGTAGAAGTAAAAAATAACAATGGTAATAAAGCAAGGACAAAATTATTAGTATTCGAATTAACTAACCTTTTTTATATTAAAAAATGTATCTATATATTTCAAGTTTTAACCTGAATATTATTATTTACTAAATGATATAATATATCTTTTTCTTTTATAATTTCTGAATTTTTATTTGTTTCTGAATTTGTTTCACATGGAATCGATGTTGAATTTAAAGTTAATGTTTCTGGTAATGATTTTGGTTTGTTATTTATAGATGATCTTTGTAGAAAGTGATTCTTGAAATATGAAGTATGAGCATGATTCATATCCCAAATAAATGGTTGTATATGTGGTTCATAATTAGGAGAAGAATATCCTGCTATTCCTGTACTATATAAATTAAAAAATGTAAAAATCAATTTTCATAACTTTACTTTAGTGGAAAATACATTTGTAAATTTGAAAATGCTCCAGACTTTGATGGATCATCATGAAGATCAGTAATACCAGTTCCACTATGTTGAATACCATAACGATCTATACCTAATCCTAAAGTGGAAAATCCTAATGAATCATCTATGATAGTACGACCCGTTAAAACGTTATATTCTTGGGCTCTCCATAGTCTACGTCGAGCTGTTTGACCTTTAAGGCCTAAAAAGTATAAGTGATAATATATATATCTAAAGTTATACGTTTTTGAGAAGGTGAATCTGCATAGCGTACTTGTAATGGCATTGCAGCACCTGGCAACATCTTACCATCAAAATTTTTAATTATTGTATCAGCGGCTTTTCTATCTGACATTCTTTAAAATTTTAAAAAAATATTTATATTATTTATAGTAAAAACCTAGCAAATCCTACACCTCGACTAACATTATTTGAATCTCTAAGAATACGATTAGAAATGACTTTATATGGAGCAAATTGCTCTTCTAAGTCCTTAATAATATTAGATTTTTGATAATTATAATTATATGATTTACTTTTTCATGCATGTTCAAAGGAAGATTAGATAAATATAAATTAGTTGATCCTGGATCTGCTAAATTTTTAAGTCTTGTACTAAAGGATTCCTAAATTATTTAATACGCATACACAGACATGGTGATCACATAATTAACCTTAGCAAAAGATACTTGATAACCAAAATGCATCAGTCCAGCAATACATGCTTTTGCTTCTTCCTCTTTCTCAAAACAAGCAAACCCGAATCTAAAAAATGACTAATATAAATATATGATATTTTGGGTATAAATATACCCTTTACAAGTTCCCGATTGTGTGTCAAGAATCGCTTTGCTACTATGAATTTTTCCAAATCTGGATGCTAAAATGTATAAACTTTCATCTGTAGTATCTGGAGGAAGTCCTCTAATATAAACATTAGTTGTTTTGTTGGGATTTTGGAGAGATGATTCGAGGGTATCATAATAAGTCGGACCTGGAAATATTGAAGGAACTGGGGCAGGTACAGGAGGACCTGCTGCAATCATTCCAGCAATTTGAGGATTTAATGGAGTAGGAGGAAGTTGTGGTGAAGAATAAATAGAAGATGCGGATGCGTGTTGAACGTGAGTAGGATATCTGTAAGCACTAGGCGTTGCTGTAAAAGTATTGGTATTTATTACTGGATTTGAAACTATATTAGCTGTTGGAATTGAATGATATAATGAAGGATGAGGGTTATGTGATGCAAACCATGTAGGTCTAACATGTGTTGGATGATTTTTTAGAAAAGAGCTCATAGCATATGTATGTCGATAACTTGTTGGATATTTTCTTATACTTAGATTAGTTTCATGAGTATATTTTCTTTTAGTATTATATAAAATACTATTATCAATATATTGATATCCAAGAATAGGAGTAGGTTCAAATTGTGTATTTATGCTCATAATGTCTTGTGTATATTTTTGTTTTATAGATGATGAGCTTGGTGTAGGCAGTTTTTGATCTTGAGTTGAAAGTAGTGGTGATGAAAAAGGTGGCGATAGTAAATTTGTTTTATTATCTGATTGTTGTAAGGATAAAAATTCTGATGATTTAGCAGGTGATGTTTCCTTAGACACAGGAGTTAAAGGTGTACTTATATGCTTATATGGTTCATCAAGAATAGATTCTTTTGATTTTAAAACAGTAACATTATTTGTAGTAGCAATGTTAAGTGATGTCATTGCTGATACTAATGAAGATTCCGTATCAAGTGAAACAGAAGCATAAGATGTATTTGTAACAGGCATTGAGCAATATGTATATAAAAATCTCGAACTGATAACAATTTTTTAAAAAGTAGCTGTTTGAATATCTTAATAAGTTTAAAATTCATACTTTCATATGATACCTGAAAATATTAATATTTAAAAAGAATTATATAATTTAATGTTTCGAATAAAACTTTGTAATTCGTAGTAAAATAAACGCTAGAAATAAGTTTTTATAGATAGATAATATGTAGATAAATAAGAACCTGGTAATATTTGAGTTATAATAAATAGGTAATAAATTCAAGAATTTAGAGTTAATAAATAAAAATACTCGAATGAAATAAAAAAATTTTTGTAATATAATATGAAAAACCTTAATATTAAAAAAGGGTTAATAAAGTAGAAAAAAATAGGAGCATATAAAACAGTAAATTATAAACTAAATTAAATTAGTGTTTTTCGGTTTTTAGATCTAAACATTTCGCGCACATCTTTAAATGATACTTGTTAGAAAAAATAATAATATAAGTTACATAGAAACTATAAGTTTTTTGCACTATGTTATATAAATTAATAAAATATATTATATTTTTGTATTGAATATTTAAATTATTTTTTTACAATTTAAAATACATAAAAATTATAAAATTAAAATTATAAAAATTATTTAAATAATAAATTAGAAGATTACATTTTTTTTAATCTCTCATATATGATATTTGAATTAAAAAAAAAATATGAAGGTTTTATTTTTTATTTGTATGATAAAATATGCAACATTAAAAGTATAAAAGTAATTTTTTTGAAGAAAATATTTAGAATTTATATAATATTATATCTCACTAATAGCTTTAATAATAGATTTTTGAATTTCAAAGTATACTGTTAATAAAAGAACTAAAGCATAAAGATAGCATAATTAACAAAAAACAGTATTTATAATAATATGTAATTTATAATGATTTAATGATATCAAAAAAAGATAAAAAAAAAATAATAATTTAGTAATTTAATATATAAACGAGTTATTTAATATTTATAAATCAAGACCAAATATCTTCAAATAATTTATTTTCATTTCTCATTTTTTTCATAATCTGGTCTACTTCAGTCTTCCCTAATTTACGTTCTTCTCCGATTATTTTATGTAGAATCATATTTACTTTTCGTGCCATACGTGCTGCCTAGATAAAAATTTAGTAAATTATAAAAATATTTTAAAAATATACATCGCCGCATATATAAAGTATACCATTACATTCCAAAATTTTATTTATTTTAAAAGAATTTTGTTCTAATAAATCTTGAACATAAATTTTTTTATTTGTTTCTCGTGAAAAAGCGATATACATCTCAAATAAATTTCCCATAACATTTTTATATTCCTATGTTAATCGTTATGATATAAGAATACTATATTCAACAATTCTTACATCCCATTCATCTTTATACAAAAAATCAATGTTTTTATATCGGCATCCATAAAAAAGTATTGTTTTACCTATCTTTTTTCCTCTTTTCATTTGTTCTGCTCTTTCCATAACAAATGCTCTAAAAGGTGCAACACCCGTACCTGGACCAATCATAATAATTGGAATAGTTGTATCATGAGGAAGATGAAAGTTTGATCGTCTAATATGTATTGGTAAATGAAAATTACTATATTTATTACGAGGCCCATTTAATGCATAATTTATTTCAAATGGACGCAAATTGATTTCTTTATTTTGTTTTTGTTTTAGAACTAATAAATAATTTGTCGTTACTCCATTTAAGATATTATTGTGTTCTGGAAAAATTTGTGATTCTACAACTGCAGTAATATGAATTTTTGTTGGATAAATTAAGTTAGAGCTCGAAATTGAATAATAGCGTGGTTTCAAAGATGTAAAGCATTCAATAATAAACGAAAATGGAACTTTCGTCCATAATTCAGGAGTTATGAATTGCATTGTTTGTGCAAGATTGAAGCAGTGTGATGATATAGTTTTGTGAAAATAATCTTTATCTAAACCAAGTTTAAGAGTTTTCTTTTTTGCTTTTTCTGATGGCGCAAATTGTGCTAAAACAGTTAATGATTGTCGAGATACTGGTGCACAAATTTCTAAATAGTATCTTAAAATAGAGTCGTATGTTGAGGGCTGAGGTATTGGTATTTTAACTGTAGAGTCAATATTTTTAATAAATACAACAGTATCGCGCTTGTCAATTAAGTTTAAAGTACTAAGTAATCGATCTACTTCTTGATTTGAATTTGAGGGCCATATAGCTAAATGATCTCCTGTTTGATATTTCATATTAGAACCTTCAATATTAAATTCTATATGTAAACAATTTCTTTCTTTGCAAAAAAAAAGTTCACGCGATTCAGTAATTGGAGCAATAAATGGATTACAAGAATTAAATGGTTTTGTTATACCTGTAAGATGTTTTTTATTTAATTCTCCAAGAAATACTATCTCTGAAAAGGTAGATAATTCTAGATCCTCTGTAATTTTGAATTCTGGTATATATCTAGATTTGTTAGTAAAAATTAAAAAATTAAATTTAAAAATACAAGGCTTCTTTTTCTTTGAGACCCATTTTTTTTGCTACGTCTTCCCACATTTTATCTTTCCAACTAAGAAAGTCTTCTTCCATCGTGCCAGTTCCATCATCTCCTTCACCTCTTTTTGAAATTTTGTTAGCGCCAAGTTTAATAAGTAATGCATCTAAGGTACGAGCCATATGATTATAATATTCATAAGTACTGTTTCCTAGACCAAAAATGATGTAATTTAGAGTTGACAAAGGCTTATTATATGTATTCTTAATATTAGAGAAGGTTAAATTTTTGGATTGCAAAAACTCAAAAAAATCTGCAGCATTATCTGTTGGTTCACCTTCCCCATAAGTAGCAATAACAAATATTGCTAATTTTTCAGGAGGGAAATCATTAAGATTTTCATAATCATAATCTTCAAGATTAGCTGTTATGGTTGATAAACCATAACGTGCATGACCTTCTTTCGCTAAACGAAAAGCAAAATTTTCTGCTGTTCCTGTTTGGGATCCATAAAAAATAACCATATTTTTTTTCTTAACACATTAATTACAATTATATAAAACATTAGATTTAATCTTACTGAGTCGTGCATTTTTTGGATAATATCTCTGGCATTCTTAGGCTTTATTGAAACATTAACAGTAGATCTATTAAAAAAAAATGATATTATTTTCTCTATTGTTAATAATCTTTTGTTTGATATATATAAAATTGTTCCTAAAATTATAAATATAATGATAATAATATCGAAAATATCAAATGTTATTTTTTGTTTTTCTTGAGTCATTCCTCAATATTTTTAAAAACTTTTCATTACTTGTTTAGTTTATTTATTATTTTGTAAATTATTAGATTAAATTTTTTTTTAAAAATTTTTAAAACTGTAAAGTGATCCTATTATAATTGGTTATAAAACGCATTTTAACCTTAAAATTTAAAGATATAAGTGAAATACAGCTTATAAATTAATACCTATGTATATATAACTAGAATAGTTCTGTTATTTTCTATTTTTCATTGTAATTCTAATATTTTTATAAGTGTTTATTTTCAATATTAATATATTATTCGATATAACAAAAATTATCAATAAATTTAACGAGATGTCAAGATAAACATTAAGTATAATAAAATAATTAATGCATTTCTATTTATCTGATATATATATTAGATGTTATTATTATATAATTAGGATATGATTTTTAGCAAAAAAGTTTAAGTTTCATGTTAAATATTAAAATTTTTGATGGTTAATTATGGTTGAAAAAAAGTTAAAAGAGTTTTATACATAAAATAATGAGTACGTGTTTTACAGTATTTTTTGAATTTTCTATTTTAACTTATTGTTATAGCATCTGGTGGGTTTTTGCTTTCAGAACATCATTCTCAAGTAAATGCAAAATCTATTGAATTTTCAGAAGAAAATTCTTATACTTCGAATAATCATATTTTACCTAGTTCTAATATTCCTTGTGATTTAGATCATTCAAGTTGCATGGAAAAACCATTTACTCAAAAAATATCAAAGGAGTCAATGTTATATTCACAGGTTTCTCCATCTAATTGCGAAGCAGGGTCTTCTATAAATCATATAGTCCTGAATCCTCAGTCTAGCATTTTTCCTGCACAATTTTCTTATCGTCCAACTTGTGGTTCTTTGAAACATGAATTCAAAACGCCAACCGAGTATGTACTTTATATTCTTTTTACTCAGTTTGTCTGTATTACTGAAAAAAAGTTTAATACTATGCTGGCTTATCCTTTGGATTGGGAACCTAATATTGTTAAAATAATTGGCGAAGGTGTTGATCCTATATTTGATAAAATTTTAAGAAGTTTGGGATATATAGCTAGGCATAAACCTAAGCCTGTTATCGATTCATTCATGTATTGGAGAAAGTCTAAATTAGAAACTTCCATAATTCCTATGCTTAATAAAGAATGTTTATTTGATGGAAATGTTAAAAATGAATCACAATTGCAGCATGATCCTAATTTCAACGCTATTCAATTTAATCGGAAGGTTTCTGTTATAAAGGATAGAACATCTCTTATTTCTATATTTATTTTATGTAGAGCACTTATTGAAATAGTAAAGCAAGTTTCAGCAGATGCTTTGGGAGATGAGCTTGGAAATAAACTTGAAGAGATTGTTTTTAATCAGCTTCGATATACTAATCCTAGAGTATTATCTACTAGTATTATTAGGCTAGCTAACTGGAATTTACTTGTTGAACTTCTTGGTTGGATGAGCAAAGTTCGTTTTTCTAGTGTTAGTGACCGTTTTATTGCCGATCTTGAGAAATTTAGAGGGAATATTACTAGAGAGAAGGAATTGAAAGTTGAAATGGTTATACATGGTATGAAGTCTTTGAAAATAAAAGTACTTGTTTTTTTCTTGTTTAATTAAGTAATTAATTTTGTCTAGTTATTTCCTGAAGATGCATTAGAAGAATCATCTGATTTTATTGCAAGTTTAGCTAGATTTTTTGAAGGAACACGTTGTTGTCGTATAAAATATGCTTATGCTAACCTTTTTCATCATTCTATGCTTCCTATGGTTGATGTATGTTTTATAGAGATATCGGTTCTTATGTTAATTTGTTAGAGCGCGACTGCAGAGCTTAATTTTCCTTTATGGGCTAAGACTATTGAAGTGTTATATCTTAGAGTTATTAAAATGTCTATGAAAATTCGATTATGGAATGTTGCATTTTCTTTAGCTACAACTCTTCTTTGTGTTAGTCCTAGAGATATGTTTTTAGCTAATTGGCTTAACTTAATTGAGTCGAATATATTAAAATTAAAAGATAAAGCTACAAGGGTATGTTTGGTAACTTGCATAGTAAGAATGACATGGGTTTATATGTTCCGTTATTCTGAAAGTCTTAATACAACTATAAAGAAATTAGACAGTTTAGTTTTTATTCTTTTTCCTCCAGGAAAACGACTTGTAGGTTTTTTGAGTTTGGATTTGGCTTTTGTTACTTTTATACGTTTTATTGGATCAAAATATCCAGATTATTGTTTTAAAGATGTTATATTTCCTCTTATTAGTACAGATATATCTAAATTTTCTCAAGACTTTCTTTTTGATGATTTGTCTCCGGAAAAAATGATAGTTGCTATAAAAGCAGTTTTGGCTATTGTTTATGATTTACTAAATTTTGGAAATAGACCATCATTTCCTATAATTATTGAAGAAGTCCCAGAATGTTCTGATGAGCAGCTTAGTTCTATATCTCATGTTATAAATAAGTCCTCTATTAAGGGTTATTATCAATTATTTTGCCAGATTGTATTCAAAATAGCGTATATTTGTGACCAGAATTATGGTTGTCAAATTGAAGAAGAAGATTCATTATTATTAAAAATAATTGTTCCTTTAAATAACGTGCTTCAGTTGTCTGGAAATTTTAAAGATAATCAAGTTTATTATGAACTTTTAATTGTTAGTTTTGGGATTTTATCAAAATGTTTATTTAAAGATGTATCTCTTGTGAAAGTAGTTGATATGGTTTGCAGAAATCTTTTACATCCTGAATTTAATGTTTCAAAAGCTGCAAATAATGCATTGGAAACAATTGCTAAACAAGATAAAGCACAAATAGTTTTAACTGTAGTTTCTAAACTTATAACAAAATATGATGAATTGTTTTTAAAAGAATATGGTATTTTTATTACTAATCAGAACATTTTTGCTTATACAGAGCGTATATTGCAGCTTTTTATTAGTTTATTAAAAATTTGGATTAGGCAAATTGATGACAAGATAAAAGAAGGAAAAAGTGTTTCTGATTATTTAAAGGAAGGTAATAGTGATGATAATTTTGAAAAAACAGATGAAATGACTTGTATAAAAATTTTGATTGAAGAAATAGAATCAAATGGTCTTCTTTTTATATGTAGTCAATCAAGAATTATAAGATGTTATGGTTTCAAGATTCTACATTTGATTGCAAAAGTTGATGAAACTATTGGTAAATATATTCGAAATAATACTGAAAGTATTGGCTCAAATGAGTGTTCTGGGTGTCCTGATGTTATATATTCTAGGGTGATAAATATATTTTATAACGATAGTATAAGATTATTATCTTTTCCTATCGAATCTTTGTCAGTTGTTGAACATAATCGATTACAAAAAGTTCGTGCTGATAAGTCTAATGATATACTTATAAAAATATCAGAGAGTGAAAATACTATTGATACTGCTATTTGGTTCCGTGTTTTTCCTAAGTTTATTAAATTATGTTTTGAGAAATTTCCAATTAATATCCTTTTTTGCCGTAATGCTGTTTGTTTAAGGTTGATACGAATGCAGAAATTTATTATGAAAGTTGCTGAAACTTCAAAAAAAAATAGCTCATTTGATATATTATCGAAATATTCTAAGTATTCTACTTTTTCGGATATTATTGTTGAGCAATGGAAATTATATCTTATAGTTGCATGTTCTACATTGACATCGATTGATGATGATATTTTAAAATATATTCAAAAATATGAACATAAAAGGAATATTATTAGTATAATTTCTGAAGAAATGGTTTCTGCTCATTCTGTTTTTCAACGGATTTTGCCATTATTGGGGATAGAGTGTGCTATTATTAAAGATGCTATAGTATCTGCATTAGAATGCATAAATGTTAACGTATATCGAGTATTATTGGAAAATTTAAAATTCGTATTAAAGAAGTCAACGGAAAGTAACCATTCTTTTCATTCTCAAATATCAGAAAAAAATTACAAAAATGTATTATATGATTTATTAACTGAAATTACTCATGTTTTTCAGCTTACTTCTCATTTTTTAATAAAAGAAGATATAATTCAAGATGAATGGGTGTTAAATACGTTAGTATCTTATATTAAAGATATTAAAATATTTCTTGGTGAATTAAATGTTCAAAGAGAATGGGAATATCAAAAGCTAAAAAGATATTTTTGCGGATTACTTGAGAATGTATATGAAGGAATTTGTAAAACTTCTGATTCATTAAAATGGATATCCTTTGATGATCGGATATCTTATCTTCGTATGGTCGAGGAGTGGAGTGGATATAGTTTTTATGAAACATTTACTCAAAATCATGAAGAGTATATAAAACAGCTGGTTTTGGATCAGTATAAAGATGTTCGTGATTGTAATCCTATAATTGCATCATTGGAAATTGAAAAGATGAATCTTCAAATGGCTGCACTTAATTGTATGGCATCGCTTTGTGTAAGTTTTATATTTTTATATGTTATTCATAATATTAATTTTATGAAGTCTGGGCGAATTATACAAATGATGGAAAATAATAATAATAATAATAGAAAAGAAGTTATATCGTTTGATATTGATGTTTTTTTTCGATGGACTAACGCGTTATTTTCGAGTCAAAATGGGAAAGTTATAGATGTAGGATGTAAAGCACTTTATAATTTGTTGCGACATAATTTAGATTATTCTATCTTATTTGAAAATACTATGCAGCAATGTTATAAATACCACTCAGAAACAAAGTCTTCCCAATGTTATTTTTCTGTGCTTGTAAATGTTTTAATAGAGGCACCTGTGCTTCCTTATTTTATTTATCAAATATTAGTGCTTTGTTTATTTAAAATTGGTGACAGAAATTTGGATATGAGAATTAATGCTTTGCGATTGTTAAAATATTCTGAGGAATTATTTTATGGTAAATCATTAGTATCTGAATTTGAAGCAGCTATTTTTAATAATACTGTTGCTATTTATAAGCGTGGTCAATATCTTTTGCTTTCTAAATATTCAAAAGAGTATTCTGATTTAGCTTTTATGATATTTTCTGAATGTTTAAAATGTTTTTATTTAGTACCTGAAAATTCTCAAAAAGATTTACTTACAATACTTTTGCATTGGATTGAAGTTATAGAACTTCAATTTGATGTAGATGGGCATTTAAGTGTCTATTCTTACATGGTTTTAGTTAATCTTTTAGAAATTGATGTAAAATATGGAGATAAATTTCGGAATGAGATAGAAGAATTATGGACTGCATTGGTTTCTGGTCCTCATGTTGGTAATATAAAAATTATTCTTGATTTTTTTATGTTATACTGTATAGAAAGAAAGGATCCTAAGTTGGTTATTTTAGTAAAACATATTATAGTATATCTTAATAGATCTCCATTGGGATTTAAAGTTGTTGATACTTTGTTTAATTACCTTCAAAATTCACGTTCAATGGTTCCTCAGTTTCTTGAATCAAAACAATATTCTAATATCGATACAAATTGTCCTTATATGGCTATATTTAATGATTTTTTTCCTCTTCCAAAGAAATCTGTTATTTTTTCATATGGACAAATAGCATTAATATTTATGGTTGATTTATTAATAGAATCTGATTTTTCTATTTCTACTATTTTACCATTATTGTTACATGTTTCATTTATACAACTAGATCATTATACTATTTTGGTAAAGGATCAAGCAAAAGAAATGCTAATAACTTTATTAAATCGTATATGTTTAAATGGTTTAGAGAAGGATGAATTATTGAAAATAAAAGACGATCTTGTTAATGTTTTACAATCTAAAAATCCTAAATTACTTTGGACATATGATGATTTAAATCCAACTAAAAAAAATCCTAGAATACCTGGAGAAATGAAAAAAATGGTTGATGAGATTTTGGAAATATGTTTTATAAAATATAATGATTTACGGCAAATGTGGGGGAAAATCGCAATTACTTGGGCAACATCATGTCCTGTTCGTCATCTTGCATGTCGGTCTTTTGAAATATTTAGATGTTTATTTCTTCCATTAGATCAGAATATACTTGCTGATATGCTAGCAAGATTATCGAATACTATCTGTGATACTTCTCTTGACATTCAAGGTTTTGCTATGGAAATATTAGTGACTTTGAAAACTTTAACAGAAAAACTTGATGATTCTGAATTTAGGAATTACCCTCAACTGTTTTGGGGTATAGTGGCATGCTTAAATACAATCCATGAGCAAGAATTTGTACAATGTGTTTTGATTTTAGAAGAAATAATGAAAAAAATTGATTTACATTCTCATTCAAATGTTGTTTTTTTATTATCAATGTTTCCTCCTAAATGGGTTGGGAAATTTGATGGATTACAATCATTAATTCTGAAAGGTTTAAGATCATCTACTTCTTATGATATAACTCTTAGAATTTTGGATTTTATAATCGAATTACCTAATAATGATATTGTTGGCAATAATGAACGGTTATTATTTGCTATATTGGCTAATTTACCTCGTTTTTTGGTTGCTTTGGAACATACTACAATGTCTCAAGATGTTATTAATTGTGCGAAGAAACTTCAAAATATGGCTAATGTTCAGGGGCTTTTAGAGTTAGAAAAGATTATTTTTTCTTTTTCTAGGTCACGGTTTCGTATCAAAGATGATTTTATAAAACAAATTGTTTTTATTATTCGTGATATATATTTTCCTGAATGGGAAATACCTGTACTTGTGTTTATGTTAGGAATGTTATCAAATAAATGGAGATGGATTAAAGTAAAAGTTATGGATATCCTTAAGGTTATGTTGCCTTATATAGATACTAGTAGACCAAAGTTTTCTGGATTTGGTGCAGATTTGATATCCCCTCTTCTTAGGCTTTTAAAAACAGGATATGTTCAGCAAGCTTTAGAAGTTTTGGAAAAAATAACTGTTATATCTGGAGGATCTATAGATAAGTATATTTTACGAATGATTTTGGGTGATAAACATGTCAAAAATGAATGCCAGAAAGTTGATGAATTGTTTGGTATACCTGACGAAAATGGATGGGCAGTAGCTATGCCTTCCGTTACTGCTGCTACTACTAGATCAAATCTTCATTCCGTGTTTTATACATGTTCTATTTCATCTTTGAATGAGCGTTTAATTACACCGGATATTCAGTTTCATGTAGATGATTATTATCATGGAGCAGATGATTGTTCAGCAACTGCGTTTTCTATAACTTCTGAGGATTGTGGAGAAGGCGATTCACTTGATGATATGGTGTCAACTTTACATAGTCTTGATATTTTTTTTGCAGATGATGGTTCAAGTACTTTACATGATTATAAGACTTTTGTAGCTGATGTTGGTTCTGGATTTGATTCTATAGAAAACGATTCGGGTGTTCCTGATAGTCAAGTGGTATATTGATTCACTGTATTTTAAACTAGTGTTTATAAATTTAGACTTCAATTTTTACAAGTTTTAATACAATAAAAATAGGAGAATCATTGAATTCATCCTTGACATCTATTTTTACTGAGTCAAAAGATTCTAATAACGTTAAGTTAAATAAAAGTATGGATTTAGTTAATAATAAACAAGTTAATGCTTCTACTGTCACTGAATCTTTATTTTCGGAAATTGATAAGAGTTATTCCTTATCTGATGATAAGCTTTCAATAAAGAAAGAAGATAATGATATTAATGTTATTGATAGAACCTACGAGAATTTTTTTTCTCTGCATGATTCTTTGAAAATATGATTTTTTGATTTCATATGTATATTATCTTAGTGTTAGGGGTTTTAAAATGTTGCTATCATGAAATCTGGAATTTTTTGATTCTTATTATTTTTTTCATTTTTAATAAATTAATAAAATGGATGATTTAAAATTGATGATTTTTTTTATTTTTGCGATTGAGATTCAAGATTAGTTAGTATTTATAATATATTAGTTTG
Organism: Pneumocystis sp. 'macacae'; assembly: GCA_018127085.1. Classification (NCBI taxonomy): domain Eukaryota; kingdom Fungi; phylum Ascomycota; class Pneumocystomycetes; order Pneumocystales; family Pneumocystaceae; genus Pneumocystis; species Pneumocystis sp. 'macacae'. The sequence continues at coordinate 45,069 of CM030730.1, forward strand.
TTTTATTTTAGAAAAAATATTTTAATTTGAATATATTTAAATTGGTGATTTGTTTTTTGTGATTTTATTGAAAAAATTATCTGATTTATTCATATTGGTATTTGTAATTTTGTTTTATATTATTTTTTATATTTTACATTTGATATATAGTATTTGTATAATTTACGTTTATTTTTTAAAATTTTGAAATAATATATAATTTTATAATTATATGTACTCTGAAATAATAATTTTAAGAATCTAAATAGATGGTAAAATTACAATTGTTATGGTGATATTTTATATTAATTAAAATGATGTATAATAACATGATAAATATAAAAAAAAATATTTGAAATTAGTTTTTGTATTAATTTTGAAAATAATATCTATATGATGTATACGTATTATATAGTAAATAATAAGTTTATATAATTTGAAATCTAATTTTATAGATTTTTTATTTTAGTAATTTTTGGTGTCATATTAAATGATTTGTTGTAATATATTCTTTGAGTTATTACAGCTTCATTATTATTTTATACAACCTATTTAATATTTATTGTACGATTTTTAGAATTAGGTTTATACATTTAAAATGAGTGAATTGATACAATATTCTACTGATAATGATTTAAATTTGTTTCGTCCATATTTGGTCGCATCTGAATCTCCTAATTCTTCTGAATTAAAAGGATCTGAATTTAATTATAGTATTGAACTCAATTTTGTAAAACAAATTCAATGGTATCTCATATATACTAATAAATATCTGTTTACAATTGAATGATTAGGTCTCCAGATGGAACGTGTCTTTTAAGTTCATCTACTGATAATATTATGCGAACTTTTATTATGTAAAAATAATATCAAATTTGTATAATTTTAAATCTGATTTAAAAGTTCAAATAACATATTAGAACAAAATGAAAGTATAGATATCTATGGGATTTAATATATTTTAACAATATTAGTTTCTAAATTAAGATATTTTTCTTTTACTCGATTTGCTGAATCTGTTTACTCTTATCTTTGGTATTCTAAAATGATATTAAATGGTATATTATAAAATTTCAAAAATACATAACTTTTTATAGATGTTAATTCTTGTTGTTACTTAGTTTCTGTACGTGATCATCCTATTCATTTATATAATGCTTTATTTTCAACGGTTTATTAATAAAACAAACAATTTAAAAGAATTTAATTTGATTTATAGCTAAAGGCTTCTTATCCTCTTATAGATCATTGTGAAAGATTTATTGCTCCTAATTCTTTAATATTTTCTTTAGATGGAACTAGGTTAATATGATTTGTATAGTTGTATTCATTAATAAATATTATTTATTTTAGGTTTATTGCTGGTGCTAATAATATGTTATCTATACATGCTTTAAATATGTATGGTTATGGACCTATATCTATTTTTCGTACAACTAGAAGGAATTCCTCATTTTCTTTGTCATATCCTGTTCAGAAAGGCATTATTTCTTCTCTTTGTCTTAATAATCATAAACTCCTTGCTGCTGGAACGTTTAATGCTACTGTTGGTATATATTCCAATGAAGGAGAAGGTGATATTGTTTCTCTTTTTAATGTTGGTGATGGTGGTGTGACTCAAGTTTTATGGTTAGATGATTATAAATTGCTTGTGGTTTCACGTAAATCTGAAAAAATGAGTATATGGGACATTCGAACATTTTCTTGTATTAAAACTTTGGGTCCACGTTTTGCTATGACACAGCAAAGAATGACTGTAGATATTTGGAATGACTATATTATAGCAGGAAATATAGATGGTATTGTTAGAATATGGAATGATGATAAAATAGTTCTTGAATGGAAAGCGTATAATGGTTTAAAATAAAAATTTTAATTTTCTTTGTATTTGTTTAATTGTTTCTAGATGTTGTAACATCATCTGTTGTACATCCATCGTATCCATTGGTTGCGACATCTTCAGGTTCAAGAAAATATAAAAAATATTTTAATAAATATGAAAATGATAAAAATATATTTTTTCAAAATTATGATAATAGTATTAAGTTATGGGATTTATCCATAAATAATAAAAAGGGTTTGATATAGTTATGTAATTCAGTATATTTTGAAATTTATAAAAATTTATAGCTGCATAATTCTATTAATATATTATTTACAATGTTTTTAGTTGATATAATATATATATAATAACATTACATAATATATGAATTATAATGTATAATAATTTTAATGTTTTTTGAGTTGATCTTTATTCTAATTATAATTTATATTCCATTTATCCCATTGAGCTTTTAATGTTTGATTTCCAATACTAAACCATCCTGGAATTAAGTTTCTAGAGAATATTTCACAACCTTTATAATCATGGATTAGTGAATTTAATAAATCTAATAATATTTAAAAAATGCGTTCAGATAAAAATTATACTTTTAATGCATGGCTTTCTTGAATGTAAGTCAGGAACTGCTGCTATTATTCTCTTTTTAAATTGTATTTTTTCTGGTTCTTTTATAAATTGTGCAAATATTATTTCTTCAAATGGTTTTCTATTAAATGAGTGAATGTTAAAAATAGGTTCTCCTATATCAGTAACCTGAATTAAACATATTAATAATAGTGTTTTTGTATAAATATATTATACTTTTAACCAACACCATGACCCACATTTAATCATTTTCCATTTCTTCAAGAGTTTATTTTCTACAAAATGATGAATAGATTTTTTGTTAGTGACCCAAATACCAATTACACCCTTTTTTGTTAATAACTTTTGTATGGGTATCTGAACTATGAATAAAATACGTTATTTATATATCTTACCTTCATTAAAAGATAATTAGATTTTAGTGAAAAATATCCACCTTTTCTACTTAAAGATTTATTTTTCCACGGAGGATCGAGTATAATAATATCAAAAGCACCTTTTTTATGAGTAAAATCTACTAATGAATCGATGTTAATTTCTACATTTCCTAGAATAAATGATGATTTAGGAGGAATATGAAAAATATTGTTTGAAATATTAATAGATTTAGAAAAAATATCAGAATTAGTAACTATGCGGTTATAAATGTCTATCCAGTTATAATTATCATCTATTAATATTAAAATAATATTTAAAGATTTCTAGTACTTTTTAGTTCTAATTCATTTAATTTTCCTCCAAGAAGTTTTACTGATTTTAAAATATCATATGAATATAGTGAATTTAAGAAAATATCACTTTCAAGTATTTCTAATGTTTTAATTTCTTCATTTGTTAATGTATTTCGTTTTAATGTCCATTTTTTATTTTTTCTAATATGATGTATTTGCGTTAAAGCTTCAACTATTTCATTTTTCCAATATTTATATTTAAAATCTAAAAATTCCGATTGTTGTAATAATTTTGATTCTGGAAGTTTAAATGGTTTGTTAATCGGTTCAATTGACAAAAGATGTGAACTTATTGACATAGGAATATCTAAAAGTATATGCGAAGATGACGTTTCTAAAATAATATCACGATGCATTTTATGTATTAAATAAATTGTAAAATATTTTATTTTTTCGTAAATTTAACTTTTTATAATTTAACGTCAATTTATATATATTTATATATAATTATATTTTGTATAAATAAAAAATACAAATTTGATCGTTTTTTAATATTCTATAAATTTTATGAAATATTTTATTTAGTTACTAAATATAAATACATTAACTTTTTTATAATTACGTAAACTGTATTATGTTTGTTTCTAATAGATGATTACTATAAATTACTCATTAATAATCAGTATTTAATGTTATGTTAATATTGTATAAAAAATATAAAATTTTATAAATACTATTAATATATATCTATAAATCATATGCTATCTAAATATACATGTTATTAATTTATATATAATCAAAAAGTACATAAACAGTTATCAAATTATTTTCAAATAATGGATTATATAAATATATAAAAAACATAAGCATAAGCATACTAATATTTAATAAATTTGATTAGATTTTAAAAGATACATTTTAAAAATAAAATTAAAGATATTATATATATGTTTAATACATAATTTTCATATATAAATTTATAATAAATCAATTTATATAATACTATCAATTATTATAAACATATTTAAAAATATAATAAAACTAATTCATAAAAAGCATATAATGTTTATAAAATAGATATATATTATTTTTTATCGTTCATATTGTATCTAAGACTATCAAATACAAATCGAACAAATCGAAGAAAATAATCAGGAACAGAATTATATCATTATTATAATTCATCAAAAAATTGATATAATATTCAGAAAAAAAATCAATTTTTTTCAAAGCATCTAAAACTATTTTTTAAAAAAAATATATATTATAATACAAAATCATTATGGTATAAAAACTATTGCAATATTACTATTAATTAAAAGTAAAAAAGATATAAAATTGCTAAAATATTTATGTAATTTTAGACATCTGCTAAAATATTAGAAAAAATATTTATTACAATGTAAACGTTATCATATCATGTGAAATATTGCAAATTTGAGGAGTCATATATTATCTAAATATCATATCAAATTAACATTTTTAATTCATATACAAACCATTTTTTGATGAACCAATATGAGAAGACGAAAGACGTGAAGATTGGTTAAGTAAACTCATAAAAAAAATAGAATCAGATTTATCTTTGTTCATAATTGAATCATATTTAATTATATCATCTTTAATTTGTATATTGCTATTTTTATCATATATCAAATTTTTAGATACCATTTCATAATCAGATATCGAATACTAAACAATCATAAGAGAAATATAAAACATACTAAACATACATTATTGGAAATTGACTGATTTGATTTTTCCAACATAGCTATTATTCTTTGAAAACCAACTACATCATCCTCTGTTTTAGAATTAAAAAAAGGAATTCGTGAAACTTCATATTTATGATCAAATTTGTTCATCGAACCAATACTTGAAGATCTAGATGAAAAATTATTATTTGTTATTCCATCTGAAATACAAGTATGTAACAAAGCATTTGGTTTTATTTTTCCAAAATCCCTTACAGACTTTATAGAATCAGTAGCAAAAAAGTTAAAAAAACGCGATGTTTTATTAGAATTAATATTAGAACAGTTTAAAGAAGAAACATTTGAGTTTTGCAAAGATTGTAGAAAATCAAATCCACCATCAACATTCTTTGATTCAAGGGAATTATGAGAAAAATTATAAGAATTTTCATTAACATCTAGAATACGTTTTTTTTGATATTTTATAGGTAAAGTCTTTCGTGAAACACACAATGCAGATATTTTATCATTATCAACAATTCCATCAGAAAGAGTTTCGCATTTTAAATTACCATGATTTCTTAAATTCATATTATCGAAAACATTAGACATAGTTATGTTTTTTGTATCTGTTTTGAAAATTTTAAAATCACTAAAACAATTTTTTGCTTCACTTTTTAAATTCAATATATTAATATCCAGTATCTTACTTTTATCAAGAGATTTCTTTAACAATTTATCTTGAGACATAGAAATGGAATAATCCTGGCATTTTTCATTACGAAAACCTATACATGTTTTATATTTATAACTATTTTTTTCAATAATTTCTAAAAAATATCAAAATATATAAAAACTACTAACCATTTTCTACTATCATTATTGTCTTTTAAAATAGATTTATCTATAATCTTAGAATTTCCATGTGTCATTCGTGTTAAATTTATACATTTTTCATCATTAACTTTAAACCTAAAAGAATCTTTGGATTCCAGAAATTTCATAACACGTCCATTAATTTTACAAAAATCAGAATATTCAGTCGCATTTTTCGAATCATCATTATCAATGTTTTTAGCCTTAGAAGATTTCGAAATAAAAGACATAGAAGAACCACATTCCAAAGCACAAAGAGTTATATCTGGATCCAAAATTATCGAAAAATACTATGCATCTATAAATATTACCTGACGTATAAAAAGACTTTTGAGTTTTAAATATTTCATTATTACTTAATCTAAAATACCATAATAAGAATTAATATAGGCTAAACAAATAATTATCAAAACCCTTCTTTATTGCAAACATTAAATTCGCAATCTACTTTATTATATTCAGATTTAGTTAACTCAAATCTTAAAAATAATTAACACAAAAACAAATTATTTTATATTTACCCTATTCCATCAGGTAGTCTATCTGGTTTCTTAACAAGAGGAGAGTTTTTAATATCAAATAATTGTTCCAGTGAATAAATCAAAGACATAACGAGTTAATCGTTTTTCATGTATCCAAATTTTTAAAAAACGATGATCCAAATCCAATATATTATATATAAATTAATTATATAAACATGTAATTTATATACACAATATTCTTATATTATGTTATATTTTTTTCTATAATAAATTTATATTTTTTATATTTATAGATTTTCAACTTTAATTTATGCAGACGTAAAAATAACCGTATTAACATCGATTTCAGAATTTTATCACAGCAAACAACAATTTGCTGTTCAACCCAAGAAACTAATCCATAATCATGTACTAAAGATACATTAACTTGATATATATCTAACGCAGAAAAAAAAAGATTGATAATTTTAAACCGAATTTCATTAGTAGCCATTTCAGATGAGAATAAGCAACAGAATAACTCAAAAACATGTCTCTTTTTATATATCTCATAATCCTAAATTACTTAGGGCTAATAAAAACAAATCAACTCATGTTACCATCAACGTTCGTAAACCAAAATTCAAAAACGATATTAACCAGATACGTTTCTTATAATATTCATGTGACCCACTCCAAAGAATATAAAACATAGGAACATCTTGAAAATCAAGCCTTGGTCTTTGTAAATAAAAACGACAAACTTCATCAAATAAGAAATGAGACGAATTAGTTATTATTTGTATAGATAATGCCATAAAAAGAGAAACAATATAAGGGATAGGACTCAGTTCTATACTAAAAATACTTATGGATGACTTCAATACTTGAAAAAACATCAAAATCAGAGATTTATTAGAAAAATAAATAGTCTAAATAATTATTAATATCAAAAAATAAACTATAAAAAAAATTAAACTCACAGAAATGACATTTTTTAACATAGAAAGAATTGTCAATGACATTTTCCTTACATTCTTATCATATGAAGATAAAGATATCAAAACATATCCTAATATACCAGAATCAATTAAAAACATAATAGAAGGATCTTCTTCCAAAGATATATACGCCATAACAAGAGGAAGAAAAAACGAAGGATCATACACAATTTCAGTCTTACTATAATATGACAATATTTTATCATTAGATGTTTCGAAAAAATCAGAAAACAATTCTTCAATAACAGGAAAAAAATATACACTCTTTCGAAGCAATTCAGAAGACAAAGTAACAATAATATCATTATTAGTATAAAAAAACCTAAGCGGTAGTTTTTTTTTTGTATCAGATTCAACATTTAAAATAATTCTTTTATTAAAAAAATTATGTCGAAAAAACTCCTCATTTTTTTGTAAAATATACAATAAGCTTCGATCGATAATATGAGTAGTACCAGTATAAATAGTATAAATGCCATCAACTATAGATAAAGAGGCAGATTTAGATGAATTACAAGTAAAATGACGAAGTAGTTGAACAATTGTTAATCTATGCTCAAAAGAAATGGAAGCATTAATATTAGTATCTTTCCAATCACAGCTTTTAGATAAAATTAATAATGCAAATACTGTAGAGTCATCAATCTTTATATTATAAATAGAAATAGATAACATTGTATAACACTTACATTAAACTCTTTAACAATAACAAAAATAAATCTAACCACATTATATATCAATATATGGTTTCTAAGCCCAGATTCTATTAAAAGATAAAAATCATTTGAAATATAATTAGATAATTGCTTTTTCGAAAAAGTAAGATAATTAACTGCAAATTATTAAAAAAAAAAAAACAACACTAATTAAACTCACTAAAAGATTCTAAAAAATCGATAAAACTATTAGAAAGTCTTTCTTCTAAAAAACAATCTATTAACAACTTTATAACATTAGTAAACCATATTTCAATATAATTGTCAATAAGTCTATTTCCATATATATATGTCATTATTTCAATTACTTGAACAAATCTTTTATTTAAAATCATTTTATCACATTTTATACAAAGCTTATCAAGGATTTTTTTTCCATCTTCAAATAACTCCATTTTTATACTTCGAAATAAAATCTGAAATAACATAAAACCTTGTTCATTTTCATTAAGAAATCCATTTAATAAATCATTCTCAACATATTGTAGCAAGAACATAAGACAACTTCTCGATGTTTTTATCATAACATGATTTTTATTTTTTAATGTATAATTTTTCCATAAAATATATGCATCAATAATACACAATAAATTAGTAAAAAAAAAAGATGGCAAGCTAAATATGTTTTCAGATTTTTTTACTATTTCACATAAATTTCCACATATCATCTCAAGAAAAACAATAGATTTAACACACAGTTTGCTAATCAAATCTAATGAAAAAACATCATTTATATTCTGAAGTACTAAAAAAAAACTGTTATCTATAATTTTATAAAGATTGTAATTAGCATTATCGACAAAAGAAGAGATTTTAGAAGTTAAAACCTTAAGTATACCATTTAAATAATAACCACTCTTTAATCCCATATTAAAAATTGAAATAAGATCAAAAATTTCAATTTCAATAGAATTTATTATAAAAAAATGATTAAAAATAAGCTCAAAAAAACAGAAAACATCAGAATCTATAGACCCAAAGGCATATATTTCCTGTATAGATTTTTTCAAAATTTTCATAGATATCGTAGAAAACTGATTTTTTGGCCAATATGGTTTTAATAATAACAAAATTTCATTCCACTATAAATTTAAGAAAATATATAACACAGTATTATTCCTATACTTCACTAGAAGATAAAGAGATAGCTCTTACAGATTTATTAATTAATACATTTATAAAACCTCGATACGTTTTATCTATAATTTCCAACAATAAATATGAATCTAATGGATCTACAAATTCTATAATAAGACGTATAAACTCTTAACAAATTTAGAACACAAAAAAAATAAAAAATCATACCCTTTGAAAAAACCCGTATTTTAAAAGAACTAAACTTACATTCAAAATTCAAATAATTATCTTTCCATTTATTTTCATCAATTATAATTTTTCTAAACCTTTCAAAATCCTTAGTATTTTTCAGAATATTACCAATATTTTTAATTATTTCAAAATATTTCAAAATAATATCATTAAATTCAGATATAACTTTTTTATCATCCCTCAAAAAAACATATATCATCCTTTTTAGTGCAATAACATCCAATAAAGAAATACGAAAATATCTAGATTGAATATAATACAATATATCATCAAAATACATAGACAATTGTAGTGTTCCAGAATGCAAAATAAAATCAATAAAAATAAAATTACTATTTAATAAATCGCTTTTTATATAGTCAGCAACAAATAATAATATAAAAAATATCACCATGAGTATTTATAGTTTATAAAAGAAATATTTTGAAATCCTTTAATAGTTGAAGAAAAAATAGAACCTTCGAAAAAGACTCCATCTAAAAACATTATATCATCTAGGAATTCAATATACATTTTTGTCCTATTAAATATTTGAGCAATTTCAACAGAGTAATTCAGTGTTAATTTTGCTAATTTAAGACATATTTTTTTTGAAATTTCCCAAATATCATCATTTAAAGTAAAAAATCCAAGAATTCTTGATAACCATGATGCAATTAAAATTTTATCATCACTAGAAGAGATAGAATAGAAAAGAAAATAACACCATTGTTCTACCAATATGATTATTATTAAACTAGGAAATTTTTGATTGATTTCCAATTTATTTTCAAAAATAAAAGTAACAAGATTATCCATATATTTATAAGGTGAATTCATGAAATGCATTAAGCTATCCCCTAAGAAATCAACTACAATATCAACATTACCAGAAAAACATTTTACATCATCTAAAGACTTTAATATCAATTCTCCAGAATCTATAAACGAAGCAGAAGAAAAAACATTAGATGATACTAACAAACGTAATATAAGGTCCTTATATTCTTTTCTAAACTCATCGTTTTCACAAAAAAGATAAAATTTAACTAAAGTAGTAAAAATAGAGTCTAATTATTTTTAGAAAATTAAAAAAATATATATATAAATTTTAAAATTAAATATTATACCTTGTTTTTTATTCCACCAATTCAAAATTGGAAAAAATTTATAGGATATACGAAACAAATAATAAAAAATAAGAGAACCATAAGCATCCTCAAACACTTTAGAAAACCCTTTTACCAAAATAGAAGAATAATTATGCTTTTGAAAAAAAACAACTTCAGGAAAAAACTCCACATAATACGAGAAAAGCTTTATTATAGAAAATTTTAAAAGACTACTAGATTTCCCCCAAACAACTTTAAATAAAAAAAAAATAATATGAATATCAGGTAAACGCTCCAAAAACATTTCTTTTAATAATTGTTGAATTCTTTCACGTTTAAAAATAAATACATTTAAATGATCCTTTTTATCAAACATAGACATTACCTGAGAATACTTATTCATTGAAGATAAAACCAAATTTACAGTAGAAAATACAACTAAATCGTTATTATGCCGCAATCCCAAACTAAGAGATACTTTCGTTAATGCAAGAGGGATAATATTTTCTAAAATACTATTGAGAACCAATTCGAGAGGAATACCAAAATTAGCCATAGATGGAATAGGTAGAAGAACCATAGACTGATAAATAGAAGATATACTTAACCATGATACTGTTAAATGAGGATCAAAACGAATATTAAGATTAAATTGAGAAGCACAATGTGCAATCAATTCAGGACATGCTCGACATATTTTTAAAAATAATTCTTGTTGAAGAACATCCTGAGTTATTTTAAGCTTGAATATGAATTTCGACAAAATTTTATTATATATTAAAGAATTTCCAGTTTTTTTAAAATCAGCATCTAATTTCGGATACCATCCATTACATTCAAAACAAAGACCTATTCCAGGTCTAGTACATAAGGAAATCAAAAAATTATGTATAATTATAGATCGAAAATCTTCATTATCTGTATCAGAATATAACATAACTAACTATGTTTCTTAAATATCAGACACTTAAGATAACTAAACCCACTTTATTCAGAATATAATCGTTAAATAACGCTAACTTTATATCACGAGATATAGTCTTCTCAAAAATAACATAACAAGTTATAATATCTAATATTTCTCGTATAAAATTTGTATCGTCTCTAATAAGACCAGAAAAGATACTATAGAATATATTCCTATAACTAAGAAGTTCTGATTTCAAAGAAACGGAGCCTAATTTTAAAAAACAAAGTATAAATCTAATCATAAAAACCCTAGGCGTCTCAAATGTAGAAACCTGTCTATTTACTTGAAAAATAACGCCACTTGAAACCTTAGAAGAGTTCTATTTAAAAATAAACATCCAACCTTCTCATAAAAACAACTTACTCTAAGTATTTTAAAAACAACATTATGTGAAAAATCAAAAGAATTAAAAATTTCTAAAATAAAAGATCCTGAGTTGAAATATAACATTTCTATTAAAAGCTTTATTCCACAGACGACCAAAGAATCATCATCAGAACCCAAAATACGATAAATAGATTTAATATGAAAATTTAAAATTCTTTTAATAATTTTATCACCTGAAGTATAAATACCTAATAGTTCGACAATTCGTATTACAGAAGTCATTATTTCTAAAATAATAGAAATAATAGAAGAATCATTATGCTTTTAATTTATCAAAAATGAATAATTCCAAATCATTATTACCTGATAAAAATGTATCCAGAGCTCAAAAATTTCCTGGCACGGTATCTCAGTATTAAAATAAGATAATAATGTCTGATAATTTTCTGATTTTTTATTAAAGTATATTTCAGAATTCTTAAAAAAACTTAAGACCTTCCTTAAACCTAACAATATTATCTTTAAATATTAATTATTTATTATTACCAGTTAAAACAAAAAAAGGATTTGAATAAACGTTAATAGTAATAAAATTTTTTAAATCATTAATAGTTACATTATTCAACTTTAACTGATTTTCAAAAAAATCTAGTGACATAATTTAACAAAAACAAATAATGACTTTTTTAAATATCGAAAAAAATTATAAAAAAAGCAACTTTTAAAAATAAAAAAGAACAAATTCAGAATATACTATTCTATATTTTATTCATTTTAAAGACAATAAAAACATTCTAATTTGCAAATATTTAAATTTTTATAAATTATAACATATATGAATTTTAATCCATATTAAAAATTCATATTTTAAAATACACCAAACTTTTTAATATAAAATTATCCCAAATTTAATATTGGATAAACAATAGAATTTTACATAGCTTTTCAAATCGTTTCAAATTAAAATACAAAAACATTTAATACAAACCAATAAAAACATTAAACAAAAATATTAAACATATTCAAATCAACCAAACAATTTTTTTGTTACATTTACCATCTTATAAATGTTTGGTAAAATCAATTTATAGATCAAATAGTTTTTAATAATATTTTATTTCGATATATAAGTTAATATTTTAAAAAATATTTAAATTTTTTCCACACTATTAAATTTTATAACTTAAAAATATTAGCAAAAAAATTACTAACAAATGTAAACAACATCTATATATTTTAATTCACTAGTCAATAAAAAATATTTATATTTCAAAATAAACCTATTAAAAATATTTTAAAATAAAACAACTGATAACCATATATAATTCTAAGTAGAAATCTAGTTAAAATCCTAATACAATAAAAAATCCAGTATCTTCTCGAATTGATGACTAATAAACGTAAATGATTATGTAAAGCCTTTTAAAAACGACTAAATAAATATTTTTTCTCTAATTCATGATGAAAATCAACAAAAAAGCTATAATCATCTAGTTTCATTAATCACAACTTCAATTAAAAAATATAAAGTCAAAACCAAAAAAAATCTCATCAATATCTATGTCGCTATCATTTCCATTGAGTATATCATGATGAATATTACTTGGTTTCCCAAAAATAAGAGACCTAAACCCCTAATTAAATGTATCAAATAAGACCACAATAACAAAATAACAATAATCATAAATACTTACAGAATCAAGAATTTTTAATTCCATTTTACGACGAATAGGTTCTGAAATACCAAAAATTCTATCCAATGATTGCATTTTCAAGTTATACATCTTATGTTCCCAGCTATTAAGCGCAACTTCAAGAGGATGATAAGAATCCATATTTAACGGCAAAGATTTAAAACCGAATCTAAAAGCGTCATGAATAGTTCTTACAGAATAACTTGTTGTAGATTGTATAGAAGATGAAGGTACATCAGACAACTTATGAAAAAAGGGCATTTATTTATATTATTTTCAAATATAATTTTCTCCTATAAATTTTTAACTCAATTATTTTCAAAGATTTAAAAATTATCGAGTCATTTTAAAAAATAAAAAAAATCTATTAATTTATAAAATATATAAAATACCTCGTTATAAAAATATAAAAAATAGTAAAATAATTCTAAACTAACTTTGTTTCTTTTTCCTTTTTTTCAAAATACTACGTTTCATTGCTTCTCTTTTTTCTATATCCATAATATATGTCTCTGTAATTTTCCATAAACGACTCGAAACATCTGAGTTAATATACTCTTTCATCCTAATACTTATATTTTTAAGCTGAAGAAAACAATCCGAATTTACTTACTCTCTTAATGAACATTTAACGATTAACTTTCCTCCTTGACCAGTACCACACTCAGAACTCATTAGACAATATAACAAACTTTGAGCACCCTGTTTACAGCTTTTCAAAACAATATACCAGAAAGGCCACATGAAAATGTATAAAAGAAGTCCCCATAAACTTCCAAAACTTAAGAAACGAAGAGTCATATGAGATCTTACAAAACCTGGATCTACAACATAACAACGTACATTATTTGGAAATTCATCCAATCTTTTGTGATTAGACAAGCGAGTCTGAAATTCCATTGCAAAATTCATAAGAGCAATTTTTGATGCTCCAAAACATTTCCAAGGAGATGATGAAGGATATCCTCTACGGTAAAACTCCAAATCTGTTAAGTCTAAATCTCCTAACATATAAATAGAACAAATAGTAATCAGTATTCTAACATCTCTTCCAGGAGGCTGTGATCGCAATGCAGGAGAAATTAAATTTAAAAGATGAAAATGTGCTAAATAATTAATACCCCAATGCAATTCGACACCATCATCAGTAACAAACTTAGGCTTAAATGGAGGCAACATAACACCGGCACAACATATTACCATATCAAGCCTTCTTGGAGGAACATTATTAATCCACTTGGTAGCAAATTGTCTAATAGAATACAAAGAAGACAAATTACATGTTTCTGCATATATCATCTGGTTATTAGTCCGAACTCTTAAATCATTAACATAATCAATTGTCCATGAATCAGACCTAGATCTGACTAAAAGAATTATATGAGCACCTCTCTTAGCTAATTCTTTTGTAACTTCTGCACCTATTCCAGAAGTTCCGCCCTAAAATTTATCATAAAAAATATAAATAAACTAAACATACTGTAATAAGAAACACACTACCATTAAATCTTCTATCTGTTTTATTACTCACTCCAGAAAAATACTTTTTTAAAAAACAAAGTAATATAATTAATAGTAGACATATACGAATACCAATAGAAGTATAATATTTATATAATACAGAAGGTGGAAAATCAGCTATATGTGCTATAAACGGTATAGGCATATATAATTATACATATAAAATCTTAAAATCTTATTTTAAAATCCTATTAATATATTATATGTATCGAACTAAATTGAAATCGATTTTTTTCATACTTTTCAATGATTATCATAAATTAAAATAAAACATTTATCTGGAACATTTAAAAAGAAATCATAAAAAATTTTCAAAACTTTTCTTATTTTATATAATTATATAATTTATCATATCATCTTTATGGACGAACTTCAAAAACTTGAAAAATTAAACCTTATAAGTATTATAGCACGAGAACTTATTAACCATGTAGGCATAGATGATAATGACCTAGTGGAATTTATTATTCATTTACATTCTATCTCTTCTTCGCTAGATGATTTCAAGACTAAACTAGAAGAAGCAGGAGCTGATTTTACATCATCATTTGTAGAAAACATTGATCGCCTCATTTTATTAATGCGGCCAAAGTCAATAAAAAAAGAGGAAAACAGTATAAGTAACGAAAATCACAATTCTATTAATGATAGTGATATGAAGTCTCAAATTTTCAAAGGATTATCAATTCCAGATAAAGAAATTGACTGGTATCAAATACCAGAGGTAGATGTTTGTACCTATATAAAACTGACATTTTTTAAAACATAAAAAGTTATATAGCAATGAAAATAAGAAAAAAAAACACACTAGTATAAATAAAAAGCGTTTATTATCTGAAAATAAAGATCCTACTATAAAATCTTTTAATGAAAACGAAGATTCTATACATGAAGATGATTATCAGAACAGGAAATATAAAAAAGTCAATAAAGATACATCAACTAAGAATAATTATCAGAAATTTAATGAAAAACCAGAACTATATAAAATTTATAATGTAAAAGATCCTACAATATTTGTATATCTATACCGATTTTCTACTAGGGAAAAGTATCAGGAATTAAAGATTTTGGAATTTTTGTAACGCTGGATGGTCTTCATAAAAAAGTAGATGGTAGATTTTAGATTTTATTTTTAATTTTATAATACTTAATTTATATAGGATTAGTGCATATATCAGCCATGAGGAAAGAACATGTAAATCATCCGTCAGATGTTGTTTCAAAATTTCAAAATGTTATGGTAAAAATAATAAAAATTGATCAAAATGGACGTATAAGTTTATCAATGAAAGATGTAGACCAATCTACAGGGAAAGATTTAAACCCGGATTTGTCCAAAAAATCAACTAATCCTAGGGATTTTCTAAAAATATCTAGTGATTTTCCAAAAAACTATCAAAATATACCAGTAATAGAAGAAAGTGATTTAAATTATCCAATAAAACCTAGGAAACGTTTAAATTCATATGAGCGTTGGGAAATAAAACAACTTATGGCATCAGGAGCGATTTCAGCATCAGCCTACCCAGAGTTAGATGACGATTATAATTTACATATCAATGGAAATAATGATTCAGAAGATAATGAAGATATTGATATTGAAGTAAGGGATGAAGAACCACCATTTTTAATAGGACAGACAAAAAGAAGTCTTCACCTGAGCCCAATAAAAATAATAAAAGCCCCTAATGGATCTATGAATAGAGCAGCAATGCAAGGAGGACAATTGGCAAAAGATAGAAAAGAATTGCGTCAGCAGGAATATGAAGCAGCAAACAGAGAAGAAGGATTTCAGGATTTAAGTGCCCAGTGGCTAGATCCAATGGCTCATGGAGAAAAAACTTTTGCTCAAGACTTGAAAAATACAATATTGAGTAAAAAAACAAACGATATCCCTGACTGGAAAAAAGCCACATTTTCTAAAAACACATCATTTGGAAAAATAACAAATTTAAGTATTACTGAACAACGACAAGCATTACCTGTGTTTAAACTTCGAGCATCATTCATTGAAGCAGTACATAAGGTATGAAATAAATTTATAATACTTTACTTTAAAAAGGCTTTAGAATCAATTAATTATAGTCGTGGGAGATACAGGTTCGGGAAAAACTACTCAAATTACTCAATACCTTGCTGAAGAAGGATTCGCAAACAATGGAAAAATTGGATGTACTCAACCTCGTAGAGTAGCAGCAATGTCAGTTGCTAAACGTGTTGCAGAAGAAGTGGGATGCCGTCTAGGTCAAGAAGTTGGATATACTATCCGTTTTGAAGATTGTACTAGTTCTGAAACAAAAATCAAATATATGACAGATGGAATGCTTCAACGTGAATGTTTAGTAGATCCAGATTTAAAAAGTTATTCCGTAATTATATTAGATGAAGCACATGAGCGTACAATTGCGACAGATGTTCTTTTTGGTTTACTTAAAAGTAAATTCAGCCTTTTATCCATTAATAAATACTAATTAAATAGAATCTTTAAAAAGGAGACCAGACTTAAAATTAATAGTCACATCGGCAACACTGGATGCTGAAAAATTCTCTTCATACTTTTACAATTGTCCGATTTTTACTATTCCAGGGAGAACGTATCCTGTAGAAATATTATACACAAAAGAGCCAGAAAAAGACTATTTAGATGCAGCTTTAATAACAGTGATGCAAATTCATCTATCAGAGCCCCCTGGTGATATTTTATTATTTCTTACAGGTCAAGAAGAAATAGATACTAGCTGTGAAATTCTTTTCAAACGTATAAAAACTTTAGGTTCATCTGTACCAGAGCTCATTATCTTACCGGTCCTAAATCTATTTTGATTTTTAATCTTCCTAACTGATTTAGGTTTATTCAGCGTTACCAAGTGAAATACAAAGTAGAATATTTGAACCAGCACCTTCAGGAAGCCGTAAAGTTGTTATAGCAACAAATATTGCAGAAACATCGATTACAATTGATGGCATATATTATGTAGTTGATCCAGGATTTGTTAAATTAAATAGCTACGATTCTAAGCTTGGAATGGATAATCTTGTTATAACTCCTATATCTCAAGCACAAGCACGACAGCGAGCAGGTCGAGCAGGTCGTACAGGCCCTGGAAAGTGCTATAGACTTTATACAGAATCCGCTTATCATAATGAAATGCTTCCTAATTCTATTCCCGAAATACAAAGACAAAATTTAGCACATACAATTATTATGCTTAAAGCTATGGGAATTAATGATCTTCTTCATTTCGATTTTATGGATCCTCCTCCAATTCAAAGCATGTTGTCAGCTTTGGAACAATTATATGCTTTAGGTGCTTTAGATAATGAAGGTCTTTTAACAAGATTAGGTAGGAAAATGGCAGACTTTCCTATGAAACCGTCTCTTGCCAAAGTATTAATTACATCAGTTGAAATGAATTGTTCAGAAGAAATGCTTAGTATAGTTGCTATGCTTTCAGTTCAGACAGTATTTTATAGACCAAAAGATAAACAACAACAAGCAGATCAAAAAAAAGCAAAATTTCATCAACCAGAAGGTAGTTTTAAAATTATTCATTTAATTTAGAACTGATTACAGAAGGTGATCATTTAACTCTTTTAGCTGTTTATAATGAATGGAAATCTAATTCATTTTCAAATGCATGGTGTTATGAAAACTTTATACAGGCTAGAAGTATGAAAAAAGCACAAGATGTCAGACAACAGCTTTTGAATATTTTCCAAAGATATAATTATAATATTGTATCATGTGGAAGAAATTATGACAGAGTTCGTCGAGCATTAATATCAGGATTTTTTAGCCATGCGAGCAAAAAAGATCCTCACGAAGGATATAAAACTATAGTAGAAGGTACACCCGTATATATTCATCCATCATCAGCAATCTTTGGTAAACCAGCAGAATGGGTTATTTATCATGAACTTATTGCTACAACCAAAGAATATATGCATTGTGTAACATCTATAGAGCCTAAATGGCTAGTTGAAGAAGCTCCATCATTTTTCAAGATCGCCGATCAAAATAAAATTTCAAAATCAAAACAACGTGAGAAAATCGAACCATTATATAATAGATTTGCTACAGATCAGGATGAATGGAGGATTTCCAAACAAAAACGTATTGCTCATACTAGTTCAACATTTGGTTAATAAATACCTTACTATATTTTGCACTAAAATATGAAAAATATATATTTTTTATATATTATATTAGTATTTTTTGTAAAATTTTAAAATTATTAAAATATCATTCATAATAACTATAATTATAGCATATTTACTAATATTATTATTAAATATTTTAAATTGGAATATTCAAATATTAATAATTAAAATATGAAAAAATAAATAGTTTTGAATTATTATATAAATAATTAACAGAAAAACAATTATTGTATAATTGTTTTTCATATTTATATAAAGTTTGAACCAAATTGTAAATAAAAACAGATAAAAAATTATATAATTGCAATTTTAAATTATATTTAAATATATATTTAGTATATAAGATAATTTTATTTTTTAAATTATTATAATTATTTTTTTACAATTTTTTATCCAAAGTTCAATATTTTTATAATTATTAATAAATGTTAATTTGATATACTATTTTTTAAAGACAATTTTTTTTAAAACTTTATAATATATTTTATAAATTCACTATTTTTCATAGATATAAATATTTTCAAAAAATATCTTCAAAATAATAATAAATCTCTATAGAATCTACCAACATTTAAAATACATAGTTATTTACTCTCAAACTTTATTTTTTCAAAATTAAACTTCCAAGCAAATTTATCATTTTGTTAAAATAGTTATTATGAATATAGTTACATAAAATGTATATTTTATAACAAAAAAATATACATTAAATATATATTTTAATAATATTTTAAAATAAATATTCTAAAATAATAAACTATATCTATCTATAAGAAACTTAAAATTTATTTAAAATATTTTTTTATTTTAACAATATATCAAATATTCTCTTAATTATGACCAAACGAAAAATGCATTTTATAAAAATTTTTTGTTCCATAAATATTAAAAAAAATTATTTCAAAAACCAATTAATGTAATTTATTATATATTCCTCATATATTTCAATGAAATATAATTATATTTATTGAAATTATATATCCAAAAATCACAATTTTATAATTTATTAACAGTCAAATTTTCTACCAATTAAAAAATATCAAAAAAAACTTAACTTCCAAATTAGAAATATACAAAATTAAAAATAGAAACATAAATAATATTTTATTTAAATGGCACCAACTGTAAAAGGTGGTATTTGGAAAAATGTTGAGGATGAGGTTAATACAAATAATTTAACATATTTTTTTAAATTATTTAATAGATATTAAAAGCAGCTGTAAGTAAATATGGGAAAAATCAATGGGTAAGTCTCTCTTAAAACATTTTTAACACTAATTATTAATATCTAGGCACGAATTAGTAGTCTTCTTGTTCGTAAGACAGCTAAACAATGTAAAGCACGATGGTATGAATGGCTTGATCCGGGGATTAAAAAAGTAATAAATTTTATCTATGCTAGATGATAGGAGGATTTACTAATATTTAAAAGATCGAATGGGCCAAAGAAGAGGATGAAAAACTACTGCATCTTGCAAAACTTATGCCAACACAATGGAGAACAGTTGCTACTATTGTTGGTAGAACTGCAACACAATGTCTTGAAAGATATCAAAAACTTCTTGATGATGCAGAAGCCAAAGAATCTAGTTTTAATCTTGATGGTCCTGGTACTGAAGCATCTGCACCAACAGCTGATGATGTACGACGTCTCCGACCAGGGGAAATTGACCCCAATCCTGAAAATAAACCAGCTTTACCAGATGCAGTAGATATGGATGAGGATGAAAAGGAAATGCTAAGTGAAGCAAGAGCTCGATTAGCCAATACTCAAGGAAAGAAGGCTAAACGAAAAGCACGAGAAAAACAGCTTGAAGAATCTCGTCGATTAGCAGTACTTCAAAAACGGAGAGAATTAAAAGCAGCGGGAATCAAGTACGAGTACATAATTTAAACCATATTACTATCATTAATTAGTAACTAGTATTCGACTTCATCATCGAAAAAAAGGACAAATGGATTACAATGCAGATATACCATTCGAAAAGAAACCAGCACTTGGGTTTTACGATACAACAGAAGAACAATTAATGAATGAAGCACTTAAAAACAATATAGATTTACGTCAACTTGAAGAAAAAAAAGACCAAGAGGATACAGATAAAAAAAAACGTAAAAAAGAAGAATTTAATAAATCAACACTAGTAACTTTTCAGACTTCTGAAAATACTAGAAATTTGCAAAAATTAAAAGATGCTGAACAATTTAATAAAAGAAGAAAACTAATATTGCCGGATCCTCAAATTAATGATAATGAAATCGATGAAGTTATAAAATTAAACAAAGCAGGAGAATATGCAAGATCTCTAGTTTCTATGGCAGAAAACCAGGCTACGAAAGGGTTCATTGGTCAATATTCGCATATAAATACAGCAGTTCCAATAAGGACACCACGAATACCAGCACAAGGTAAATATTATATATCATATTAACTTTCAATACAATATTAACACAAAATATAGAAGATCACATATTAATCGAAGCTAAAAACCTCAAAGCATTAACCCAACAACAATCTTCTTTATTTGGGGATAAAAATACACCTCTTCATCAAACAATAGAAACAGATTCTAATAAAAATACATCAAAAAACATACCAGTTGTTACACCCAATCCATTAGCTGTATCACTAGCTCAAAATAATATGTCAATTAAATCTAATTCGACTCCATTTAAAACACCACTTAATGATTTTAATATTAGTCAAAAAAATCTTAACCTAACTGAATTTAAACATAAAGATGAATTATATGGGAAATCTCAAAAAGAGTACATGCGTTCTAGATTTTCATCATTACCAAAACCCTTAAACGACTTCGAATTAGAACTTCCTGTTGAAGAAGATTATATCGATAAACCAAAACAATTACACATTGAGAAAGATGCAGAAGATATAAATAAAGAAGATCAAATACTTAAAGAAAAAAAAAAACTTTTAGACTTAAAAAGTGAAGTTATGCAAAAAGGTTTACCGCGACCTTTAATTATCAATATGGAATTGCTTCTAAAATGGTTGAAAACAGCTCAAGGTGCAGAATTATTAATTATAGAAGAAATGATAAAACTTCTTTCTCATGATGCTTCAAGATATCCTATACTTGAGGGAAAAATAATAGGCGCATCTCATTTTATAGATAATATTAATAATAATTTTATATTTTATGCATACGATGAAATTCAAAAGGAAATTAATAAACAAAATTCTATATACGTTGAACCTTATATAAAATTAATAAATAATAAAAAAGTTTTATATGATCTTAATTTTGCTTTAGAAGAAAATTCAGACGACTTTTTAAATAATTTAAAAATTTATTGGAAAGTATAGAAATCTTAAAATATACTTAAGAATTAATTTATTTAGAATATTCAAAAAATCATGTCAAAAGAAGCAAATAAAGGAAGTAAAATTGAAAAAAAACTTGACACTATACTAAACGGATACCAAATACGTTCTAAAATAATATCAAAAAAAATATACGACTCTATTGAAGCAATATCTCTTGCAAAACAAGAATTATGTTGTTTTCAAAACTTAAATATTTCAGAAAAAAATGCATTACCAAAACGATTGAACTCTTTAAGAAATGATCTACAGTTTCTAAAGAAACGAGAGTCAGAAGAACAAGCAAAATATCAATATTTGTTAGAAAAAAAAAATGTTTTGCTCAAAATATATAATTGTTCAGCTGAGACAAAAGATATTAAATAAATTATACTTGTTTACAGTATGTATTTAAATATATTCTAAACAATAAAATCTTTATTTTAAACCTATAAAAATTTAAATATCTTAAAAAATTCATTCAATTTAAAGTTAATTATAATATATCAATAATTTAGAACATTTTTTTATAAATTTTAAACAATAAAATATGTTATATTTATATTTAAATATTATTACCATTTAATCAATTTTAAAAGGTTATTTCAAATAAAGCAATAATTATTAAAAAACAATTTTCTAATTATATATTAAAATAAGGAAAAAAATTGTAAAAATAAAAAATATCAACACAGTTTTAAACCAAAAACACTATTTTAAAAACAACTACAATAAGCTTAAATTTTTATAAATTTTTATAATATTTTTAATACTAATAAGTATTTAAATTATCAAAAATAATTCATTATATCTTATAATAAAATCTAAAGAATCCAAAAACCAAATAAAATATAAAAAATGAAATTAATTTATTTTTTATATTTTTTAAAAATTTTTCAAATTAAAAAAATTTTAAAAATCTAAAAATATTAAAAAATAAGAATGTTGAAAATAAATAATTCAAATCAAAATAATAAAGAAACTAATTTAGAAAATTCTAATGTGGTTTTTGAAAATAAAATAATCAATGAATTCAAATCTTTAAATAACAATAAAGATGAAAATATAGAATCTAGTATAAGCGCAAATAAGATAACACCAAGAATTCATATAAAAGAAACTACAGAAAAAGTAAAGACTATTAATAAAAAGGTTATATTCTTAAAATATTAGAAGTTATTTTATAAAGGAACAATGGCACAAAAAATTCATATCTCGAAAAAATCAAAAAAAATACCAGGAATAATATATCTTAGTAGAATACCACCATTCATGAAACCGGAAACACTTAGGCGTCTTCTCTCACAATATGGGGAAATAAGGAGAGTTTTCTTAATACCAGAGAATCATAAAAGTTATTTAAAGCGAATTAGTTTTAGAGGAAATAAAAAAAAAATGTATACAGAAGGATGGGTAGAATTCAAAGAAAAAAAACAAGCAAAACTAGTTGCTGATATACTAAATACATCTATTATTGGCGGGAAGCCGAATGTAAGTATATATATCATTTAATTTTTTATTAATTTCTTTAAGACATATTATCATGACGATATATGGAATATAAAATATCTACCAAAATTCAAATGGAATCATTTACAGGAACAAATAGGTAAATTGAGCTACACTGGACTCTATTCTAACATTAAACAGCATCAGAAGATACATCTCGAATCTTAAAATTAAAGGCAAATATTTATCGTGCAAAACGAGAAAACCAAAATTATATAAAAAATTATGAACATAACAAAATGATCGAAAATATAAAAAGCAAAAAACAAGAAACTAATAAAAACATGACGCCTTATTCACAAAAGAAAACTAAATATAAATTCAAACAACGAGAAATTATATATAACAATATACCAATAAATATAGAAAAAGAAAATGAAATAAATACAATACTAAATACAATTTTCTAGCAAATTTCCATTGAGAATTAAATATTTATTATATTTCTTCAGAAATATTCATTTCCTCAATTTCATCAATCTTTAATCTATTAATATCTTATTTTAATTTGTCAAAATACTTACCAATTCACTAACATCTATTTCAGGAAACCCATCACTATCCTCTATACCGTCTTCTGTATTTGTAGTTATTAATATTTTCTGAGAACTCGTTTTTGTTTTATATAAATTTACGCTAAACTAAATTTAATAATAATAATAATAATAATTATATCTATACTTTTGACGAAGCTCGACATCTTCTTCAAGATCTTGCAAAAAACGCTCATAATCATCCTCAAAACATTTCTTATCACATTTTTTTCCATTAATTTCACTAGCATATCAATTTTCTAAACTAAAATCAAGTATTTAATAAACTACCTTCTTTCTTTAGCAAACAAACTTTTGAGTTTCCAATTTCTTATCCTACTTTTTTTTCTTCTACTCAGATAAGCTTTCTTTACTAAAACAACCTCTGGGACATAAGCATGCGTTTCTTGATATGCCTCAAAAATCGAATTATTGAAATTTGAGTTTTCAAGATAATATCCCATAACAGTATCTCCTGTTTTTAGAATAGAACCCAAATGACTATAAACAAAATACGAATTATTGTTTGAACCCAAGTCAAATGACCGCATAACTTGGATTTCAGCTAATGCAAACTTACATGTAACTGGACCAAGTAATTCAACTAATATAATATATAAAAAACAATTAAATGAAACATAAAACATACCATCTAAAACAATAAATTCTACCAAATCTTTAACATCACATAAAGAAAAAAAAGGCATTTTCCAATATATTGCAGAAACAATATTACCAATTTGAAGACTTCTTGGATCAATAACATGAATAGAATTCCCTACTTTATAACACAAAACTAACTGCCTATAAAAAAAATTAAACACCGAAATATCTCATACAACTTACTCCAAATTTCCCATAGATTTAGCCATATCTTTAGGTAAACACACCAAATCATCTTTACAAATAGGAACTATAAGAAATTAAGATTATATAGACTAAAGAAAATATATACTAAGCTCCACTGAATAAACAAACTTATAATTACTAATATTTGATTTAATATCCGTAGATATTAACTCTTCACTTTTTTTAGTTTTCACAGGTACTACAGTACTAAGAAATTCCACAAATTTAATAGCATGATTTCTATTTAAATAATAAAAATCAAGACCATCCTTAACCTCCTTAATATTTGAAGCATCTCTATGAGCATGATGTCTTAAGATAAGCTGTTCAAGATACAAAAAAGTCTTTTTATGATCAACCTTTTGTCTAATTTGCACAAGAGCCTTCCATGTATGAGCCGTATATATCCTAGCACAGTCTGAACACTGCTGATACATTACTGTGTATTCTACTTCAAACGTCTGCTGCAAAATTGTAGATACTAAGACCTAATAAATATTAAGCTATATAACTTATTAAAAAAAACAAAATACTTCTTTCTGTATAGTTACTTTAATTTTAATTTTTCGAGAATGTGGTTCTGTCCATAGAAAAAATGCATCTACCAATCTAACCTATTTAAAATGATTCAGTTTTATAACAATAATTTATTTATAATATATACTTTATTTAAACCACGAGTTTTTTTCAAACAAAAAGACAAAAGTTCCTTGCTTTCTACTTGTGCATACAACCATTGATTTTGCGACTGCAAAAATCTTCCACATTCTCGACAAGAATGAATTATGTTTTCTTTAGATATTCCTACATTAGATTTATAAAAATATAAAATTCCGATTAATCACTTAATACCATCCGTAATATCAATATTAACTTTAATGCAATTTATACACATTGTTGATAAATTTGGACTAATTATTAAGTTAAATTAATCATAAAAATAAAAAAATACGATATTGTAACTCCACATTCGCAGCAAAGAATCATCTGAGCATGGTTTTCTGAAAGCTGAGAACTCGGATAGGTATCTTTCATAAACTCAGACGCCATTCTAGAAACAATATTATTCTCAGCATGACTCATAATTTTCCGGAAATAAATATAAAAACTTTTTCTCACTCGAAATCACAAAATTAAATATTTTAAAATAAAAATATAGTAATATTTAAAATCAAAATATCTACTATATATATACTATAATTTAAATCTCTTAAAACTCCATTTCTCTACATAAAACTGCGAATACTTTCTACGAGAAACTACTGGAAATCTTGGTTCTATAAATCCTTTTTTTTGTAAAGTTGTAAACCTATCAGCAAAGATATTCTCCTGAGGCTAAAAAATATAAAATATTAGTAACAATCAATTATTATATATAGAAAACTTTAAATAATCGAAAAGATTTAGTGAATTGATCAGATAATTGAATTTCTAACGGACATACTTCTAAACTAAAAATACTTAATTAAAATTAAAAAAACACAAAAATGTTTTACTTATATCTCCCATGTTTAAACTTATCCATATTAGTCAATTCCTGAATGTTTTTTCTTTCTATTGACTTCACAATTTTATTTATAGAATTCAAATCTCTTATTTGTTTTTTTTGCTGCGCTCTTTTATTATACTCATCTAACTATATACTTTAAAAGTTTCTTAATAATATATTTTTTTCCAAAAACCTCTTTCTTTTTTTGTAATTCTTTTTTTCTTTGCTTTCTTGTTTTTTTTACCATTTTTCGAATAACACGACTTATCCACTTTTCTTATAAAACTAATATCTTTAAATAAATCTTTAATACCATTATTTGAAATAAAACCATAATTCGAAACATTAAGTGGGCTTTTTTTTTTTGGTTATTTTTTATTTCTTTTAAAAAATCCTTAAGCATTTTATTCTTCAAAAATTTTTTGTACTCTCCAAACAGAATTATATGACAATCCACTACTAACTACTTTTACATTAAGAACATTATTTATTATAAAAAATGATTTGTGCAACAAAGTAGAAGGTATATTTAAACAACTCTGTTGAAATACACAACCGAAGAATGATGAACCTTGAAAATTATGATCACTTCCCCATATAATATCATAAAATTTTGAATTTTCAAGTGATATTTGATTTTTTAAAATTTCAACATTGTTTAATAAATCATTAAACTTTAAATTAATTTTTTGTAACTGATTTCTTCCAAGCTCTAAATTCCCTTTCCGTACCCGTTTTTTGGATTCCAATTGATCCTAATATTCTTAGTTACTCTTTAGAAACATGTGGAAAAACATATAAAAATTCATTGGAGAATATTTTATTATGTTTTAGAGTTTTTTTCAAATTTACATTTTCCATGCACATTAATATCTCTTTGAAGATCAATAAAAAAGCCTTTTATCAGAAATCTTAGAAGTTAAATAATTAACAAAAGTTAATAATAAAACTTTTCAATTGGATACAATCAACCCATTTATATCTTCTTCTAACAACTTGTCTAATCCTAAGTCTAAAAAGTCAAAACCAACGCCTTTCTGCTAACTTCTTTCTCTTTTACCAGAAAGCTGTAAAAATGTAGAAAATTTCATTTTTTTCTTACTTTTTCGAAAGTATATTTTAAAATCATAAAATCATGAATCAACAAAAAGATGAATATTTTATGAAAGAAGCAATAAAAGAAGCAAATAAGTGTATTCCTACCAGAAAAGCATTTTGTGTTGGTGCAATAATTGTAAAAAACGGAAAAATAAAATCTCGAGGATTTTCTAGAGAATTACCAAATAATACACACGCTGAAGAATGTGCTCTAATAAAACTTTCAGATATTAAAACTGCCATTAATGCAGAAATATATACAACAATGGAACCTTGTAGTATACGTTTATCTGGGAAATTACCTTGTGTTAATAGAATTATCCATTCAGGAATAAAAAGAGTTATACTTGGAGTTAGAGAACCGAATACATTTGTGAAATGTACAGGAATATCTACCCTGAAAAAACACGGTATTGAAGTTAAATTTATTCAAGAAATGGAAAAAGAATGTCTTAATATTGCTCAACAAGGTCATTCATAAAAAAGCATTTTTATAAAAAAGATTTTAATAACAATTTAAAAAAATCAATTTATTAATACTATTATGAAGGAATTGTAGAACTCATTTCCAAAGGTCCAACTGTATTGATAATTTAATTAAAAACTATAATTATAGAAATTCAAAATTCAAATTATTTTATTTCGCAATTTTAATATGATTACTAATTTTATATTTCATCTATTTTTTTATCTAAAATTCAATAAATTATATCAATAAACCATATATTAGTTTTCAAAATATATCACAACCAAAAAATCATTAATATAATTTAATGAAACTCTTTATAAATTTATCACTATATCTAGTTTTAGTTAAAATGATTTTCAAGTTTTTTCATAATGAGAATAAATATGTTAAAACCTTTTTAGAATTCTATTCAATTTTCCAGAAATTTATATATATTCGGTCACGGAATATCCCTTTTATAATATCATACAATAATATTTAAAAATAATTTTCTTTATTATTAAAACAATATATATATATATATATATGTAGTGTTCATACTTAAAATATAACAATATTTAATGCTTACCACTAAATATATAAAAAATCATCGAATTAACTTTTTACGAATTAAAACATAATAAAAAAATCATAATGAATCATATAATATCACAGGATTTATCTTTTTATACAGGAAAATCTAAAAAGTTATCAAAAAATATCTATAATATTAGCAAAAATTTCATTTTTATTTATTCTAAAAAAAACAATAAATTTCAAAAAATAATCAATACATTTAAAATATCAGGAGGATATGTAAGAATATTAAAAAATATAGAAATTTATTTATAATTAACTGGTGTTACTCAGAAAAAATATATAAACTCAAAATTTTTACAAAATATTCATAATCAATGTAATTATTTTCAAAATATAGAATCCTCAAAAAGCATCAACATTGAATTAAAAAAAAAAAGTCCAATAATAATTTTACCACCTCCTCGGCAAACTGATCAATCTTATAGAAGAAAACTTCCTCGCGGAATTACTTTTTGTAATAATAATGAACTTTTTGCAGTTTTCGATGCATGTGTTTCCACAGGTGATTTAAATAGAGCGTATATTTTAATGAATTACCTCTCGAATGAAGCAGAAACTTCTTTTATTATTCAAATTCATAATCAGTATTTACATGCTTTAGTAGACGAAATCAAAAATACAGGAGACTTTGAAAGTGCTAATAAATGTTTTCATAATTTAGAACAAAAATATAATATTCTTGGAAATGAAACAACATTTGCACTTATGCTTAAAGCTGCATTATATATCAAAGAGCCAGAAGAATCTAAAATCGCAATCAATGGATTTAATAAATTATGGCGTTTAAAAAAAAGAGAAAATATAGGAAAAATTTTTAACGAAAACTCTATTTTAACTAATGAAGAAATATTGAAACTTTTTAAGGTAAATTATATTAATTTTTTTAAACAATATATTAATAACTTAGATTATGAATATTAGTTTTTCTGAACTTAAACAAGAATATGGTCAAATACTAAAACTAGCAGCAAACATTGAGAAAGAGAAGAATTCAGGAGAGTTGTGTTTATCATACCCTCTTGAAGACATTCCTGAATTACTACCCACTAATATTTCTGGCCCAGGACTACAACTCCTTAAGAAATCTTTAAGACCCTTAACAGATCCTAATATAGAAATAGATTATGATATTAAAGATTTCCAAAAAGGCTATCATTCTGTTGCTTTTAATATGGCTCGTCAAAGATTATTAGAGGATAATGCATTAGACACAGCTTTAGAAAGATGGAAATGGGATCATGAACAATTAGTTCAAAGAGGTGGTCTTAGGTTCAGCAAAACACTTAATTCTATACTTTTTGAATGGCATTCTCTTATGATACCTTTAATAAAAGAAGAAATTGAGCGTTGTAAAAATACAATTAATAATTTTGTAGATAAAAAATTAGTCGACAATGTCAACAATGATAGATTATCTTATGGCGTTTTTATTCAACTCCTTGCACCTGAAAAGTTAAGTACAATAGCAATTTTAGAAATCCTCAGACTTCATTCTACAGGTGGAATTGCTCAAGGAATGAAAACAGCGAGAGCAATTCTCAGCGTAGGAAAATCTATAGAAAAAGAATATGCATCAGAAATTCTAAAAAAAAATAAAAGCTTTCTTGGAAAGGACATTAATCTTTCTCAAATTTTTGGCAATCCTAGACAATTTCAAACCACATTGCAGAAAACACAAAATAACATCAATTTTGAGATAAATCCAAAATGGCCTACTGTAGTTAAAGCAAAAATTGGCTCCATATTAATTTCTATACTCATGCATGTTGCAAAAATTGATATAGTTGTCAAAACAGAAAAAGGAGACACAATTTCACAGAAAACTCCTGCATTTTATCATACTTATCAATACCAAAAAGGAAGAAAGCTTGGCGTAATTAAACTAAATGATCAACTTATGAAACTGCTCAGTTCGCAACCATTACGTGG
This sequence comes from Pneumocystis sp. 'macacae', assembly GCA_018127085.1. Classification (NCBI taxonomy): domain Eukaryota; kingdom Fungi; phylum Ascomycota; class Pneumocystomycetes; order Pneumocystales; family Pneumocystaceae; genus Pneumocystis; species Pneumocystis sp. 'macacae'. The sequence goes on from CM030730.1 coordinate 75,771, forward strand.
AAATATTCATCCTAGATTATTACCTATGTTAGTTGAGCCAAAACCATGGATTTCCTGGGACTCTGGTGGATATTATTTAAGCAAATCTACAGTAATGAGATCTCGAGACTCATTAGAACAAATACAATATTTAAAAATAGCATCTGAAAGAAATAACTTAAAATCAATATTTGAAGGTTTAGACGTTCTTGGTTCCACTGCATGGGCTATAAACATACCTGTATTCAATGTAGTTATAGAAGTATGGAACTCTGGCTTAGAATTTGCAGGAATACCACCTGCAGAACCAAATATTGCATTTCCACCACAACCTATAAGCAAAGATCCAGCTGATAGAATATCATGGCAAATCCAATGTAAACAAATTGCAAAAGATGTCCAAAATAAACAATCAATAAGATGTGATATCAACTATAAACTAGAGATAGCAAGAGCTGTAAGAAATTACAATATTTTATATATTTAGCTTATTATTACCAGTTTCTTCATGAAAAAATGTATTTTCCTCACAACCTAGATTTTAGGGGAAGAGCTTATCCTATACCCCCACACTTTAACCATCTTGGAAACGATCTTTGTAGAGGATTATTAACATTTCATGAAGCAAAAGAAATAGGGGAATCAGGGTTAAGATGGCTTAAGATTCATTTAGCAAATATCTGTGGATTTGACAAAGAAAGTTTTTTGGAAAGGGAGACATTTACAGTCGAGAATCTAAAAAATATCTTTGATTCAGCAGATAATCCACTAAAGGTATAGATATATATTTCATATTATACGAATTTGAACTTACATTTATCTAAGGGCTCTAGATGGTGGCTAAAATTTGATGATCCATGGCAAACTTTGGCTGCTTGTTTTGAACTTACAGCAGCTCTTCGTTCTCCAAATCCGTACAAGTTCAAATCGCGTCTTCCAGTTCATCAAGATGGAACATGTAATGGATTACAACATTATGCAGCATTAGGTGGGGATATTTCAGGGGCACGACAAGTAAATCTTGAGCCTAGTAATCGACCATATGATGTATATACTAAAGTAGCAGAATTAGTAAATGAACAAGTACAAAAAGATGCAAAAGAAGGAAACCATCTAGCAATTCTATTAAAAGATAAAATCGCACGTAAAATCGTTAAGCAAACTGTTATGACAAATGTTTATGGAGTTACTTATGTTGGGGCTCGCAATCAAATTCTTAATCAATTAAAAAACATAGATAGTCTTCCAAGAGAAATGTTATTTGTAAGTAATACATATTAAAAGTAATATTTTTATCTTATTAAACGTAGAACCTTGCATCTTATTTAGCAAAAATTGTATTCTTTTCTCTCAAATCAATGTTTACAGGAGCACATAAAATACAAGAATGGCTCAATGAAGCAGCTAGAAGAATATCTAAATCAATAGATACGTCTTCATATAGTGGTCTAAATCATATGACAAGTGTAATTTGGACATCTCCTCTTAATTTACCTATTGTTCAACCATATCGAAAATCATCTCGAAAACAAATCAAAACCAATCTCCAGTCTATTTTCATTACAGATCCAAATGATATGAGTCCCGTTGATACTCGAAAACAACAAACAGCGTTTCCTCCAAATTTTATTCATTCACTTGATGCAACTCATATGTTGATGTCTGCTATCTCATGTAAAAATGCAGGTCTTACTTTTGCATCTGTTCATGATTCTTATTGGACTCATGCTGCTGATGTTGACGATATGAATGTAATTCTAAGAGAAACATTTGTTAAACTTCACGAAAAGAACATTATGGAAAACTTATTAAATGAATTTCGGGAAAGATATAAAGGTTATAAAACACTAATTAGTGCCCCAAAGGACGGTAAAAAGGCAGAAGGAATTTCTTCTATTAAAAAAAGTGCATCACAAAGTATTAAATTAGAATCTTTGAACGGAAATGATAAGTCCGAAACATATAAGAGTTTATTAAAAAAAAATACAAATATAATAAGTGATAAAGAAAACACGACTAACGCTTCAAATCAAATACTAAAAACGATAGACTATCTAAATATAGAAAATGCAAATTCAGATTTTTCAGAAAAAAAAAATATAATAAAAACAGATATTAAAAACGGAATAAAAAAAGACTTAACACATGTATGGGTAGACCTAGAATTCCCCCCACTACCAAAAAAAGTTTATTCCCAATTATTTATTTTTATAATTAATTTTTTTAATTAGGGTGATTTCGATGTTAGAAACTTAAAAAATAGTAAATATTTTTTCTCTTAGAATATTTTAAAATCAACCAGAAAGCCAGAAAAAAATAAATCCTCAATATTTGTCATCGCCTTATAAAAATATAATTTATATAGATGGACAGAGTATTTTAAAATTATCTTAGATATCATACGTAAATTAAAATTAAAAAAAATAATTTAAATTATATCCTATTATCATAGAAATTTCCATTTTCTAATTCATTACCACGCACTTTGAGCTCTAATGAACATTTAACTTTATGAGAAATATCATCAGCTTTTTTCCAATATTCCCCATAAGTCAATATATGAACCAACTTTCTTACCCACTCGTTACGTAAGCATTTATGTATGTTCCCTGCACGTATTATTGAATAACGTGCATATGAAAACACCACAAGACAAAAATATATCTTAAGACATAAAAAAAAACACAGAATTAAAATAGTAAAAAATTTTTCAATGGAGAAAGACATTAAAGATGTATCATAAACATATACAGACTGGTCAGGATGCCACGATTTAAATCTAAACAATTAAGTATTTAGCGAAAATAAATTAAAAAGGCATACATTTCAGATTTTTGAAAATGATCAACAGTTTCTTCAATACCAGAAGAAATAATTGCATTTTTTAATATATCCATAAGCCATATGATTGCAAATATTGCTGAATATATTGAACTAATAAAAGTATCAATAAAATAAAAATAAGCATAAATTAACAAATGAAAAGGAGATTCCTAGAAATGATAAAAAGTGAAAAAACAAAATAAGCTCTAAACTACCGTTCGAATATATTTTATCATCATTACACAAGCAAATAATGCAAATAAAGAATAAAAATACATAAACATTTTCCATAAAGATATATTTAAAAAAGAATCTATATCCAGTTTAGAGACTTCTTATTAAAAACAAAACAAAAAACGGTTCGTTAATATAGCAATAAACCCATAAATACCAGACGCTTTATTTAAAATAGAAAAAAAGATAATCAATTCAGTACCCACTTGTAAATCCAAAAAATAAAGAAATGTCTTAAAAATATCAGAAAACCCTTTATTTTTTTAATAAAATAAAAATATAGACCTTTGGTTTAGGTATTTCAAAATAATCTAATCGCAACATTTTTATTTACCACCATTAATTTACATCGAAAACTTAAAATGTGTAAAAAATATGTAAAAAATACATAAATCATAAATCAAAAATGCATTATATTATGTACATACATATATATAGAACCATTTGTTAATTTAAATAAATTCTACCAAATCATTTATAAGATTTATATACAACAGACTTAAATTTTATTTAAATAAAAAAATCAACAAAGTTATATAATTCTGGATATAACTCTCATTTAGATACAATATTAAATGCATCCTTCCATATATTAAGCTTTTTTAACTTATTTTTATATCATAATAATACAGCAACAAAAAATCGTAAAATTCAACGCGTCATAAACAATACTGTTATAATACCCGAATTCTTATGCAGAAGAACCTTTCTTTAATATATAAGATAACATTCCTTAGATATTTTATTAGAAAACATACTGCCTTTTATTTATAACCGCAGCAAACATCTTAGTTTGCAATTCTGAATCAGCAAATTTAATACATTTGCTTGCGGATTCTTCATTCACCTTTCCATAAGCTAAAGAAAAACATCAGAGACGCAAAAGAACGAATTTACAATATATTTTTACATCCTAAACAAAGCCCGTTCTCATCTATTAAAATGACCCCTTCAACATTTTCTTTTTCAACACTAAACAAAGAAATCAGTTACTAAAATATAAATCCTTTTAAAAAATTTAAACATTTTTTTAAGAATTCCTATAAAATTCATAGATTTTTTTAAAAAAGACAAAAATCTCAATTTTTTTTATCTCGTTATTCCAGACTTTAAACTATCTTTTAATAAAAGATGGAAGATTTGATAAGTACATCAAAAAAATTTAAACTTGTATTCCTTGGTAGGCATTGAAATATATACTTGGAATATTTCTTTCTACTAATTCTATATACAGGTGATCAGAGTGTTGGAAAAACATCACTAATTACACGTTTAAAAAAACTTTCATACAAAATTTAAATTAATCAATATAGGATTCATGTATGATACATTTGACAATACATATCAAGTGGAGTTTATTTTTATTTATTTCCAATAAATTGATTTCAATATAGGCAACTATAGGCATAGACTTTTTGTCTAAAACAATGTATTTAGAAGATAGAACTGTCCGTTTACAATTATGGGATACAGCAGGGCAAGAACGTTTTAGAAGTCTTATAGCAAGTTACATTCGCGATTCTAGTGTAGCAATCGTTGTATATGATATTACTAGTAAACGTACTTAAATATTAAAATTTACTTATTTATACTAGATCGGGTCTCCTTTATGAATATGAACAGATGGATAGATGATATAAAAGCAGAAAGGGGAAGTGATGTAATCATCGCAATAGTAGGCAATAAAACGGATCTCAATAATAAACGGTAAACTGTGTTATATACTACTAATTGTTGCTTAATAGAAAAGGCAAGTAACAACAGAAGAAGGAGAAAAAATGGCAAAAGAACTTAAAACATTATTCATGGAAACAAGTGCAAAAACAGGCCATAATGTTAAAACTCTTTTTAGAGATATTACACATGTTTTACCAGGAATAGGAAATGTTCATGATTTAAGCAATTCAGCAAGTAATTATATCTTTATAGATCCATAAAACTAAATTAAATCCTTATAGTGATTGATGTCAATATTGGTTCACGAGAAATAAATCCCCAACAATCGAATTGTCAATGTTAATATTTTATCAAATATTATATTGCAAATTTATATTTAAGTTTATATATTTTTAAAATAAATTTAACTAAAATGTTTTTTTAAAATATTATAAACATTTACTGTTATATAAAATGGAATACAATACATTTTTAATATATATCATTAAATCATTTTTTCAAAAATATTAAAAAAATTAATCAAATTTATATATTATATTTTCATAATTAGATAATTTACTATAGTTTTTGTTAAATTATTCTAGAATTTTCACAAATTATAAAAAATTAAAAATATAATATCATAATATATAATCAAAAATAATTCTAAAAAGCTAAAAATATTAAATAAATATTAAATATTATAAATTACAAAAAATTAGTAAGCTATTAATTTATCAAAATTATTTTTAAAATATAAACTATCTATAATTATAAAGTATCATAGTATTTAACATTAATCAAAATATAATTACAGCAATTTATAGAAACAAAACGTTATTTTAAATGTATTAAAATTTTATCAAAAAAATAAATCATTTCAAATAAATAAATTTAAATCCTAAAAATTTCAAAAAGTACTAATTCAATTATTTTATTTTATAAATATAATATTTTTATTTTTAACACCTTTCAAAAACTTTATATAATTTAGATAAAGTAGCTATTTGTACTATTCTCTTTTTTTCAAGAAGTTCAACAGTTCCAATCAATCTTTTTTTAAATGCAGGAAATAAAACAAATTCTAAGACCCTTATAAGATCTTCTCTTTCTTTTTCATAATTACCAATACTATCTTGTTTCTTAAACAAAGGATCTGGCAAATAAAATAAAGCTAATTCTTTTAAAAAAGTGTAAAAACATTCTTTTTCTTTATTCCAATTAACCTAAAAATTATTAAAAATAAATATAATAACAAAGAAAAATACTTTAGTACAAAGTCTATATATAAATAAAGGAAGTTTTCCAATATTTGGTGCATAACCTTTAAGAAGTAAAGGTAGAGAATATATTTTACCATCAGAACTAATACCAAAAGAAAAATATTCATAAAGCATTTGTCTAAAATCTACAATTATTTTAGAAACATTCTAAAACAAATTAAAGATAAAGAAATAAAAAATAACACAAATACCATTAAATTCTTCAAAAATGCAGAATCATGTACCATACTCTCAGGTAATATTTCAAGTAACTCTACTAATGATAACTCTGGTTCTAATTTTATTGTTCCAAAATTAGCAAACCCAGCTAATCCAATTTGATAGAAAAGCTCAAAACTAAAAAATTAAAAAAGAAAAAATAATAAAAAAAACGAAAAACCTAAGAAACCCATAATCAACAAAATATAATTCAGTAGAATGTTGTATAGCAGCTAACTGTTTTTCTTCATCAACAATACCAATAAAGATATGATTCATAAATATATTTGTCAAAACTTAATAAAATTAAAACATAATAATAAAAAAATGAATTATTTCAAAAATACCATCGCATTGCTTCCTTATTATTTCATCTTTTAACTCTTTAATACTTGTAAGTTTAACAATTATCTTTTCTCTATCATTTACTTCATAGAGAAAATCATCAACAAGAGTTTCAAAATTATTTCTTTTTATTTTTTTTATAGTAGACGTTTGTGCACTATTTAAAATTGATGTGATTGTCTGAAATTTTGCATCAGTTCGAACATAATATTTATCATAGGTCTTTTTTCCTAAAAAACTAAGTACCTAAAAACAATATACATAAAATTACCTCCTATCAAACTCCTATTAACATAGTTTAAAGAACATGATTTAGTTTTAACTGCCTTAATAGTAAAAAACTAAACTTTCCAATATAAAATTTACCTGTAATGAAATTGCTTTTAAAGAATCAATTTTAGAGAGCTCTGAATAAACTTTTTTACATATAAGATCAATAATTTCATCTTCATAAAAAAAATGAACTTCACGTTTTGTAGGATGAATATTTACATCAACTCTAGAAGATTCTATCTCTAAAGATATATATATAAACGGGCGTCCAGAACTGAGTAAGAAATTACTATAAATAGATTCAAGTCCGCGCTTAAGTGCTTTACAATCAACAGATCTATCTATATCTGTAATTATTTAAAATATTCATATATAAAATATACATACGATTAATAAATAGTAAAAAGGTAGTTTTTTTAGCACTGTAATTAAGACTTGTGATGAAACCTTTAGCTTGAAACATATAATCTTGAGAACTTAATGAAAAAGATAAAAGTTCAGAACCAACAGCTGTTCCATATAATTGTTTAATATTCTCAATTACAGTTGATTTAGATGATGTGGTAATAGATGGTATAATTTCACCATACTTTAAAAAATATCAGAATTCATAAAAATAAGAAATACAAAAGCACACATTCTTACAAGAAAAACCTATCCTTTCACAATGGACAGCATATCTATAAATAATATCCAATATTCGAATATATTCATCATTAGGGCTACGAAAAGACTTTAACCTAGAAGGAATATTATAAAACAAATCTTTAATCTAAAATTATTATTATTTTAATAAATAATAAAATTAAATACCACAATCTGAGTCCCTTGTCTTCCTGCAGAAGGTTTAGGATCAGATGACATCTCGCCTTTAGGTGATATAAGTTTTCCATTAAGATAATTAGCCCTGTATACATTAGAAAAATCAAAAAAAAAATACCTTACTCCCAAGCACAATCTGAATCAGCTGTTTTTGTAATTACCGTAACATAAGAAATATATGAAATACTCGCTAAAGCTTCACCTCTGAACCCATATGTAGAAATAGAAGATAGGTCTTCAAATGTACGTAGTTTAGATGTAGTAAAACGTTGGCATAAAACAGAGAGATCCTCTTTCTAAATAAAATTAGATACAATAAACCAACAGTTCGAAAAAGGAAAAATTACAGCGATTCCATAACCATTATCAGATACTTGGAGAAGTTTTAATCCTCCTCCTTCAATCAAAATATCAATCGATGTAGCACCTGCATCAATAGAATTCTCAATCAATTCCTTCAAGGCATTAGAAGGTCTTTGAATAACCTTAAGAAGTTGAAAAATATAAAAGTAAAAAATACATTTATTACTTCTCCAGCGGCAATTTTATTAACAACACTAATATCTAAAGAAAGGATTCTTCTTGGTAAATATTGATTTAAATCATTAGACTCTGACATTTCTAAAAACCAAAATAAATAAAAATCCTAATTGCAATAAAAATACAAAACATTTTACGTTTAAAAAATAAAAAAAAACCTTTTATAAATTATATAAAATAAAACAAACCCGTTTTCTATTCAAATAAACTAAAATTATAAAAAAAATAACAAGCCTTCTATTAACGACCAATATTATGAAAAAAAATTAAATAAATTTTTAACAAAAACTATTACAATAAATAATGAAAAAATGTCGTTTATAATCAAATATTCAAATTATGAAAAATACAAAAAAAAAATAAAACATAAACATCAAAACTATTTTCTAAAATATTTAATAAAAACAATACTAATAAAAAAGTATCGAATTTTTTTTAAAAATCTAATTTTAAAATTAATTTTTATATTTTTTTTAAAAAACATAAAATCATAGACATTAAAATATCAATAAAAAATTTAAAAACATTAAAAAATTATTTCGTTTTTCGTTTTTTTAAAAAAAAACTATTAATAAAATTTTAAAACGTTTATCCAATAAATTTATACAAAATAACGATTAGTTTATTAAGAATTCTAATCTTATTATCAAAACTATAAATATCTGTTTATAAAATATATTATAAAAATATATTTGCCTATTCCTCTATTACTATCTTTAAAATACTAATTTCTTTTTACTATCAAATCCCAAAGAAATCAAAATAATAAATAAATAAAAAATAACAAATTAATTTTATAAACTTATTTAAAAAGAATAATATTTTTTGTTTTAATTTTATATATCTCTTATTCAATTAACTATATTACTACTAGTTATTTTTAACTGGAATAAAAAAATATTTAATAAATTAAAGCAACTTTATTATTCTATTAGTTAATAATATAATTTTTTTTAGATTCAAGAAATCTTATGAACTATAAAATAGTACTAAATAACATTATATGAATTTTTATGTATTTTTTCAATAAATAATTTTTTTTTCACTAAAAACTTTTTAATTTTATCTAAAAAATTTATATAAAACAAAAATAATAAAAACAAACTCTATTTGAATATTTTAGCATATAGTAATGAAATATTTTTATTATTCTAGATTCGAACTTTAAAAATTATAATATAATATTTCTTTAAAAAATATTTAATAAATCTAAATAAAACCTTTTTACAATAAATTAGGAAGATTATATAAAACATGAATATATAATTTTTAAAAATTTAAATATATAATTACAAAAATCAAGAAGTTACATAATATTCATCAAAACTACTCAAAATTATATATATATAGCTTATAAAAATAAGAACCACATTATTCTTAAAATTCATTTCAATTGTATAATATAGATTTTTAAATATTAACCTGATGATTATAATAAACAGCACAAATAGTTCCAAATAATAAAAATAGTTTAATAAATATCATAAAAATATAATCTTGTTTCTTAAAAAATTTATATCATAATCTTTAAAAATAATTTTTACTTATATTATTAGATGGAAAGTCAATTTTACCTTAGTTAATATAATTAATAAAGAATAGTAAAAAAGGATTCCTTATTAAATCACTAAGGCGTATCATCTTTTTAACATTATTCAATATCAAATATTAAAATTTAAACAAAATGTATAAATTGTTTAAAATACATTATTTTAAAACAAAATCAACTAAATATTTAAAAAATAATCTATCTCTCTTTTCTAACTCTAACGGTATAAAAACATTAAATTATTTTTGATTAATATTATTCAATCATTACTCAAAATATCTAATAAATCATTCACTAAAACACTAAATTCTAATACTTATCCAGACGAAACTTTTAATTATAACATAATATTTATTAAAATTAATTTTAAAAGTAATTCAAATAACTCAAATTACAGTTATGATAAATAAATCTATAAGTATTAATATATTAATTTGAAAAATTTATTTATAAAAAACTAAAAAAAACTTTAACAAAAAATATTACAAAACTTCCAAACATTTATTAACTACAAAATATTTTATATATTTATCAAAAATTATTAGAAAATAATCTTCAAAAAACCAATCATTTGATCTATATTATATTTCTAAACCTATAAAAAATTAAATTTGTAATACTAAATATTAATAAATTTTAATAAAATAATTTTAAAAATTCCCTATATTTTCAATTCCTTTTTATATTCATTTATATATTCATAATTTACTTATATATTCATAATTTATATATTTAAAATCCTATATCATTATCATCTACGACCTTTTTTTAAACCAATAGACGGACTTAATGGATATAGAAAATCAACCAGAAGAAAATAAATCTTTACGTGAACTTTTTGATTCAGCAGAAAATTTTCGTAAAAAAATAGAAGAAGGATCATCAGTTATTACTTTTTTTCTTTTGAATTAAACTTTACAAACAATTTAATAGGAATTATTAACGGACTGTATTTCTTTATATGAAAAATGCCATTATCTTACAAGAAAGTTATCTCTTTTTAGCAAAAATGAAGAAATTGACGACATAAATACATCAGAAATAAAGTAGGTTATATATATAATTGACTTTTTTACCAATCTAAACATTTAGATTTCTTTTAATAGATTATTATATAGCAGAACTTTTAGACAGAAATGTGACATCTAATAGATCATCAACTATAATTAAATCGAAGGTGATTTATCAGAATCACTTCTTCAAAGCTTATTTTTTTGTAGAATCTATTTATTTCATTCTTAACATTATGTGATAATTATGCATTGCTAACTAACTCTGACAAAGCATTATTTGACCACCTTAATTCTATTGGAAAGAACAATGAAAATTGTACAATCAAAGAATCCAATATTTCAAGAAGAGAAGGAAAAATACAAAGATACAAAAAAGAAAAAGAACTGAACAAAAATATATCAGTTTTTCTAAAAAATCCATCAAAAGATGATAATAACTTGCGAAAACATTTCCTTGAACTTATTCAACTAGCTATCTTCAAATCTCTGCAAAGTATAGAGCAATTAGATCTAGAATTAAAAATGATAGAAATCTCAAAAACAAAAGAACAAAGCACAAATAATAACCATTGTGAAATCCAATCAAAAAAAGAAATACATTCAACATTAAAAATAAAAAATAATTTATCAAAAAATGGGGCTCTTTTAGACAAAAATGGAAAAGTTTTAGTCCTACCGAATGATACCATTTTCTAATAATGATACATAGCCATTACGTCCTTTTACCATTGTAGGCAGAAGAGAACAATTAACGAAAAGTGTTTTTGGACCAGACCATAGTTTACCTACGATGTCTATTGATGAATATTTAGAAGAAGAAGCAAAAAGAGGAAACATCCTTTCTAATAAACTGTAACCATCATATGTTTATTTCTATTTCTAATGTTTAATAGAATACCACAGAATAAAAAAGAAATTAATCAAGATGACATGGATGAGATGGATAAAGAGACATATAGGTCAAGAGAATGGGATGAATTTAAAGAAGCAAATCCTCGAGGTATTTTCTTATTTTTTTAATAATTTTGTAATTTATTATTAGGATGGGGAAACAGAACAAACAGGTAAAAATAAACTTAGAATAATAAAAAAATTAAATTTAGACAAAGGGGATAACATGTAATCTAACTATTATATGTTAAATATTAACAAAACTAAATTATTATAAAAAATATAAAAAAAAATTGAAATAAATATAGAACATGCAAATTAATATAAATCGTCTTAAACAGGATTATATTCTTTAACTTATTCTTCAAATTTTTTTCATGTAAAATGATAATATTTATTTTTAAAAATAAAAACTTATTTTTAAACGATAAATTCTTCACTAAAAAGCGTTATAATGGTAAACTTAAACATAAATTCCATGCGCTATTTATCACAAGATAATTTCAGGGTTCTTACAGCAGTAATATTTATTTTTTTCTTAATTTTCATATTAAAAATATACAGGTAGAAATAGGATCAAAAAATCATGAACTAGTTCCAACTTCTTTAATTACTCAAATTGCGGGACTAAAAGGAATTAGTTATCAAAAATGCATTAGTGAATTAGCAAGAAATGGCCTCATTTCTAAAGTTAAAAATGCAAAATGTTCATATTATCTTAATATTTTATTCTAAACATTGTATTAATTTTCTAGATGACGGATATCGACTTACATACATTGGATACGATTATTTAGCATTAAATACTTTTTTAAAGAGAGAATATATATGTTCCATTGGAAACAAAATTGGGGTAGGGAAGGAATCAGGTAATATGAATAACATTTTTATAAACTTAACATAAATTAGATGTTTACGTTATTTCAGACAAAAAAGGGAAACAAATGGTTCTTAAGATGCATAGGTATAATTTTCTATATGTTTTTATACACATAATCCTTCTATTTAGACTTGGGAGGATATCTTTTAGAAGTGTTAAATTAAAACGCGACTATCTTAAAAACCGAAAATCTGCTAGTTGGATGTATATGTCACGTTTAGCCGCAAAAAAAGAATATACCATTATGAAAGTATGGAGAAAATCGTATATTAATTTTTTTAATTATTTAAAGGTGTTATACGAAAACATGTTTCCTGTTCCTCAACCTATAGACCAAACCCGACATTGTATTATTATGGAAAAAATAGAGGCATATCCTTTACATAAAATTGATAATATTTTACATCCAGAAAAGCTCTATATGACTTTAATGCAATTAATTGTAAAACTAGCCAATCATGGGCTAATCCATGGTGATTTTAATGAATTTAACGTCTTAGTTCATGAAAATCTAGATCCAGTAATAATAGATTTCCCACAAATGATCAGCATCGATCATTGCAACTCAGAAGAGTAAATAAATCAATATTAATAATTTTATCTAACAAAAATAGGTATTTTAATCATGATGTTGAATGTATTAAAAAATATTTTCTAAAAAAATTCCGTTATGAATCAAATTATATTCCAATATTTCATAAAGATATAAAGAGAGAAAATAATTTAGACTTACAGGTAGAAGCAGGAGGGATTAAGAAAGAATTAGCTAAAAGAATTGATATGGTATTTCTCAGTTGTTTCTCAAAATAATCTAATATTATAGTATTTTAAAAAAAATAAAAATACACCAACAGATAATGAAACATTTTCTAATACTGATGATACAAATGAAGATCAATCCTCAAGAGACGAAGGTTATAATAACGAAAACAAAATATCAAATACAACCAGCACTAACTAAAGGTCGTAAAACAGTAAATATTAGATACCAAAAATATAGATATTAAAACTAGAAACCTTTTTTCTACAATTTTAAATATATATATCATGAAAAAAAACTAATGTTCATCACTTTATTCATGCAAATATCCAAACAAAAAATAACGTAAATCATAAAAACTTTAAATAATTCAGCAACAGAAAACTACCATTTTACTTTATATCAATTATAACATTCAGAAAATGCAGCTTATAGTTTTATAGGCATTTCGAAAATTCTTATCATTATTCTCTACATATATACAGTTTTTACTCCACAGATCAGCTAAATCAACTTTCAAAAATACATACATTAATTACTTCACCTAAATCTTCGAAATTTGTCTCTTGAATATTTTCCTGAAATATCCCATCTTCCAAAAGTATGTTTCTGATACTTGCTACAAGTGTAACCAATACAAGTCCTAATTTAGGAAATTGACCTTGAGCTATAATACTTGAAAAATACCTTTATTATTAGAAATTTTAATTATTTCAAAGGAGTACACACAAATAAGCCTTAGGTATAAGTATAAGTATCTTTTCCTGTTGCTTCTTATGAAGATGTGATGGTAATAAAAAATATAACCGAAGTTTTTGTCGTAACATAGCAAGATATTTCCACCAAACTTGTCTATGATGTTGATTTTTGTTTCGATAAAAAATGCAACAAATAACTTCGTAATTATACCAAAGAGCACTTAACTCATATCTATCTGGTTTTTTTAACATTTCTATAATTATATTTTATAATTTAAAATGTTTTATCAAAATAACCCCAACCCTATATCAACCCTAAAAGAAAAAACACTAGATGTTCATCTAAAAATATCAACGTAATATTTTAAAATGAAAACATATTTGTTTGGTATACATTGATAATTCAAAATCATTTCAAGAGTCTTAATTATAAAAATATATAATAAGAAAGCAACATTTAACAAAAACACATAAAAACATCTTACAAACAAATAATAAATTTACATAATTTAAATATAAAAAGAAAATATAAGTACTATTGCTTTAATCCTAGAGCAATTTCATATTCTAAAATGGTCATAACAATTATAACAATATTTACATTTTTCAAAATAAAATATCTTCATGATTTACACATGAATTCTTGAAAAAATAAAAAGAAATTGTACAAAAAAACAACTATTATTTACCGACCACATATTTATAAGTAATAATTTCTTCATGTTATTTACAACTCTGCCATGCTAATAAAATATAAGCAAAAAAGATTATTAATTTCGTTACCTGGAAATCCACAGCATAACCCAATCAATAAGTATAATAGAAACAAAGCAACAAAAGAGAAAATGATAGTCATTTTTACCGATTCCCACCATATACGCCGCCTGGAAATTAGATTTATCAAAATAAGTATACAAAAAAAATAAAACCTTAAATAAGAAGACCTTTTAGAAAAAGAAAACGCTGTATCATTCATATTTTGTGTTCTATCCAACAACAATTCAATGCGTTCTCCACGCTCAAGAACTTTCTCAATATTTTCAGCCACGGCTATACTACAATCAGAATACAAGATTTCATTTAAAAAGAGAACACCTGCTCTAACTTGCTCCATCTCTTTCTGAACAACACGTGTCATATCCGTCATTAGTATATCATCATCACGGTTCATAATAGATATTTTTTCACCAATTTCTCGACTAAAACTTGTAAAACTTGACACAGGAAGCTCAACCATATCATGTAAAGAAAAATATTTAGAAAAATCATGCTTAATTTCATACAATAACGCAAAAGGAACTCTTCGTTCAATTTGATCGGATGTGATACATAAATACGTCAAACCACCCACTGGTACCATTGGTGTATAGATATAATGAATCATGTACGCTTTGTAAATATATGTAAGCTTCGTTTCCTTATTTAACACAACCTTCTCGAGTATCAAAGAAACAAGATCATTCATGTCTGTTCCTGACATATATATCAGCAAAAAACAGAAAAAAAACAGAAATATACCATCGATACTATATTCAGAAAGAATATCTTGTCCTCGTGCAACTCCCACATAGAAAATCGACATCTCCAACCAGTAGAGTAGTCGAAGCGTAAAGTTCAAAATCCTGATGTCAAATAGTGAGCGAAGGAATTATCGTTGTCTAGGCAACTTAACCATTAAACACACAAATTATCTAACTTTCTAAATTTCAGTTTTACAGTCAAGAATGGACTCTACGGTAAAATTTCCACAAACAAAAGCATGCATTTTCGACATGGATGGAAAGACAGTTTTTATATTTTTTATATATTTTTAATAGTTTATTAGGTCTTTTAATCAACAGTGAACAGCTTTATACAGAGATTACAAATGAATTACTAGCTCGCTACAACAAACCAAGCCTTTCTATTGAGACAAAAATGAAAATGATGGGTTTGTTCTTAGTGTTTAAAACAAATTTAAAACTTATTTTCTAGGCATTCCCGGTCCTGAAGTAATATATCTTATTTTAAAACAATTTTCTAAACAAATAAAAAATAGGCAACAAAAATCCTCATTGAATGGTCTGGTATCGATATTTCTGCAGAGCAACTTTACTTAGAAGCCAGCGATCTTCAGGTCTCAAAAACAAAGAAAATATGTATTATCTAATAAAATCTTTCAGAAAACAAAATTTCCACATGTTAAAGAAATGCCGGGATGCCAGAAAGTACTAAACCATCTTAAAAGTAAGGGAATTCCTGTTGTCGTTAGTTCTGTTATTATGTTTTGATAATTTATTTAAAATTATATAGCTTGCTACATCATCTAGCATCCGTAGCTTCAAATTAAAAACAGATCATTTAGGACATATTTTTTCACACTTCAATGGAAGAATAATACGTGGTGATGATCCCAGGATTCCTAAAGGGCGTGGAAAACCTGCACCAGATATATACATACTCTCATTAGAAATTATCAATGAAGAACGTAAATCAAAAAATTTAGATCCTTTAAGCCCTCAAGAATGTCTTGTTTTTGGTAGTTATGGTACGAAAAACTCAATGCTAATTTCTAATTTATTTTTAGAAGACAGTATTGCAGGAGTAAAAGCAGGAAGATCTGCAGGCATGAGAGTATCTTATCGTATATAACGTACAATTAACTAATAACATCAGGTTGTCTGGGTCCCCGATCCTACAACATTAGAATACTATAAAGAACAAAAAAATGATATAATTGGTCCTAATAATGAAATCCTTTTTAGCCTTGAAGATTTCAATCCTGAAAAATATGGACTCTAGAATTCATGGTTTAAACATGTTGATACAATTATGTAAATGCCATATATTAAAAATCTATATACAGTATAAATAAAAATCAACATTTTTATTTAGTCTTATGGGATCCAAATTCTACTATAACTCATTACTAGCTGCCTACAACAAGGGCATTCTATAAAAATAAGGATTCCAAGAAATAAATATAGTTTAATACCTTTAAAATTGCGCATTGCTAATGTTTTTCGACAATCATCACACAAAGCCAAACAACGACATGGCCATAAAACAATATTCCTTATAGTGCAACAACATATTACACAGGTCCTTATTTGAACTGTATTTTCATCCTTTGAATTGCTCATTAATTCCATCATAGCTTGTCTACGATCCTTTATTGTTTCTAAAAGCCTTTTTATATCATCAGATTCATGCCTAGAATGCAAAATTTCGCGATATTTTGATCTCGTAACTACCATATGCGATGT
Organism: Pneumocystis sp. 'macacae'; assembly: GCA_018127085.1. Lineage (NCBI taxonomy): Eukaryota > Fungi > Ascomycota > Pneumocystomycetes > Pneumocystales > Pneumocystaceae > Pneumocystis > Pneumocystis sp. 'macacae'. The sequence continues at coordinate 92,960 of CM030730.1, forward strand.
CATATGTGATTGCAAAATACGAGATTCTTCATGTTCTGGTGAAATAAAAGGTGCTAAACTCCGTAAACTCGGAAATAATTCAGAAAACGATTTTTCTGCACAAAAATTCTCCTCATTATCATCATTCGAACTCTCTTGTGAACAAGTCTCTACATTTTCATTATTTTTCCAATAATTATCATCATTACTATCAATTGAAGGAGATGGTATAAAGTCAGAATCATCACTTTCATTCTCTGATATCTCATATCCTCGAATAAATCTATCATAAAGAAAAATAGTATCTTGATTATCTTGACCATGCTCTTGATAAAAAGATGTCTTTCCTTTTTTTAAAACAAGAATCATCCATAGAACCAACGCCTTTATAGTTAAAATGGTTTTTGTTAAAAGTGTAATACTAGGCTGCCACCTTGAAACACGATATCTATTAATATCTTTCTGTTTTTCATTTTTATATTCAACATTCTTTCGTTCTTTCGAAAACCCATTAACATTTGTTAAACTTAAGTAGTCGTCAGATTCTTCTATCCACGTTTTTTCAGTGACTTTAATCTCCTCTACTTCGTTAAGAAAAACAGCTTCTTGCGCTGAAGTAAGAGCTATCATCCCAAACTTCAAAAGCAAACCGAAAAAATCATCACTCATATCGAGACCAAGATTATTCCCAACAAAAATCGTACCATTAAAAATATCAGTTCTTAAGTTAGACGAATGATTAACAATCAATCGTACTATAAGAGATATCATTAAAGAAACAACGATAACAAAAATAGTAATCAAATGAGGTATAAATGATACACAAACAGCTATTTTATTTAGTTAAAAAAACAATCAAAGAACTTTACTTGTAGAAAAATATAAACCTCGACCGTTATAAATACTCCATGAAAAGTAGGATAAAAAACTACAACCAATAATGGTTGAAGAAATTAACTATTCATCAATTAAAATAGTACAATCAAATATACCTTAAGTTACTTTAAAACGCTCAATATTGAAAAGACACAAAAACTGTGTTAATAAGATTCCAAAAATTGATAAGAAAGTAATAAAGATCATTTCTGTAGAAGGAGTAGAAAAATTAAGCTCGGTAAAAGAAACACTAGATACTAGATAAATATTTTAAAAATTAACTAACGAAACATTTACGCATATTCAAAAATAGTCATTCCATGATCATTCAAAGGAAGACGCATCTGCAATGATGCAATCAGTGTATTCATAAATGTCACCTAAAATATTAAGTAAATCATTATATACTTCTAAATACACATACAAAACATATAATTTTATACGTAGACCAAAGAATATATGGAGTTTCATATGGAGTAATAAATTTGGGAAAATATCTCGCAATAGGATCATTTTTAAACTTAATATATGAAAGTAATGACCACGATGCTTTGGAAAGCAAAATAATCGGGATAAACCGCAGTAACAAGCGTTTCCAAAAGTTTAAATAAACAGGCCTATACATAGATAAGAAAAAATAACATATTTCAAGTCAATAAAACACCTTCTTACTGAAGCATATACAATACATCGGTTCAAAACAATGGCCTATTATATTTTGTTAAATTGAATCAAAAAATACACCAGCAACTCTCAACCATAATAAATGCAAGAAATATAAACGGTGACACCCAAATCCCAATCCAAACCTCAAATTTACTCCGAAGATTAGAATCTATCAAGCGTTCACCTCCATAATGAAAGTAATTTGGTAATCGCCGAAAAATCATAGTTGAAGCAGATAAATAAGCAATCCCAAATATCTGAACCATTCAAATGGTTCCATTCGAATCAAAAAAGTCAAAAAAAATAACCTATCTCACTTATACAAAGTGTATTTTGCATAGAAAATTCAATATTAATCTTTTTAACAATTCAGACGTAATCTTGTTTTGTTGTCTAGACAACTACGTTCTAAAAAGCAACCTAACACGACCTCAATTTATTTCTACACTAAATGGAAAACAAAAAACCTCAAGAAAAAGAAATTGACCAAAAAAAACAAAATATTTCAAATGAACAAAATAATTTTGGCGAAAATATCGAAAAAGAAATGAAAAATCCCGCTGAAAATGAACATCTAGAAAATACAAACAATCTATTAAAAAATGAACAAGTAAGAAAAGATGTATTTCTAAAAAGCTATTAGCATTGAAAACATTAGGAGAATACAACAATTGCAGAAAAACACAAATTGAATGGAAATGAAATGTTTCGTCAAGCATTTTTTGATGCCGCTATTGCATCGTATCAAAAAGCATTAAATATATGTTCACCAAATGCAAAAAATCAAAGAGCCATATATCATGCAAACATAGCAGCTTGCTATATTCGACAGGTTTTTTAAAAAAATTTTTTTAAACTTTTAAAGTTTTATTGATTTTTTAGGAATTATGGGATCAAGCAGTAGACGCGTGTACTCAAGGTGAACAAGTCAAATTTTTAAAAAACATCTGATTAAGAATCTAAAGCTCTAAAAGAAGACCCTTCATATGTTAAAGCAATGCATAGAAGGGCACAAGCAAATGAAAAAATTGCCACATGGAGCTCACTTAATGCAGCACTCCTTGGTAAAATATTACTATTGAAATCAATTATCAATTAATAAACAAAAAGATTACGAAAATATAGAAAAAGGCCTTCCACAAACATCTCCTATCTTAAAATCTATTAAAGAGTCCATATCAAAACTCAAATCAAAACTATCAGAAGCACAAGAAAAAGAAAAAGCACAAATGCTCGGTCAATTAAAAACATTAGGCAATAATATTCTTGGGAAATTTGGTCTCTCAACAGACAATTTCAAGGTCATCAAAAACCCACAGACAGGGGGTTATTCAATATCCTTTCAAAATTAACATTTACACAACAATAAACAATCAAATATTATTCAGCAATAAATAGTCAAAGTACTGTTCAGCAATAGATTATATCAAGTTTAAACATATTACTGATTCATCTTTTCTTATTTAAACATCCGTATATACTAAACAAGTGCCCGCTTAGTTGCACCTGGCATTTCTTTATCTAGTCCTAAATATAGAAAATCATCCCAGGGATGTCTATATAAACCAGTACGAAGTCTCTTTTGATCCAAGAAATGTCCAATAAGTCCAATACTTCTTCCTAATACAAAAAGTCCATTAAGAACACCCATCTAAAAATACAAATGAATTCTAAGACAATTATATAAACAATAAAAATATACCTTTAAATAATCTTCAACTTCTTCTGTAGTAAATGCACCACAATTCCTTAACAAATCAACAAAACATACAGCAATGCATCCATCAACTTAAAGAAATCAATAAACTAACAAAAGTGTTAACATTTACCATTTAAAATAAGATTATCTTTTTTTGAAGTAGTTATACTCTCAACAACTAGCGCATAATCCAAAAGTTTAGTAGAAGGAAAATTTTTCTTAGCATAATCTTTAACAATTTGTACACGGAGATCAGGATTATTTAGAGATTTAACTTTATGACCAATTCCAGGTACTAAAAGAAATCAAAAAATGAATATATACAATTAAAAATACTTAGTTTATTCTGTTTTCTCATACTGTCAACAAACTCTCTAGGAGAAAGCCCCTTATCCATAGCTCTAGTAAATTCTTCAGCCGCACTGTCTAATGCACCACCAAACCGAGTGCCAATCGTCAAAAGCCCTGAAACAAGAGATGATACAAGATCTTTCCCAGCGCGAGTTGTAATAATAGTATTCATAGCACCAGAAACTGCTGGCCCCTAAAGATGTAAACAAATAACGAATAACAAAAAACATACATGATCAGCAGTAAGCATAAGAACCATCTCAAAGAACTTAGAGGCATATGAAGGAAGCCTTCTTCTAAACCAAAGAAGACTCATAACTCCACCGATACCAATATCTTCTTTAAAAACGTCTGATATAGGCATACCGGCATAAAGAAGTTCTTGTCCTCGATCATCGGAAATAGTTGAAATAAAAGCAGCAGGCTTTCTAATAAGACCAAGCTCCTGAGCCCAAGAATAGTCCATAGGTATTTTAGGGACCATAGGCTCTTTTTTTTTAACAATAACGCCTTTATCAAGAAGATCATCATAAACTACTTTAAGTAATTGAGGAAGATCCTCAAAAGTATTTGGAACATAAATTCCAGCCTCACGCATTGCAGTATTTTTAGCAAAAGCGGTCTCATGAGCAGAATTAGCAAACGATCCAGCATGACCAAATTGTATTTCAACATTAAACATAGATGCACACGTCCCAATACACCATGCAATCAACGGTTTTTTAATCAACCCACTTTTAACAGCTTCAATTACATGATATTCTTCAATACCACCTACTTCACCAAGAAGAAGAAGTATTTTGCATTTAGGATCAGCCTCATAACGCAAAAGATGATCTATATATGTAGTTCCAGGATAACGATCTCCACCAATAGCAATACCCTCATAAACACCATCCGTAACATTAGAAATAATATTATTTAGCTCATTGGACATTCCTCCAGACTTAGATACATATCCTACAGACCCTGGGCGATAGAGTTTAGATGAAACAATATTATCCATCATCCCACCAGTATTCCCTAATTTAAAACATCCTGCTTTAATTCCACCAACTGTACTAAAAGAGCTAAGCCATCATACTAAGAAAAATCAAGCATACGCAGGCCCAATAATGACAACTCCCCGCTCTTTTGCCTTATAAAGGATCTCTCGTGAATGCCGCTCAGGAACACCTTCCGCAACAATGACAATAGTCTAAAAATAAGCCATCAAAATAACACAGCACAACATACTTTGATCTGTGAATATCCAAGAAACTCGATTGTACTAGAATATGCAGAACGACTCGATGCAAAACTAACAACAACAGTAGCATCCGGATGACTTCCAATAGCATCTGATATAGACTGGTAAACAGGGAGCAGGGTTTCTTTCGTTCTACTAAGAATCAAATTAAAATTCAACCAAAAACATTTCCTAACCCCCAATACATCTTTGAGACAAACTGCCCTCCGAACGTATAAATAATTGCTGCTACTGATGGCGTTTTCCTCCCACAAATAAAATCAAAATCCTAAAAACATTAATATCAATTTTCTCTAAAAAAAACATACCAGCATTCCTTGAACAGCTTTAGGCTGCATCCCATAAACAAATGCACGAGTATCGTGCGTAAACAGCTCTTCTACATTATTCTGAATGTTGCTTACAGGTGCACGGTAAATATTATCATTAGCAGAAACCATTAGTTATCAGCTTAATTTTTTACGTCGTTCACATAGCTTGTACAGTGATTACCATGGAAACTCATTCGAAGACATCGAGATTACGTGATCATTTTCTCATTGTGTAAACTTCTACTAAGAAAACAATATAGCCACACATAGGGCATTTTAAAGAAAGTGGACCTCTAAAATACATAAAAAAATCAAACACACTTATGCAGAGCCTATTACCATATATATCCATAATCAGTATATCTATTCAGAACCAGCTATATGTAAATACGTTGCAAATGGCACAGATACAGTGCATATAAAATGTATATTTCAAAATACACAAATATACATTCCATAACACCTGTTTTTATAGACATCTTCCAATATACCCTCCTCATATACTAACTTTCGAACATAGTGAATAAACTGTACATTTATTTTAAAACATATAACATAGATACAATACAGATACAACACACAGATATTATACACATACTACATATATATATACTTTAATTCATCTAAAAATTTTGCAATACATATAAACCCTTCTCATTTTTCCAACATCATTTCCATACTAAAACTATATTACGCAAAGCAAATCTTGCATAAATGCACCCGAAATTTAAACACATGAACTCACTTTTAAGAGTATACATGCTTTCATCTTCCACTACAAAACAAAATACAACATATCCAGTATCTTCAGTATATTTTCAATATTCCGATACTCATACATCGAAGCCGTGTGCAAAATAATCACAAATCCTCAAACTTATACCACTACATAAGAATGTCTGCCAAAGCAATCACTGAATTTGATGCGAAAGCAATACTAGCGTATTGGTTGAAACATGCCAAACCACTATTATCCTGCGATGCAGCAATACCAGAAGCACAAACACAACCACTTGCACAAATTTGCACTCTAGAAGATCAATCAAATACGGATTTTGGAATATATACAACACATACATGTGATGAAACAGAGAAGATAGGAAGAAAAACTGCACATATTTCCCAAATTTTGGATAAAACAGAAACGACTTATCCATGGATACTTACTAAACAACTTGTTATAAAACCAGATCAACTTATTAAACGACGGGGAAAGCTTGGACTTATTGGAATAAATTATAATTGGGGAGAAGTGAGAAAATGGATAGAAAGGTACTCAGGCAGTAAACAAACAATTGAATGTGTCACAGGTGTATTACATACATTTCTCTGTGAGCCATTTGTTCCACATACACTTAATACAGAGTTTTATATTAGCATTGTTTCAGCTCGAGAGGTAAGATATACAGTAATCCAACAGCTATAAAATAGCAGAATATAGTATAAAATTTTATATTATAAAATCTTGAATAATTTTTCATAATTAATATTTCTATGAACATCCAAAAATATATTGCAATTTTCAAAAAGGCACTTTTTTCTTCAAATAAAAGAAAATATTCAGTATTTTTATAAGTAGAAGAGTATTATATGATACTATATGGTTTTACATCATTTATATATAATTTTTACACAGAGAATTTTTTAAAACGCAATACTTCTGTACAGCATAACGTTATGTTATACATTCTTAGTATACTATATATACGATGCACCTTATTATACATAACTACATATTTGTATTTCTAAACTGATCATATATTTTTATAGCATGGTTACATTTCTATAGCATGTCTAGATATTTTTATGCCTATTATGCTGCACTATTTTTTAGACTTTTTTGAAAATATCAACTAACATTTCTTAATAGGGTGACTGGATTCAATTTACACATGAGGGCGGCGTGAATGTAGGCGATGTAGATAACAAAGCAGAACGATGGCTAGCACCAATTGATTTATCTAAATTTGCAACACGCGAAACACTAGCAATAGCTCTATTGAAAAGAGTTCCGTTAGAACTGCATGATGTCTTGACACGATTTATTGTTCGTCTGTACACAGTATTTGTTACATGTCATTTTACATATCTCGAAATCAATCCGCTTGTTGTGGTGCAAAATGCGGAAAAAAATATAGAAATATATTATCTAGACGTAGCAGCAAAACTAGATCAAACAGCAGAATTTGAAGCAGGAGCCAAATGGGCAGCAGCAAGAGCTCCTAATGCATTAGTAGGAGCAATACTACAACCTCAGGACACTATTAATGTAGATTCGGGTCCGCCTATTGTATTTCCAGCGCCTTTCGGGCGAACACTATCGAAAGAAGAACAATATATTGCGAAACTTGACTCAAAGACAGGTTCATCACTTAAATTAACACTATTGAATCCTTCAGGACGTATATGGACATTAATTGCAGGCGGTGGCGCAAGTGTTGTATACGCAGATGCAATTTCAGTTGCAGGGTATGCAGCCGAATTAGCAAATTATGGAGAATATAGTGGTGCACCAACAGAAACTCAGACATATGAATATGCACGTACAATCTTTGATCTTATGACTCGTGGTCCTTTACATCCTGATGGAAAATATTTATTTATTGGTGGCGGCATTGCAAATTGTAAAATTTTTTTAAAAAACTATAAATAGAAACAACTAACTATGAAATTAGTTACAAATGTTAGCAGCACATTCAAAGGAGTAATTCGTGCTATGCGTGATTACGCGTCAGCTTTTCATGCGCACAAAATACAGATATGGGTCCGACGCGCTGGTCCCAACTATCAAGAAGGTTTACGAGCAATTAAAGCAGCAGGAGAAGAACTTTTTTTGCCTCTAAAAGTTTTTGGTCCGGAAACACATGTTTCAGGTAAGATTTATTATGTTTTTCTCTTAAACTAATCATCTAGAAATTGTACATTTTGCTCTTCTCGGAAAACCATCAACTGAACCTGTAATTGGAGTTAATTAAAAACATTCTGATAAATTCGTTTTTAACCGTATTAACAGGCTACCCCCTAGCCTGTATAATTCATAATATACACTGATTATACATCATTCCATAAATTCTATCTTTTAAAACATACGTTCAAACTCAATTAAAAATACTTAAAATTATATATCCTCCTAAATAATACTAACTACAAAAACTATAAAATTATAAAATACCCTATATTACCATAACTCATAATAAACATATACAAAATAATGCAATGCTTTTTTTCTATTTTTTAAATATATTTTTTTAAAACATTAATTCGTTTTTTCTAATACCAAAGTATGAACATGATTTTTTGCTTTTATAATACCACCGTTATTGTCTACATGGCACATTTCTACATGTTTAATCCATGGTTGCTGTGTAATTTGTTCCATCGTCCAACGATATTTTGAATCAATCTCTAACATTCCTTGAATAGTGGAACGTGTTTCTCGAGGAAGCAACCTTAAAAGGCGCCAAGAACCACGAATATTTTGCAAAAGAGGTTCACCTATCATAGCTGTGGGTGCTGACATAAGATAATCAATTTCATTATTTTCATTCTCCATTCTTCCCATAGCAAATTCTCTAAACGAACTATCTGACATATGGGGAACTTTCCAAGGAAATCGACATAAAATCATACAACAAAATATAATTGCAACTGACCATATATCCACAGCCTGAGGATTATAATATTCTTCAGTACACACCTCAGGTCTAAAAAAATAAATACAAATAATACTTTAAAATAAAAACGTACGCTAAATAAGGGTCAGAACCAACAATACCAGATGCTTTGACAAAGTTTTCAGAAGGATATCGAAATACAGTAGCACTTCCAAAATCAATTAACTTCACAATCCCATTCTCATTCATCATTAAATTATCAAGTTTTAAATCCCTATGTGCAAGTCCCAAGCTATGTATATAATCTACTGCTTGCAATATTTGTTTAATGCAGCAATATATTTCTTCACGCGACATTTTGCCCGACATCACAATAGAAAACTAATATAAAGTTAAACTTCATCCAAGACATGCTCGCATAGTACCATATCATATGGTGCATATTCCATAATTTCATAATATTTCGATCCGTCTGCTACAAAATCCAAAGTTCGAATTATATTGGGATGATGTAATGCAGCACCAACACAAAATTCAGCAGAAACCTTCTTTCTATATTCTCTACCACTTTCATAAGGTGCACGTCGGCGAAACTCTTTAACAGCATAGACTGTTCCATCAGAAGCAGTCAAAAGCCGAACAGAACCACCTGTTCCGGAACCAATAGGTTTCCCATATTTCTCATATTTATGAGAAAGAGCAACATAACTGTCCTTAAAAGAACTCTCCGGCTTTCGAGACTTTAACCTAAGTAATGAATGCTTTTTCTGATGAATAGAATCTGATAAATTAGAATGGGAACGATCATGATGATGAAACTTAAAAAAATGTTTCAAATCCAAAAAACTATGTGAAGTATAAGAGCTTTTATCGTTAGATATTTTCCCTTTTTCCTCATCCTTTGAAAGATTTTTCATTGAAACATTAGATAATGAATGATTTACATGTGGTGATAATGATCGTTTAAAAAAAAGCCAAGGAATACCTGCTAAGTTCTTTGACATTTTAAAACAATGACTAAAACCATAAACACGACGTCCTGTTCGTCCACCATTAGAAAAAACTGCTTTGGACAAATGCATATCTGGATGACTTTGAACTGCAGACAAAGATGTTTTTGGAGTTTCCCCTAAAGTAGAAATACGAGAAACACTTGTAAAACCTGAAGAATAGTGCGAAGATTCATCCAAATAAAACTTAGGCGAAGGAACCTATATTTTTATAAGAAAAATATCACTCAAAAGCGTTTATATCAACTCTGCTTGAAGGAACAGAAAATGATCCAAGTCTGCAAACATCCATCTTACGTGTCAAAAAAGAGACATTATCTGTATCTTTCTCCATAGAATAATTTTTTCGTGGATATTCTGTTTGTTTTCTCATATTAAATATATTTACATAAATATACTATTGTAATTCTAAAAAAACAATCATATTTAACGCTTTTTAAAAATTTAAAAAGAAATACCAGCAAGAAAACCCGCTAAAACGAAATGAAGCATGAATATTAAGAAAATTTCCCTCATATGCCAAGATATTTTAGTTTTTTTGTATTTTTTTACATTGAGAAACGATCGGTCAAAAACCTAAAAATATACAAGTAACTAGACAACTTTATATCCTATTTTGATAAATTATGTAATAAACAGAATATAAGAATAATTTGAAAATAACAGTAGATATTGATACAGTAAAATAAATATAAAAACACTTAAAAATCTTAAAATAAAATATAACATAAAATAACCAATTTAACAGTAACTTAATTCTTAAAAATCCTAAAATTTAAAAACAAAAAACACAATAAATTGAAAATCCAATAATATTTTGAAACATTTCTAAAAAAGTTTTATTAAAAAAATATAAAAATATTCCAAAACATTATTACTATAAGAAAACAAGTCCCTAAACTAAATTATGAAGTCAAAAAAATATAAATATATAAAAAAATTAAAGATAAAATGCAAAATCATGAAAAATAACTTAAAAATGCTATATAAAAAATATTAATTGTTTTCTATAAATAAAATTCAAGAATATTTCAAAAATCATTTGATCATAAATGACAAATATTTCAAAATCATGTTCCCGATATTACTTTTATTTAAAGTAACATTAATAATAATTAAAAATAATAGCCAAAAACCCCTAAAAAAGATAAAACAAATTCAATTAAAGCCCATCAATAAAAATAATTAATAATAAATACGTCAGATCTTTAAAAATATCAAGATAAAGAATACAATTGATAAGATAAAAAATATCCATACTAATAAAAAAAATATTTTAATATATTAAAAACTTTTTAAAATCATTTAAAACCATTCTCAATATAATTTATCAATAAACGTTCACAAATAGCTCTAATTTAAAAAAAACAAGTCCTAAAAAACCAGAAGAACAGAAATTTCTAAAAAATATTTTAATAAAGACAATAAACTCTTATAAAAATAAAACCATCGTAATTAATAATAAAAAACCATCTAAATTAGAAAGTGAAATATAATTTAAAACTAATTATTAGTCAGCTCGAATCTGAAGTAAAGAATAAAGCATAAATTCCTTCTTAAGAAATAAATTGTTTCACGGAACAACCTTAATACCAACACTTTTTGCACTCGCAATCACTCATTTCATTATTATATGAAACGAAACAAAAAAACCTACCACTCTTACAAATACTTTCAAGAGGAATTCCTTGAATATTTTCATCCTAATAAACATTAAAAAATCAAAAACAATAATCTTAAAATACTTTATGTTTAATTTTTGCAATTTCATAAATATGTTTCAAAGAAACAGTACCAACAATTGTTTTTCCAGGAGTAGACGATCCATTATCAACCTTAGCTGCTTTAAAAAGCAACCAACTTGTTGGAGGAGACTTTATCTCAAATGTAAAACTTCGATCTTAAAATAGTATTAATTTTTTCAGAACCCATCCATCAAAAATATCATACCAGGACGAATTGAAATAACTACAGGAATAGGAATTCCAGGAATAATATTAGAAGTCAATTCATTAAATTTTTTGCAAAAATCAATAGATTTTATGCCCTAAAAATAATCACCAAAATTTCAATAAAAAAAAATACAAACACGTGCACCTAAAGCTGGACCAACTGGTGGCTGCGGAGTAGCTAATCCAGAAGGAACAATAAGCTTCAAAAGAATATTCTTTGCGGAAGAGCACTTCATGATTTTTCAATATTTATTAAAAATACTCTTATATTTTTAGCGTTAAAAAAGCTAAACGATATTTTACATAATAAATTAATATCATAAAAAACATATTAAATAAAATTAACTAAATAGACAATGGATTCAAAAGAAAACAAGTACGATAGACAAATACGTATTTGGGGGGAACATGGGCAATTATTGCTTGAAACATCACGCGTTTGTTTACTTCAAGGAAATGCAATGGGAGCAGAAATATTAAAAAATCTTATTTTACCTGGTAAATTAGAAAAAAAAAGTCTTTTTTTTAAACACCTTAATATTATACTTAAGGAATTGGATCATATGTAATTGTCGATGATGGTTTTGTTACAAAAAAAGAAGCAGAAACAACATTTTTTCTTGATGTGAATCGTATAAGCGAAACTAAAGCACAACAAATGTGCGAATTTCTACAAGAATTAAATAAAGATGTTAAAGGCGAATATTTAATTAGCGTAGATAAAAAGTATCTAAATACCGAATGCGGTTCATCATATATAGACATTGGAATCGATTTTGGAACATAATCCAAATTTTTTCAAACAATTTAATATTGTAATTACATCTGCACTTAATGATAAACTTCTTTTAAAACTAGAAAAAATTTTGTGGGGACTAAAAATTCCTCTAATCATTGCATATTCTGTAGGATTTATAGGGTATATTAGAATTACTATGCCAGAACACACGAGTATATTTTTTGTTTTTAAGTAAAAAATAATTACTTACGTAAAAAAGTTATAGAAACGCATGCAGATAATCTCGAAGACTTAAGAATTGATTGCCCATGGCCCGAACTTAAAGCACTGGCATCAAATTTTAAATTAGAAAACCCCGAAAATCACTCTATACAAATACCTTATATATTAATTTTATTAAATTGTATTGATATATGGAAAATAAAAGTAAATTAAAAGCATTTAATAAATATTTTCTAATCCTTAGAGTCCTAAAACACTTCCTTATACATATGAAGAAAAAGAACAATTTAAACAAATAATAAGATCATACATGCACGAATTTGATGAAGAAAAAATCCAAGAAGTACTATCCGTAGCATGGAAAGCCTCGTGTGTGACATCAGTAAAATCTAATTAATAATTTATATATATACTTATTGTATCAGATTCCAGATGATGTCCAATGTATATTAAGAGATAATAAATGCATACACATATCTTCTGAAGTAAATTACTATCCATTATATAAATAATCTAATATAAAACTCATTTAAGAGTTCAGAATTCTGGATATTATGTCATGCTCTTTCTAATTATGTATTGTCAGAAGGTAATGGTTTACTACCCCTTCCTGGCATACTTCCAGATATGAAATCAGATTCAGAAATTTATGTAAAGTTACGAAATACGTATAAAAAATATTTTATTTTTGAATTATCTAATATATACAGATATCATCAAAAGGCACAAAAGGACTATGAATATGTTAGAAAACATGTTCAGAACATACTCACATCAATAAATCAACCGATATCGAAAATATCAGACAAAAAAATAAAATTTTTCTGCAAACAATCTAAATATATCAAATTATTACATTATCGTTCACTAGAATTAGAGTATAAATATCCAAATTCAGAACTAATTAGTATATAGCTAAAACATATATACTAAATTAATTTTTTTAGAATCATCTTTTTCAATACCAGATGATCTCATAACATGGTACATTGCTCTTCGATGTTATAATAAATTTAGAAATACTTTTGGAAAATATGCAGGTTCAGAACAAGCTACTCTGGACAAAGACATAAACCAATATATTCAACTAACAAAACAATTTCTTTCAAAATTTAACTGTAACATAACCGATTTTCAAATAATAGCATGCAAGGAACTGTTAGTGTATAGCCATATGTTAATTTGTTTCTAAGTTTTTAGAGTAAAGACAAGGGGAAATGAGCTGAATAATATTATATCTTTTATAGGAGGAGTAGCAGCCCAGGAAGCAATTAAGGAATACATAAAAAATTATTTACAGATAAAATAACACAAAGTAGATTATCATTAAACAATACATTCCAATCAATAACACCTATATATTCAACGGAATTTCATGTCGAAGTCAAGTTTGGGAGTTTTGATTTGAAATTATACATATAAAAGTTTTTGAAAATGTATAATTTAATATATAAATATAATCACATAACTTTTTAAAAATTATATAAGCAAATAAAACATTAAGATTTTTAAATTTCTAAGGTCATAACATTCAACAATATTTTATTATTCAAGATCTTTTTTCAAACTAATAGATTTAGCATTTTTTCTTCTCCAACGAGTATCTTCTGGATTAAATCCTCCATGAACTGAATTAAAATATGCCCAACTCGGGGTTTCTATTTTATATTAATATTTCCATGATATGAGATTATATTTACCTGAAATATAATCCATAACAGAAAATTGCATTTTTGATTGAACCAATTCAAAAAAACGATCATAATTTATATGAGTATACCATTTGTCATTTATGTAAAACTTTTTCTGCGCAATTAATACACAACAGGAATGAACATGTTCAGTGGCAATACTATATTCAGGCATATTATCAATTTTTGATATTTTTTCTGTTAAAACTTTTGAAAAATTAACTACTTCTTCATGAAAGGGAACATTTTGCATTGTTAATGGCGAAGAATTAGTATTTCCACAATATGTCACTCCTAGAAGAATAAATATACATTAATAAAAATAAGAAATACCTTTAACTTCAATAAAACACGGTTTTGCAAGGAACACCAAATTTGCATATTCTTCTATTTCTTGAATATTAAACTGTTTAACTAAAGTAAGCCGATAAACAGTTCTTAGTTTTTTTCGACCCAAAATTTCTAAACAAGAAAGAAATCTTTCCCAAAAATCCTATTTATTTATTTAATTAAAATTAAAATATAATTATAAAAAACCTTAAACAAAGGACGATCAATTTTTTTTAATGACTCTTTTGTACTGGCATCTATTGAAACATAACTTTAAAAATTAGTATCTTAATGCAGATTCAAGAAACATACAGTTGAGTAACTTGTTCTATATTTTCTAAAGCATCTGGATGTTGAGCATTAGTAACTAGGAATGTACTAATTCTTCTGTCATGAAGCATCTTAATAAGTTCATTAATATGTGGATCTGTATAAAATCAGAAACATATCAATCTCACAATAGGAAATATACATGTTATAGGTTCACCAACAAGACTAAGAGCACAATGCCGAATATGCGTAGCTTCTTGTAGCCTTTCTAATTGAATTCCAGGAATTCCTTTCATCTTCAACAGTTTTTTAAAACTCTAAGAATATTCTTAGAATTTTTACCTGTTTAATTTTATCATGATGACCTGCCATTACACCAGCAAGAATATCCTCGGGTTTATCAGTTTTCCATCTCCAAGAAGTCCCTACCTATTAATATAAGAAAAAAACAATATTCTATAAGTAAAAAAATACTGGGTTCGTATGTCCTCTCCAACAAAATACACATCTATCTTAATTAAAAAACAAGAAAATATCAAATACATATAAAATTACTTATTTGCACAAGCCAAAGATGGAGTAATTTCCATACATAAATGACTCTTGATACCATAAAAAGAAAATTTATAACATGAACCTCTTCCTCGAAGAGCAGACTTAGTCCATCGACAAATCTAATTATTTTAAAACCAAAATAACCAAATTTAAGTAATGATTACTTTGACACCAGAATGTGAACCAACAACTGTGTACCCTTGCTTAACCAATGCTTTATATGTTGGCGAATCCTTTGCAACCATTTCTTTGATAACAATATCATTAGAATCATTTTTTTTTATTTTCATCAACATTCCTATATCTTCCATATCAACAACAGAATCTTGATTATCTTCAAATATATCATTATCACTTTCCCCTGAAATATCTGAAATTAATTCTGGTATTGCTATATTTTTTATTGCATTTAAAAGTTTATTAGCCCAAGTTTGAATATCATTAGTTATATTGCCTTTAACATTTCCATAACACATAGGTACTATTCTTCTTGCACCTAATTTTGAGAGATATCGATCTATTTCTTTAGCCTGATAACAAAATTTTTGCGGCCAATTTTCTTGATCACCTAAGCCCAGAACTGTGTATCCTTTTAAATCTCTTAAAGGAAAAGCATCCAACCTAAAATCATTAAGAGTATCTTTCAGAATAGAAATAAGCATATCAACGGGTGAATCTGTTTCATATGAAGGAATAACAAGAATAAATACATGTGACTGAGGATTCTTTGGTGATACAAAATAATCATCAAGATCTTCAACAAAATCAATATTCTCAAGAAATACTTGCTTCTCAAAGTAAGAAAAAACAATATTGTATAATAATTTCGCATATTTTTCTGTCGACCCCATCAATGTTTGATATAATATAGTTATATAAACAATATCAGTCATTTCTTGGTCACTATTCTGAAAAACTTTAAATCTATCTTTCAAAAAATTAGTCATCTTTCTACGCCTTTCAGGAGATATAGTGAATCGTTTTAATGTCTTTATTTTCTTATATTTTAAAACCTGATCATCAGTATCATTTTTAGTCACTTTTAGAGACAAAAAATCATTTTTCTCTAAAATATTAAATTTAGCTTGTAACTTACTGAACCCTGAAAATGTCTGTAGAAAACAACTAAAAGAAATATATAAAGTATAAACCAAAACCAAACTCAAAACAATAAATATACGATAAAACTTCCATAATTCATATAGTAATAATAATAAATACATACAAAACATTATATACTGTAATTGTATTCATAAAATAGACTCAATAATCATTTGTTTATTCGTAAAAAACTTAAAGTTTCTACCTTTCTTAAACTAGTCGATAAGTTTATCAAACTGAACCTAATCAAGTTCAAAAAATCATGAAAATAAAAAAACATATATTTATATAAACTATCCTAGACATAACTACTTAATTATAACTAGAGTAAATATTCCAAAAACATAAAAAATGTATATAAATAAATTATAATTAAATATATGATCAATGTCTTAAGATTAAGATAATAATAACAATAATATTATTTTCTAATATGACCTAAAAATAATCATTACAAAAGCAATATACTACCCACTATATCTAATACAAATGACTGCTTAAAGATGCAGTCTAAAGATATGATATTCAAAAATTATGTTTATTACCTTTGAACAATTTTGAGTAGAATATTAAAAAGTCACAAAAAGGAAACTGTTTAACACTTAAGACAAAAAACATATTAGTACAAGAAAATGATCAATAGACACCAAAACAAAATCATCTACTAAAATATAACAAATTAGGTATTTTAAATGTTTTAAATAAATCAAATAGATATTGCCATTCTTCGTAAAAACAAATTCAATAAAATCAATCCAAACATAATTTGTTCGGAAGCATTCATAGAGAGAAAGAATATCAAATATAATTAAAAAGAACTATTAAGGTTTAATATAAAAAATAATTAATGATTCGAACGTGATTTTCCACCACTTGATGATTTACTTCGATGTTGTATAGTAGACCTTCCAGAGATTCGACTTTGAGAATTGGTAGAAACATGTTCTGCAACATCATGGGATTCTTTTGATGATCCCGAGATAGATTCCTAGAAATAAATAATTAAAAACTATAAAAGTAACAATTCACAAATACCTGTTTATGATTCCCAGAGGATGTCATTCGTTCATTTGATAATGCTTTAACTCTAAATATTAAAATAAGCATGAGATTATCTCTTAAAACAAATAAATATATACCCATCAACATTATGTGCCTTTGGCCCAGAAGGCGTTGGCTTAGATCCTTGTATTTGTGGATTATATTGAGTCTGCATTTGATTATATCCTCCATAAGACTGCATATTATACGGATTATGCATATACGGCACCTGTTTCCCCTGAACAGACTGTCCTGACTGAGAATCTGGAATCATAGCATTCAACCCTGGAGGAAATTGTTGAAACCCCATTTGACCCATTTGACCCATATTCATAACAAAACCACTGATATCAGACATCCCCATTCCCATCATAGGTACCATATCTGGATGCATCCCAGAGATATTTTGCATCCCAGGAAACCCACCTGCTGCCATCATAACTTGCATGTTAGGTGCCATTGACATAATATCTGGTCCAGACATCTGCCCCATAATTTGCATAAATTTTTGAGGCGAAAATTCCTCACGAATCCCTATCTGTTTTGCACAGTATGCCATCCAAGTAAATTCATCAAATCCATAATTAAAATAATCTGTGATATCGGCTCCTAAATAATCCATAAACAAACATAAAAATCCTGTTATAGAATACCGGGTTTATTCCAGGGCTTATCTTCTATAGAATCCATATCCAATTGATACAATGACTTACCATTCCATTCTGCAACATGATATACATCCACTCCCGGAGGTTTAGGTGCAGACGGCTCTAAAACATTTAACAAAAAAAAATTTATACATAAATAAACTGCACCTGTTTTCTGTGAGGATAAATGTACTTTATCAACACTTTTTGTCGGTACAGATACTCTAACACCACTATACGGAGCTGGACGACTAAAATACATAAACACTCTTAGAAGATAAAAAAATAACATCTAATACCTAAGTGGCTCTGCCCTCTGACCTGGCTTTGTTTCTATTACAAACTCAATGTCCTAATACTATATCAAAAAAGATTTCAGGCATATAATAAAATTTACAGAATCACTCTCATATTCTTCTTCTTCAATCCCATCTATTAAATCCTTCGACACATCACGCATCTCTTGATCCTTTCCAGAACCCGGAATCTTCTTATTATCGTTTTTAAGTGCTTTATTGACAATTAAGTCCAGTTTTATTTATCTTTAAACACCCCTACCTGCTCAAAAATATCAATTGTTAGGCAAAACAAAAACAAAATAGGAAAACCTTCATATGAAGAAGTAGTTTTTGGGATCTCTTCTTTCCCGTAAAGATAGCGATCTTCCTCATCATCAGACATTTTTTTTTCCAAAAAAATTTGACGTTAAACGTCGAATAATAATTTTTTAAAACAAAATCTCAAAATGTTTGAAACATCTAAGACGGTTGGTATATCAAATACAAATAATACAAATCAACAAATATTTTCATTTACTCAACCTGTACAAACAAGTATAGCAACGAGCTTACAACCTGCATTCTCGTTTGGAACTCAATTGCAACAACAGACAAATAAACCCTCTAGTTTTTCATTTTTAGAAAATAAAACGCCTTCAGATAACACACAAATGACTCAAGTAAGCAATTTCAATACACAAACACAACCATCAACGAATTTTTTGTTTGGAAATACTTTTCAAAAAACAACACCTATTGCTAGCTCAACAAATCTTTCTCAAACCCAAAAGGCAAACACTGGATCGTATGAAATTTATTTTAACAAAAAATATATCTTTAATCTCTAAAAATAGTCTTTCTCAACCAAACACTATATTGCAGTCTCAAACGATTTCACGTACATCACGTTATTCGGACTTTCCAAAAGAAAAAAAGATATTTCTAGACGAAATGAAGTTAGTATTGTATTTTTTTGTATATAAAAATGTAAAACATTTATAGTCAATATATTATTACACAAACACATATCTCAGATCATCTTCTATCACGAATATCATACATTAATGAACTTATAAATTCTGTACCTAGAGATGTAGAAGAAATTTCAAAGGTTTTATTGAGTCTCATTTTATGTATAAACGTTTTAATATATACATTAGAGATTAGATCAAGCCGCAACTGCTTTAACATCAGATATAAGTCAACTTATGTCACTTAAAATAACAGTAGAAAAAGATTATAATAATTCAAGACTATCAAAAAATGCAATTGACTCAACACCTATGCCATATATAGATTCTTCCCATACAAAAGATTCAATACTAGCATATTTTGAAAATACATCAAATGAAATTGAAAAGAAAATAAATAATTACGCAAAAGCTGTGGATGATATTGAAAAAAACTTAGGATATCTTGAAAAGGATCATGGCGAGGAAAAAGGAAATCCAGAGGGTATTTTATTTAAAAAACCTTTACTTATTTATTAATCTAACTATAGCATTATTAAGTACACTTAAAGCGGTATATGATTTCTTTTTTGCATTAAGTAATAATGCAGCCGAAGTTCATGATAAAATTAAGCAACTTGGAGCACAAAACTTAATTAGAAATACCACTGATCGATAAACAAGTTCTTGAATATATATATACTATATTACAATTATATGTTAAACATATGTGCAAAATACTTTCTTTGTATTTAAAATAGAACTAAATTCAACATTTTAATTAATTCTAAGTATTTTTTGCACTAGTATTGGAATTATACTCTTTCATTAGTTCCCAAAACTGCTACTAAAAGTGCCATACGAATAAACATACCATATTTCATTTCTCGAAAATAGGCAGCCCTCTAAGTCATAATTAGCATTTTCAACATAAAATATATAAATAATACCTGATCGAAATCAACTTCTTCAGAAATTTCATTATTTCTAGGAAATGGATGCATAATAATCTATATCTTAATTAAGATATGCAATTAAAAATTTAAACTAACCATATGTGATTTTGCTTTAAGCAAAATATCATTATCAATTGTAAAAGAATTCTTAAGTTTTTCATATTCTTTTGAATCTGAAAACCGTTCACCTTGCACTCTTGTACAGTATAATACATCAGTTATAGCAATAATATCTTCATTTAAAGTATAATACTCATTAATAACTTGACCTTGATCCAATATGAACTTCTTAATGTCTTCTGGTAATGCTAATTCGCGAGGTGAAACCAAATTAACTTCAACTTGATAAAAACGCAATAATTTAATCAAAGAATGAACAGTTCTACCATATTTAAGATCACCAACAAATGTTACATTCAGGCCATTAACAGTTCCAAGTTCTTCACGGATAGTATATAAATCTAAAAAAGCCTGAGTTGGATGCTCAAAAGATCCATTACCTTAAAAAAGTAAATATGATTTCAAACCATTTATCAATATTCACCTCCATTAATAATTGGAACAGGAGAATACTTAGCTGCTATATTTGCACTATCTTCTGAGGGATGTCTTATAAGTATAGCATCTCCATAACATCCTAAAGTTCTAATTGTATCTGCCAATGATTCACCCTTTTTTACACTTGACGCACTAACAGTAACAGAAACAACACGACCACCTAATCGTTGCATAGCGGCATCAAATGAAGTTGAAGTTCGTGTTGATGGTTCAAAAAATATCATACAAAGAACTTTTGATGCTAATATATCCAATATACCCTGCCGTTCTACAGCAATTCTCATTTCATGAGCAATAGCAAACAATAAATGTAAATCTCTACGATTAAATTGCTGAACAGAAACAATGTTTTTCCGAAAAAAATTTGTATTTTTAATTAAAGAAAATAAAGTAGTTGTATCTGAAACACGAGGACCAAAAGACTCATATTTTTTTTTGAACTGTTCAGAAACAGCCAATGGAAAAGTTAAGTCATTTAAGGGCCCGGGAGAAAAAACAAACGGTCTTAAATTTGCATCTTTTTTTGCATAAATCGTAGGAATATCAGTCGATGGTAAAATTGAACTACTCAATATCAACGATATATCTTTTCCTTGATAATTAGGGAAAAATTTTCCGTCAAGATATGTTGTTTGACCATTAAAAACTACACGATGTATCGATCCTATCATTTTTTTACCAATAAAAGGAGACCATCCATCAGAAGAATTCAAAATATAATTTCTATCAATCTCTACTTCTAAAAAAGTATTTACTTGTTCTGGAATACCAAAAATAGACTTTGGATTATAATATAACCTTAACAATATATCATCTAATGTAAGTCTTTTATCAGTCATTGCAGTAAATAATAAAGGAAGAGTATCAGAAATCCTAACACAGCTAAAATCTGTTTGATTAAGTTCATATGCAATTTGATAAGGCAAACTTCCAACTGAAAAACAATCAATTATTTCCATATGTTCCCATAATGATTTCTGATCTATATCAGTAGGTAAAAACTTAAATTTATAAATATCAGACTGAGAAAGAAATAGAGCATAAACAGAAACATCACATGTAACTTTAAGACCTTTTTTTTTACTTAAAGATATCAATAATATATCATCTCTAGTAGTCACATTAGAAATATGAATAGCTATATTATATAAATTAGCCAAAAACAAAACAGATGCTAAATATGCTCCTTTAGCATCTGTAACAATAATTTTAATATTAGGCCAAGAACTAAAATGAGAAATAAAAAGAGTTAATTTTCCAATATTTTCAAATAAAAAATTAAATGGAATAAATACAGATTTTACACTTGTAGATATTTGATCCAAATAAGTTAAATTATCGGAAGCCGCCGCCACTAAAAGAGCATAGTCACAATGTACAGATTTTTTAGCATCAAAAGCCTTTATTGGCACTGAATTTGCATTTATTACAGAATTATCTAATTCAATAGGAACCAAACAAATTGTTGTAAAACCAGATGCAATATATCTTTTTGTAACATCATCAAAATCAAAAAAATCAATTTGCGACATTTGAGGAACAAAAGCAGAAATGTCTATAAAACCAGGTAAAGTTATAGAGTTATAACTAGTTTGAAAATCTATAGGAGAAATATCTATTGAAGAAATCCTCGACAATGCTTCTATCATAAGTTTCGCACACTTAACATTAGTTATAAGAGGAATAGAATAATCAACAGCCATTCTTCGAGTTCTATATCCAATACTAGTATAATTTGCAGGGCGTCTAAAACGATTATTTGAAGGTAAATTAATATACATATCAATCAAATTTTTCGAAAGATGCTGAGTTAATGAATATTCTGATTTCTGATCCTTTTGATCCTCTGGTAATGCTTCTAAATACTTTACAGGAATTCCATGTTCATGAATAAAATCAGCAGTCCCTGCGGTCGCAAAAAGAGTATAACCCAATTTATATAATTTAATTACAGATTCTAACATTTCCGTCTTTTCTTTAAAACTTCCAATAGACAATAAAATATTCTTTTTCGGAAGTTGTATTCCTGTAGAAACAAGAGCTTTAAGATAAGCCTCATATTTATCTTTTCCAAAAGATGCAACTTCTCCTGTAGATGCCATTTCTACTCCTAAAACAGGATCTGCACCAGAAAGCCTACTAAAACTAAATTGAGGAACTTTCACACCAACGTAATTATGAGGCATATTTATAACAGGATAAGAACTATCTGAAAAACCCAAAATTACATCTGTAGCTATTTGAACTAAATCAACACCAGAAACCTTAGATACGAAAGGCCATGACCTTGCTACACGAACATTACACTCAATAACTTTTATTTCATTATCTTTGGCAATAAATTGAATATTAAAAGGACCAGTTACATTTAATGCATTTGCAATCTGAATAGAAGCCTGTTCGATTCGATATACAGTTTCTGGATCTAAATCTTGTGGTGGCAAAATTAAAGTAGCATCACCGGAATGAACACCTGCATTTTCAACATGTTCTGTAATAAAATGAATAACCATTTTTCCATCTTTTGCAACAGCATCTAGCTCTATTTCTTTTGCCCCTTCTATATACTTTGTTATAACCACGGGGTGTTCTTTTGAAACATCTACAGCCTGTTTAAGATAATTTGCCAAATCATCTCTTGAATAAACTGTATTCATAGCAGCACCAGACAATACATAAGATGGCCTAACAAGAACAGGATAAGTAACTGACTCACAAAAATCAGATGCCTCATCAATACTTGTAAGTTCTTTCCATAAAGGTTGGTCTATTCCAATTCTATCTAACATTCGAGAAAACTTATATCGATTTTCAGCAGAATCAATCATTTCTGGAGAAGTCCCCAGTATTTTAACATTAAGTCTATGAAGTGAAAGAGCAATATTATTAGGGATTTGACCACCCATAGAAACTATAATACCAGTAGAGTTTTCAATATCATAAATATCTAGAACTCTTTCGAGACTAATATTTTCAAAATACAACCGATCAGCTTCATCATAATCTGTGCTTACTGTTTCTGGATTATAATTGACCATAATAGTTTTTATTCCTCGCTCACGAACTGTTCTTATAGCACAGACAGCACACCAGTCGAATTCCACAGAAGACCCAATTCTATACACACCAGAACCAAGAACCATTACACCATGGTCTTCAAACGATATATCATGCTCACAAGCATTATATGTCATATAAAGATAATTAGTATAAGCGGGAAACTCAGCCGCAACAGTATCAATCTGTTTAACAAACGGAGTAATACCAGAATCAATTCTTTTTTTGCGTACTGCCAATTCATTTGAGCCTAAAAATTTTGCAAGCTGACGATCAGAATAACCAAATCGTTTTGCATGAAAAAGAAGCTGTATTGGTATATTATGCAGAGTATATTCACGAATTTTTTTCTCTAAATTTATTAACCCCATAAGTCTATCTAAAAACCACTTATCAATTTTTGTCAACTCCCATATTCTATCCACAGAATAACCAGCATACATTGCATTCGCAATAGCAAACATTCGCTGGTCAGAAGGGGTCTGCAATTCCATATCTAAGGACATAAGAGCATCAGTTTCATTAAAACCAAGATTATTATAATCAATAGCCCTAATCGCTTTTTGAATAGTTTCCTCAAATGTACGACCAATACTCATAACCTCGCCAACAGATTTCATAGAAGAATTAAGTTGAGTATTCACACGCGTAAATTTCTTAAGATCCCAGCGCGGTATTTTAACAACAACATAATCCAAGCTTGGTTCAAAACATATAGACGTCTCTTTTGTAACAGCATTTTTAAGCTCATTAAGAGTAATTCCAAGACCGAGTTTTGCTGCTATAAATGCAAGAGGAAATCCTGTAGCTTTAGAAGCAAGAGCAGATGACCTAGATAATCTAGCATTAACTTCAATAATATAATATTCCTTTAGAAAAGGATTTAATGCATATTGAATATTACATTCACCAATAACACCAAGATGCCGTACGACATTTATAGCAGTAGTCCGTAACATATTATAATCTTCATTAGAAAGGGTCTGAGACGGTGCAACTACAACAGAATCCCCTGTGTGTATTCCTAATGGATCAAAATTCTAAAATTAAATAATTGTCATTTTATAAAATCTATTTTACCTCCATGTTGCAAACAGCAATACAATTATCTTTGCAATCACGGACTACCTCATACTCAATCTCTTTCCAGCCTTTCATACTTTTCTCAATTAAAACTTGAGGACTAACAGCAAACGCTTTACTGCATAATGCACATAATTGTTCGACATTATCAGCAAAACCCGATCCAAGACCACCTAAAGCATATGCTGCTCGAACAATGACAGGATATCCAATATCACTTCCTACTTTCATAGCATCTTGAATATTTGAAGCAGAAGCAGATGCAGCACACTTTTCGTTAATTTCTTTCATACTTTTAGCAAATAACTGACGATCTTCAGTAGTAATAATAGTATCAATAGGAGTTCCAAGAACCCGAACTCCTAACTTCTCAAATTCATCTTTAAGTCGCACTCCTACATTAAGTGCAGTTTGCCCCCCAAATGTCAAATAAATTGCATCAGGAATCTCATATTTTATTACTTTTAATACAAATTCAGGGTTAACAGGCAGAAAATAAACTTTATCAGCAAGCCCTTTAGATGTCTGTACAGTCGCAATATTTGGATTAATTAAGATAGTATATATACCTTCTTCTTTTAAAGCTTTAATAGCCTAATAATAATTACTAAAAATAAAATAAAGTAAACAATTAAAACCTGGCTACCAGAATAATCAAATTCACCAGCTTGTCCAATACTTAAACCACCACTACCGAGTATTAAAACTTTTTTAATATTAACTCTTAAGTTAGATAAATTATCTTTTACTTTCTCTTGAGGGATTTCAAACGAAACAAGTCGATTTTCATTAAAAGAACGCTTAACAACATCAATAAATACATCAAACATAAACTCAGTATCCCTGGGACCAGGTGCTGATTCAGGATGAAACTGTAAAGAAAAAAAAGGCAAAGTCGTATGATAAATACCTTCATTAGATCCATCATTAATATTAACATAAAACTCTTTCCAATCCTGTGGTAAAGTCGATGCATCTACAGCATAACCATGGTTTTGTGAAGTAATATAACAACGACCATTTATCATATTCGTACATGGAATATTTTGTCCACGGTTCCCAAATTTCATTTTTATAGTCTCAGCACCAGCTGCTCTCGAAAGAAGTTGATGACCTAAGCAAATACCAAAAATTGGAGTCATTTTAGCATCTATACATTTTTTTAAACGTTCAATAACTATCGTTAAAATAGAAGGATCTCCTGGTCCATTGGAAATAAATAGACCATGATAATCTTTTTCCAAAGAAAAATCATAATCCCATGGGACAACTTTAAGTTCTACACCGCGTTTTAAAAAACAAAGAATTTGACTCGCTTTCATTCCAACATCAACGCATAATATTCGAAGTTGTTCTCCAGAAAGCAATTTTTGTGAACACTCAGATAACGGCTTATAAATACGAACGGTAGGTATTGAAACTTCTTGAACAAGATTCCTAAGATTCGGATTTACCCATTCAATATTTTCAAATTTATCTCTCCAAGAAACATTATCGTCAAAGAAATCATCTAAAACACAACCTTGCTTCATTTGCAATAACCTTCCAAGTATAGAGCCTCTGGCTCGTATTTTTTTCGTAAGAGCTCGAGTATCTACTCCACAAATTGCGGGAATACCTTGTTCACGTAACCAATCACCAAGAGTAGATTCGGAAAGATAATGAGAGTATGAACGCGAGTAACTTGCAACTACTAAAGCTGAAACATGAATCTTTCTGGATTCGAAATAAAGAGGAATATCTGAAAGTGACGGATACATCTTCTTTCGAGAAGGTACACCATAATTACCCACAAGAGGAAAAGTAAAAATAAGAATTTGGCCCTTATATGATGGATCCGTAATAGATTCATTATATCCGACCATCCCTAAACCAGTTATAAAGCAATTATACAATCTATATATATTTTAATACCAGTTTGAAAAACCAATTCACCAGAAACAGATTTTTCAGCCCCAAAAGAATATCCTTGATATGCAATACCATCATCAAGTTCTAATATAACTTTTTTTGCATTATTATTAATCGAAGTTGGTGTTTCAGAAGATGCAGGTTTTATAAGCATTTTTTTATTCAAAGTTAAAATTCAATAAAAGTTATCCAAAAATACTTCTTAAAAAAGAAAAATAAACATAGACTTTAATGAGTATATTTCACTATAAAAAGATCAAATTTAATAACTATATTATTTTTTAAAAAAAATTCACCTGTTTTAATATAAACAGTATTTCTTAAAAATTGCTGAAAAATAATCAAATAATTAAATAGAAACATATCAGTATTCACCATATAAATACAACTAAAATAAAAATATCAATAAATAATTATAATTATTACAATATATTTTTGAAATATCTTAAAAATTAGAAAAGATAATCGTTAATTTATCAACTTAAAATTATTTTTCTTAAATAAAAAATAAAAAAACATACATTCTTTTATTCAAAAACTATAAATTACAAAAAAGAAAATTCATAGAAACATGTAAAAACTTCAAGATTTAGAATTAAATAATTATTATGATAACATAATGAACATATATTAAAAGAATATACAAAGTATTTATAATAAAAAATTATATAAAATCATATTTAAAACATAATAAATATTTTCAACAGAAAAATAAGGACTAATAAAAATATTTATATACTATAAAATTCTTAATTTCTATTTATGTGTATAAAATTAAACTTCTACTAACTCAAATAATAAACTCAGATTTCACATAAACACTAGAGAATACGTATTCATATAATCAATACGAAACAGATATATATAATAGATATATTAAACACACAATATGCATAAACCAAAAGTAAAATACAAAAATACATGTAGAAAAAAAACAAGTCTTTTTCATGAAAAAAACAAAACAATAATATAATAAAATTATATAAGACAAACTGAAACAAATTAATGCATACAGACCTTGTCTCATTCGCAAAAAATACAAAAACAGTATGTTACAAACATTTCTTCAAATAAATATTCAATAGACCATCAACTAATCAAGCCAACTATATATCAGATACCTTTATTTACGATACCATAAACGTGTAATTTTCTGATTTCGCTGTTTTTTTTGCAACAAGAAAATACCTAAACATTAAAGATTCTAACAACTTTATAATCCACAAATGCGTACCATACAAGAGCGCTTCACTAGTAGGAGGACATCCAGGAACATATATGTCAACAGGCACAATCTAACAGTATCAACAATATATCAAACTTTTTAACACAAAAAACCCTATCACATCCTCTAACAACACTATATGAATAGTGATAATATCCACCTCCATTAGCACATGAACCCATAGAAATCACCCAGCGTGGCTCCGGCATCTGATCATATACTTGTCGTAAAGCAGGTGCCTTAAACATATATTAATAAATAGATATTTTTCAAAATAATCACCATCTTATTAGTCAAAGTCCCTGCTACAATCATAACATCTGACTGCCGAGGACTTGCTCTAAAAATAATACCCAATCGATCTTGATCATATCTAGGTGCAGATGCATGCATCATTTCCACTGCACAGCACGCCAATCCTTTTCAAAAGTTACTATGTCCATACAAAACTTATATTTTTTTTCTTTCTAAGACCTTACCAAATGTCATCGGCCAAATACTACCCTGTCTTGCCCAATTCACGATAGAATCCACTGTTGTCAAGACATAATCCAAAGACGATTTATGAGCACTCCCAAACAATAAACCCTTTTTTCCATACTCTCGAAGACTCTTGCTTTCATCCGAAATACTCTTTTTTCTTAATAAAGTAAATATTCTTCGAGAAAAAATAGAACTTGTTATTTCATAATCTACAGATATTAATGATCAATAAAGACACAAAAGAAGCATACTAATTCTCAGAAAATGAACTCTTGGACATAAAACAACCATTAATATTCAGCAATGAGTTCAAATCTATGTTCTAAAATTCCTTTAAGTACTTCGGAAAAATAACGTTACGATTAAGCAATTTTCCGAAAACACCAAAAACTGCACGAGATCTTATCATAAAAATATATTTTCCAAAGCACTTTTTTTCAAATAAACATATACAAACCACTTTAAGACGTATAAATATCAAGTATAACGTATAGTTTATCCATCTACTGTGTATCTAAAATATATTACCTGACATATTTTTCAGTATTTGCTGACCGTTCTTACAGAATATCAAATTCAAAAAGTCCAATATTTTCTATTTTAAAAAATTCCAATGAAATTAGCAATTTACGGCACGGTAGAACGAGTATGGACAGAAGAAAAAATATAACAAATGATTAGAGTAGTGCGGTGGCAACGGCTTTTGTGATTTTTAATGCATTTTTAAATAGATCAAATTTTTATGCAGCATGCATCTATTTGACAGAAAGTAATGCTTGTCTGATGGTACAGAAGTTCTTTTTCAAATAAAATGTATATAAAATTATATATAGGTGCTGATGAATATGAGTCTTTTTCTTGCAGCGATGGTAGGAAAGCTGATTCAAAGAATTTTTTTTGGACCACTACGTACAACAGAAGTCGAACATCTTTATGAAAGAACATGGTATTCTATTACAGAAACATGTTTAGCAATGACAATTTTCCGAAACAATTTCGATACTATATCAATTATTGTATTTGTAATCCTAATTTTTCTTAAAACTTTCCACTGGCTTTGTCTTGACCGTCTCGAATTTGTAATGCAGCAGTTAACTACATATCTTACATACTAAGGCTTTTTTTAGACTCAGCAATCAGAAAATACAATATGGAGATTTCATACACGGATTATTGTCTCTATTATTTCATTATTAGTATTTGACATTATCATGACACGATTTTCGATTTATACTATTCTTCATCAAAAACCAAACATGATGCTTATGTTTGCCTTTGAATTTGCTATTTTGACATCAACTATTATTGGTGCAGCAATTAAATATACCTTTAATCTAATAGATTCCTACCATAATGATAACTGGGAGAATAAAGGATTATACATATTATATCTCGAGCTTTTCTTAGGTAATTGTCAAATTTAAATCATTTTGTTACTAATGTAAAGAACTTTTCAAACTCATAGCATATACAACATTTTTCATGCTAGCATTAACATTTTACGGTCTTCCGCTTCATATAATTCGAGATGTATATATGACTTTGAAGTCATTTCTTGCAAAGTGTCGCGATCTTATTCGGTACAAAAGAGTCACAAATAATATGAATCAACGATTTGTAGACGCAACGGCTGAAGAAATTGCCGCTACTGAAGACAAAACGTGTATTATTTGTCGCGAAGAAATGATTCATTTAACTGAAAGAGATCCGAACGAAAACAACAAATCCCAGCATATTAACAGCACGCCCAAAAAATTACCATGCAATCATATATTGCATTTCAACTGCTTAAAAAGTTGGCTTGAAAGACAACAAAGTTGTCCTACTTGGTATACCTTATTTTCAATTTCACATATTCTAATCTTTTTAGTCGACGACCTGTTTTAGAAGGACAATCACAAGAAATATTTAATATAAATAGATCTCAAATACTTCATTTTTTACGTAGTTTTGGAAGAAGAAACAATGAATTACCTAATAGAAATCAAGAAACAGAACAAAATAGAAATCCTATTTCACAAAATACTACTGGTCACCAGAATCCCCAAAATATACCCTTATTTCATAACAATTATAGATTACCCACAGGCTGGACAATTATTCCACTAACTAACCAAGATATTTGCACAATACATAATGTAATTAATAACAATAACACAGGTAATAGTTACTATAAAAATCAATACATCATCTTATAATTTAGACAATTTTTTCAATAATAATCCAAGAAATGTTAATCAAAACAAACAAAGCGAGGCAGATTCATCTTTTGATAACAAGAAAGGAAAAAAAAGCGTAGATACATCTTGTACAAGCAATCTTAATTCTAATATTGAATACAATTTTCCAGAAAAACTAAATATAATTAATATAAATACACAGCCTCCTCCAGCTAGTACTATATATGCAGCTGATTTAAGCTCAACTAAACTTGATTCTACTTTTCTTGAAGCAAATAATATAAGAAAAGTCGAGGAGAGTAACAAACTGCTTTTGCAAGCACAAGAAAAAATTTTGCAAAGTTTACAAATATTAAATACTCAAGGACAACTACAAAAAAATATCGAAAATAAAGATTCACCAGACACTGTTAAAATGAACAATAAACTAAGCGGTAATACTTCGCAAATAGAAAAAAAAAATTATGATCAATAAGACTAAAATTTATTATTCAGACTTTTAGTAATAATAGAAATTTCGAGATTCCAATGATTCAAGAATTATTAGTTAAATCATGTATAATAATACTCTAAATTTTATAATAATACAACAGTCATTTAGTGACTAATAGAACAGTCCATACTAAAGAGAAGAAATAAACAATATGATTAACTTTTTTTACTCAATTATTATAAAGAAACAATTTTTAACACAATTATAGTTTATTACCAAAATAACATTTCAGACAATATTTTTTATTTAAAAATTGCCTTAACCTAACTATATTAGTATGTAGATCCAATTTATTTATTGAATGTTTCAAATTTAGTTTTATTAAAAAACCTAAAAACAGATTATTTTTTTTTTAAAAATACATTTTATTATTCATGAATTATTAACATTATTTCAATCCTAATATTTTAAATTTATAAATTTAAGGTTTAAAATAATTTTTAAAATTTATATCCAAATCCTATACGAAATTAAAATACAATAATTTGCAATCTACCTACCAATATAACTTTTAAAGCATTACGAGACCGTAAATATGACAAGGATACTTTTTTTTCATCCAAACCATCTGCTAAGTAAGATGGATATTTATGTTTTGAAAATAATGTCTGCAACGCTTCATATACAGCTAATGTACATGCAAATTGAGGCGATGAACGAACCACTCGAGCAGGACCACCTTTAAAAAGAGCTGTAAAGCCTTCTTCTTTGATAATTGTAAAAAAAGCATGTCTAATACCTTTGTAGTTGGTTTCTCCTTTTCTAGCATCTACTTGTAATCTAGTTTTTATGACCTAGAAAAATTATTTGAATATTATAATTATAAGAACATACATCTGCAGGTGTCGTAAAATAAGCAGCAGGCATACCAGCAACAGCACCTGAAATAAAGTGCTCCTTAATTCCTAATCTTTTTTGCGAGCTTTCTTTAAAATAATCTTTCTTCAAATGAGAATATACAGGAAAATATATAGCACTAAAAGGTATATCACGCAATAAACAAGCAGACACACCTCTATAAAGTCCAATAAAACCTAAGTCTTTTATAATCCAGAGAGCATTTCTACGAGGAACATTCTCAGTTGCATTAACAAGTTCTCCTTGTATTTGAAGTCTTATTTTTACAATTTCTAAAGGCTTAATTTATAAGTTACTAAATAACAACAAGGATCATATATTACATTTGTAAATACCTTTTAATTAGAAAAATTATTAAATAATATCGAATAAAACTTACCACTTGAGATCCTCCTGCAAAAGCACCCGCTAATATCTCGTAGTGAAACCTTATATTACCATCATCATTTTTAGTCAAATGTCTAATCAAATCATTTACAGTGAGTTTTATTGCTTTTTCTGGTACCACACCCTTTACAAGTTAGAAATTTCAAAACCAAAATTTATAACAAATACAATTAACTGAAGGCCTAAGCCACTATAAAAACCAAAAACGCCTTCATTTTTTAAAACTTTTTTTACACAATCAAAACTATTTCTATATAACATCTGCCCTGCCATTCTAGTTCTAACATTCTGTACCCTTGTCTTCACTAAGTCTATAGGATAAACAACAATAGCTCCAGATGCTCCTGCAATAGCCCCTAATGAGAAATGATAAACACTTTCTAGCAAACTTAAAAAGATTTTTTTTGTTTTGCTGTACTTATTTATGATTCTTGATTCATTACTAGAAGAAACAACCTCTTTATCAACAGGGTTCTTCCATGAAGCATCTAGAACCTTCATAAAATCTTGATAAGTTAAACGACCAGTATCATTATCTAAACCAGCAAAATGGAACAAGATGTCAATTTCCATAGGTGTAAAAAAAGAAAAACAATCCATTTTCCCAACTTCTTTCAAAAAATCATCTTTTGTAATCTTTCCATCTGTTGATTTCAAGATTAATGTCCTAACAATATTTTTAATCATATTCATCTTCCGAACCAAATTTTGAAAAGCTCTCATATTAGCATAACTAATTTTTGATACATTTCCTATATTGCAAAGCGTATGCAAATTCTCAAGAAGATAATCTGATAATTTATGTGAAGACATTTTATTAATAATCTCAAAAAATTCACCTGGTTCGATATAACCAGTATTTTTCTTATCATAATACATAAAAGCCTGATTTATGCGCTCTTCTTGGAGGTCTTCTAGCATTTGAATGAACTGAGGATAAGCTGTTATATAACATTTTTTTACATCTCCCACATAAGATCTCAGACATGAAGATTCCCAATTAAAAGGAATAATATCAAAACTTCTGTTTTCAAATATCATTCTACGAAAATCATCACACGAAATACTTCCAGTTCCATTCACATCAAAAATTCTAAATACTATTTCATTTTCTGCATCATGTTTTGCAAGCAAATTCTCAAAGCAAATCCAATCCTGAAGACTTAAAAGACCCCTTTTATTGACATCAGCAACTCTAAAAATCAAAAAATAGTCCTCTCGCTTAATTTTATAACAATCTTCTTCCTCAGGAACAATTGCGTTAATAAAATTATCCAGATTCATATACAATTGTCCATGCTGTTTCACTGTTGCATATTTCTCAAAAGTATTCCTATAAAGATCTTCTACTGATTTTTCAGAAAATATCCCAAAAAACAAATCTAAAAATCGCCGAAAGGCTGATTGTTCATCTAAAGACGACATTTCATAACTTTAATTCTTAAATTCTTCTATAAACTATAAATATAAAAGAAAAAAAAACAAAAAAAAGTTATATAAGAAAAAATAGATTAAAAACCAGCTTAAATGTATTTCATTAACTAAAAAGCCTTTTGCATGTATCTAAACAAATAAATCAAATTTTAATTAAACGAAATCGATAAGTAAAAACAAATTATAAATGACAACTATAATTACAAATATAAATATATTTTTAAACTAAGGAAAAACAACAAAATTAATCTATATTGTACTATATAAGAATATTTTTTTATATATAAACATAAAATTATTTCTATTTTATCATATCATTTTAAAATATCAATACAGTATATACACAAAATTATAGATTCCATATGTATTAGATATATTAAATATGTTTTTCTTATCTAAAAAGATTTAAAATATGTATGTCAAAAGATTTTTTCAATTTAATTTTATAGGAAAATATATAAAAAATCAAATTATACAATTATTTCATCATAAACAATCTTCATAGATTATAAAAAGCATATTTTTTAAGTCTATATTGATAAATTTATATTAGATTTATAAAATAATCTAGTAACATCTAAAGAACTTAGAAAAGATCGTTTACATATTAACAATCAAAACGTAAAATTATTGTTTTTTAAATCCATGTATAATAAATTTTCATGAAAATAAGACCAGACAAATGGTATAAAACAAATATACATGATAATTTCGCTCAACGGACAACCGTTAAAATACATTAAATAGCTTATTTATATGTTATATGTATCATTTTTATAAAACAAGCAACAAACGATACTTAAGAAAATATCCATTAAAAAGATCATTATTTTATGAAGAACACTAAATGGTCTCCCGTATTCGTTCTAGGGGAAGAAACAGGATTTTTTCTAATTCTTTTCATACCAAGCGGCTATCAATAATCAGCGATGATCACAGACAAATTACAGAGAAACCAAGAGAAGAACGATCTTATTTGGAATTTTATACAAACCTTGATATAAATAGCCCTTTGAAAATTGTATATACACAAAATGGCATGCTTAATGAAAATTCTATATTTTTTTCTTACATACTTTAAAGATAATAAACCAGTTGTTTCACTTATATCAAATAACATAAATGAGCTCAATATTCAAGATTATCATGTGGGGCTATGTAAAAAAAATCATCTTAATACAAACAATAGTAAATATTTTCGATCAAAAACATTAGATAAAGAAAAAAATAAATGCTTTGATACTGATTTATCATTACACGATTTCTCTAAACAAAATAAAGATACAGATTCAAAAGAAGACCGATTAAGAAAAACAGAAAATTCATGCATAGAAGAATCATCACGGTTCTCTTTTCGAGCTATTCAGCCTTTTGAAAAAGAAACAAAATACACTGGACGTTCAATAATTGATTATGGCTATCAAGAAACAGACATTTGGGATAGGCCATCAAATACTTATATTAGATTCATTGGTATTTATATAATAAAATGAAAATTTTCATATCTAATACTAATTAGAAGAATCAGAAGAAACTTTAGCAAATAAAGTTGAATATGATATGGATGAACAAGGTTATTTATTAGAATGCACTTTAAATAAAAATTCATTTTTTTAGACGATTTTTGGTTAGAACATTATAATTCAAAAAGATTAAAATTAGAAGGAGACACTATATCACACGAATTTTTTGAAATAGTTTTAACAAGAATTGAGAAAGAATGGATAGAATTGGTATAGTTTTATTTATCTATAAATTAATTTTTAAAAATAACATGCATAAAGGATAAAAGAATACCTAAAGATGCATCTAAAGAAAATTTATCTTCAGATGATTCAAAGTGTTCTATTTGTGATGATGGTGAATGCGAAAATATTAATGCTATAGTGTTTTGCGATG
Organism: Pneumocystis sp. 'macacae'; assembly: GCA_018127085.1. NCBI lineage: Eukaryota > Fungi > Ascomycota > Pneumocystomycetes > Pneumocystales > Pneumocystaceae > Pneumocystis > Pneumocystis sp. 'macacae'. The sequence continues at coordinate 129,015 of CM030730.1, forward strand.
GATGCAACTTAGCTGTTCATCAAGGTATTTTAAACTATTTATAATAAAAATATCTCATAATATATACAGACTGTTATGGTATTCCTTATATACCAGAAGGACAATGGTTATGTAGAAAGTGTATCGTGTCTCCTCAGAATACCCTAGTACATCTATTGTATGTATATATTCTTTACCTAACAGAATTAGAATTGTATTTTTTGCCCCAATACTTCAGGTGCCTTTAAACAAACTTCAGATAACAGGTGGGCCCATTTACTTTGTGCTATGTGGATTCCAGAAGTTACTGTTGCAAACCCTGTTTATCAAGAACCTATTGACAATATTCATAAAATTCCTTCTTCAAGGTGGAAACTTGTAAGTATTTTTCATTAAATTTATGTTGTATTACTTACTTAAAGATATGTTATATTTGTCAGCAAAAAATGGGTGCGTCAATTCAATGTATGAATAAATCTTGTTATAAAGCATTCCATGTTACATGTGCTCGTAGGGCAAAATTATACATGCCTATGAAAAAAAATAGCACAGAATTAAAAGCTTATTGTGATAAACATGTTCCTGTAAGCGTTATTAAATTTATTTCATTTTTGTGCATTAATATTAAAAGAATTTTTGGCGAAACGAACATAATATTACTAAATTTCTTCATGATACTCGAAACTACTTCTTATCTCATACAGTTGCTTCACAATCGTCAGTAAATAATTATAATTCCAATTATACACGAAATCCGTCATCTAAAATCTATATCAATTTAAAAAAAACAAAAACATATCCTCTTATACCAATGTATATTCAGCGTAAAATATTAACTTATATACATAAGTTTCCAATTAGGAAAAAAGCAATATTTATTACAGATATATGCAAATATTGGTCTTTAAAAAGAGAATCACGAAAAAATGCGACTCTTATAAAAAGGTTTCAATTAAAAATAGAGGTTTTAAAAATATATTATGTAAATACACTTTTAAAATATTTTAGGATGATAGAGTTTACAATCTTTCAGATAATCAACTTTTACAAAGAATTAAGGTACAATCTAATTAAAATTGGGGTTCTTAGTTAATTATTAAAGTTTGCAGAAAATTTAAAAAATGATTTAGAGAAACTATTACAATTAATTGATGCTGTCAAAAAACGTGAAGAAGAAAAGAAGAAAATATCTTATTATTTAGAAACAGTTGCCGATTGCCTTTATTTTCCAATTACACATGTTGTTAGAAATATATTAAATTGCATTAAAAAGTATGTTACTTTATAGCTTAATTACTAACTTTAATTATTGTAGATGGGATAAAAATAAATTATTTTCACATATTCCAATTAATAGTCTTAGCAACAATTCAATAGTTGGTATACCTACTTCATTGTCAATGATCTCTAGAAAAATTGAAGACCGAGAATATGCTAATTTATTACAGTTTAAGGTATTTTCTTCTTTGAAAAACAAAAATTTAACTATTTAAGACTGATATTATGTATATATTTGATAATGCTATAGAAAATAATAGCCCAGATACTATTTATTATAAAACAGCTATTAGATTCAAACGACAATGCGAGAAAATATTTTCAGATGCAGAAAATTACACATCCTTCTTGAAAACTGAAAATAATAGAATGGTTTCAAATTGGTCTATTTTTGAACCAAAAGGGTTATCTATAAAAGAATATGTACAGTTATGGCCCGGTGATGACATTAGAGAAATGTCTCCATTATCTGAAATTACCGAAGAAGAATTTAGGATCCTCGAACAACGTATAAATGTAATTCAAAAACAAAATAAAGAAAAGACAAAAAATCAAATAAAAAACGAAAATAAACATAATTTACGAAACAAGCTCACAAACTCCAAATAAACGTATAAACTTTAGAAAGTAACTGTATTTATAATATTTACAATTTATCAGGAAATTACATAAACGTCACCATAAATATCAGCATTTTAACATATTTTATATCAAATATAAATACATCAACAGATAACGTTTGAATTTTATATAAAAATTATATCTACCTTTTAAATAAATAACATATAATTATACAATATAACAGTTAAAACATCGTTATATAAAAAATTTAACAAAAACAAGTATCTAAAAATAATTACTTAAAAGGGCACCGTAATACGTAAATTATATTTCTCTTAATAACAAAAACATCTAAAGCTAATTAATACAGCTATTTTTAGGGAAACATACAAAAATACTATAAGACATTCAGATAATTATGAATAAAATAATGACGCTACATATTACTCTAAATAAAATAAGATCTACAATATTCTTGCTATGTATTTGTATAATAACAATAATAAATATTTATGTATAAAAATCAAATTCAATTCATTTTTTTTAAATTAACTCATCAAAAATGTTTTAAAATACTATAAAATTTACAATATTGTTAATGGCAATCTATTTAATCATGAAAACCATTTAATATACATTTTTTTAAGAAAAATTATCATAGTTAAAATTATTTTCCATATAAAACAAAATGTCCATAAAATCTACAGTCAGGTTCTGAGATACAGAATATTAAAACAATTAATATCCAAAATAAATATTTCTAATCCAAAAACAATATGTATACTAAGTCATTGATACGCCAAATATTTTAATAAAAACAAAGTCATTTAGTCTAAAAAGTATCCATATAACAATACTCCAATATCAAACATAAATCCATATTGAATTCACAAAAAAAGTTACTTTAAGAAAAGTATGACATCATTTTCAACCAACAATTCAAAATATCTAAATCTTCAAAATAATATTAAACATCCTTGAACACTTAATTTCAACATAAATGCATTTTCATATGTACAAATTTTGAAAACCATAATAAGATTTGTCAATAATGTTACAAAAGTCCAATTATTTATAATAAAATCAAAAACTCTGTCTATGAGATCCAAAATAGCAATATATTGCCAATCCTTTAAAAGATTAACCTGATGATATAGCTTAAAACATGGTAACCATGTATCAATATAATTCCCAAGAAAATAAAAAAACAAGATATCGCAAACCTATTTTCAATTTTCAAAACTTATTATTTACCTATTATCAGAATTAAATCAGTAATTTAAAAAGAATTTATCTAATAAAAGTACTATTATAAATTCTATAATAATATAAAACACAAACACAATTTAGCATTCATATTATAATACAAATTCACTCTCCATTATATAATATATATATTCTAGATTTAATAACCATGGCAAGATAGAAAAAGTATTGTTACTTAAATCGTTTTGATTTAAATTTTTTAACCAACTTTCAGAATATTATTTTGTGATAACCTTATTAAGCAACAACAATCAAAATATTTGAAGAATATTTTTATGTTAGCATATTATAAAACAAATTATTAATTTCAAAAACAAAATTATTAAACACAACTTGTTCAATTAATACTTACTCATGCCCCATAAATCCAATATCAAGAATTCTTGTCTTCCCAATTTGATTTTTCCTATCAATTGTAGAAATTCCAACAATACTCTGTTCCGGGGTAATAACTTTACAATCAGTATCGGATGAGCAAAGAGATGTTTTTTCTGAATCAGTTGATGATTGTTTACGCTTACGAACCTTTTCAAACAATCTGCGTCTTTCCATAATCCCCGGGCCTTGTCCATCAATAAGAATATCAAAAACATGATTAGACATAGTACGAAATAAATTGAATATAGTAATACGGTATGTTGAAAAATGCTTTTGAGTAAAAGGATTACCCGCTACCCATATTTGTTTAAAATTTGAAGCATTAACCAATCTTGTAATCTCCATTGGATCGGATAGAAGATTGTCCCTAATGTCCAATCTTTCAAGACTTATTAATTTCTCAACTCCAGCTAAAGACTGCAAACGGTTAGACCGTATATCAATAGTCTTTATTGCCAAAAGAGGATGCACTGTTAACGAATGCAATGATTCAATTCTATTGTAAGAAATATTTAAAGACTTCAATGAAGAAAGCACCGATAAAGAATACGGAATTTCAACAAACATATTATGAGAAATATTCAAAGAAATCAAAGACTGAGAGATCGGAATCATTGCAAAAAACGACAACATAGTCAATGAATTATTGGACAAAGATAGATACTTAAGAAAACGCCATTTTCTTAAAGAAAGAATCATTGAATGAGACTGAATCACAGCAGAAGTAGTAGATCCACGAGATTCATTGGATGAGGAACCCGATTTCTCTAAATGATGGTGCGTTTCACAATTATTATGTAACGGAGACGAAAATTTCCTAGTATGAGATGAGGAAACCCTTTTAGGATCCAAAGACGAAGAAACAACCCTCAGAGGGTTAGGTGTTTGAAATGCCGATACTGAGTAGCCTGATCCGACCAGTTTAGTTCTCGATGTTAAGGGAAGAGAATTACTTTTACGAATTCTCATTTTCTTGCGTTTTTCAATATTATCCAAAACAATGTCAATAATTATCTCAGAAGCATCTCGTATCCCACATCCATTAAGTGTCAAAAAACATAAATTATCTGCAACTTTATCCCATCCATAAAACCGTCCGATTTCAATATCTTGTATTTCCAAATTCTTAAGATTCTTAAAAACGGACAAAGGGATTGCAGTATCAAATGGAAACTCCTCATATCCATCAATCATCTGAAAATTGGATGACGGCAACAATCTAAGAGACGGCAACTTTGTAAACGACGAGTAAAGATACACAATATCAGATTGAATAAGTTCATAGACCCTCTCCTTTGGGGGATCCCTCCATCCCGCACTCAGACGCCCCCAAAGATTCGACACTCCCTTAACTACACTTCGAATTGAGCTTACAGTTCGAATAGACCTTGCATCACTCATATCTACTTTTTTCGGTACACTCGTGTAATCACGAAGAAATGAGACATAATTCCCAGGCTCTCCTACATTCAAAAGAGTCTCCAGACGCACATTCATCGGCCCTGTAGGTAACTCCATCTCATTAAATCGAGAAAGAACATAAAACAAATAATGAGGAGTCAAACAAAGAATACTTGACCGCCACTTTATTCCCTCATTCACCCAATGATAGAGTCCTTTCAGAATAGATATCCCTTTATTATTATAGTCACTTTTGCGCATTGAACATTCCATAGCACATGCCAATGACGGTTCATTTGCACGTATATACTGTACCAACCGCCGAATATAAACATCTCCATCCATTACAAGTACTACCTGTATATTCATTAGAAAAACAGCCTTTAAAATACATTTTTTTGAACTTTTCAGGCGATTCTAGTTTTTTTTTTGAAAATCTATAATGTTCGATAATTATAAAGACAAACAGTAAAGATAATAAAAGAAAAAAAATACAAGAAATAATAATAAATGATAATTAGTATAAAACGAAATAAAAAGATTAAAAGAGATAGTTAATATGTTCAAAGAAACCCAATGGAAAGTATTTTTATTAAGAGAAAAAAGAAAGACAAAGAAATAAACATATAAAATATGCAATTTGTATTTCTGATTAGGGCCCTTGAATAATTGAAAAAGATTAACGAATAACAAAGCCGAAAAAGAATACTGAAAAAATAGTAAGAAAAATAAAAAATGCGTACATGGTAAAAAAAAACAAAAATAAAGTTCTACATAAGAATACAGCATTTAAATGACTTTTTTGGGGCAAACGGGTCATTACACTTATCGACATGTCCCCAGATAGATGGAAGCATTGGATCTTTTGTTGATGTAGCAAACATAATTAACCTAGGAATATTAATTAAAAAAAACGGAAAAAAGAAGAACTACGATTGACATGCTTCACTAACAGGGATCCTCGGGCGCTCTAAATCCTCTTTCAACCGTTGATTTAGCTCACACATACGACGCAGTTTCATTTCACTCATAGAAAGTTTCGAGTGTCGTTCACGAGAGCCATGCATTTCAATTAATATGAAAACAGGTGTATACACTATTTTATGCGCTCCTAAAGCAATTAGCCCGTGTTTTAGTTTTAACAAACCAATAACAACTCGTCACCTTGAATGCAATTCTACAAACAATTGATTGTTTTTAAAGCAAAAAAGGAAATTAAAAATATCAATAAAAAATTAGCTGCATTAAAAATTAATAGCAGAATTATATAGACAAAAAAGGCATCTTTACCCTTACAATTCAATCAAAACCTTTTTTGAAGGTTAAAACAGTTTCTGAACGTCGACGGACATCTCGAAAAAAAATCAGCAAAAAACATTCAAAAATAAGGCGATGTTGATTCCGCAAAGTAAGCCTGAGAATGTTTTAAGAGTATGTATAAATAAAATTATTCTTAACTATAAAACTAATGTGATTGTTTTTTATAGCGTGCTGAGGGTTTGAATAGGAAAAAACATTGAAAAATAACTAATCTATAAATAGAATTAATTGCAGTTGGCCAGAGCACGGCAGCTCTGCAGTCTCTTCATGAATTGATACTCTCTAGGTGCTCCCGTAATACTTCAGTATCATCTTTGAAACCAATTATGCTGCGTTTTGTTGCATTGTGTGTAGATTTAAGAAAAGGAAAAATGGCGAAAGAAGCACTCTACCAGTACAAAAACATTGCTCAAAACACATCAGTTGGGACAATAGAGGTGTGTGGTTAAAAATAAGATTATTTTAGGCTTTAAACGAGCTATATTGACTATTTTAGGTTGTTTTAAAAAAATTTATTGATCTTGTCGAAGAAAAGGTATCAGAAGCACAAGTTCATGCAGAGAAGCTTATTCTGGATGCAATCGATGACCTGGAAGCATCAGAAACCCCAGAGAATATTATTCTATCAACAGTTTCCGGAGATCAATCAAAAGATCGAACTGATCGTGCAGTTGTGACACCATGGCTTAAATTTCTCTGGGAAACATATCGTACAGTACTTGAAATTTTAAAGAACAATGCAAGACTCGAACAAGCATATCAAAGCACAGTGAATCAAGCCTTCGATTTCTGTCTAAAATATTCAAGAAAAACAGAATTCCGTCGGCTTTGTGATATCCTTCGTACTCATCTTCAAAATGCTACTAAGTATTCTGGTCAGCAACATTCGATTAATTTTAATGATCCAGAAACACTTCAGCGTCACCTAGATACACGTTTTTCCCAATTGAATGCAGCAGTAGAACTTGAACTTTGGCAAGAAGCATTTAGGTCTGTCGAGGATATTAATAACCTTTTAGCACTTTCAAAAAGACAACCTAAACTATTTGTAATGGCAAACTATTATGAGAAACTTGGAAAAATTTTTGCAGTTAGTGAAAATTATCTGTTTCATGCAGTTATTTGGAATAAATACTATGGACTAATATCTTCTCAAAATAAAGGATCGGATGACAAGGAGCTTGAACGAGTGGCATCTTTGGTTCTTTTATCTGCATTGGCAATCCCAGTTGTTAGTGTAGCAAAATCAAAAGGAAGTATTATGGAAATAGACGATACAAAAATTCGCAACACAAAGCTTGCAGCATTATTGTCGCTTTCTAAGCTTCCTACAAGAAATAGTCTTTTAAAAGAAGCAGTAAGTCATATGTATTTCAGAATAAATGACTTATATATTTAGCTCGGAAAAAACATATTAGTTCATGTAAAAAAGGAAATCAAAGAATTATGCAATATACTAGAAGTAGAATTTCATCCTTTAAGTATCTGTCAAAAGGTTGAGCCTTTAATTAAAGTAATATCTCAAGATCCAGATATGATACAATATATCAAACCTCTTCAACACGTTATACTTACTCGTTTGTTTCAGCAATTATCTCAAGTATACGAAACGATTAAACTGGATTTCATCCTTGGTCTTCTCAATTTTTCAGAGCCATTCCATATTGACTCAATTTATATTGAAAAATTTATTATGAATGCATCTAAAAAAGGAGAACTGTCTATTCGAATCGATCATTCATCTAATTCACTAATTTTTGAGACAAATATTTTTACATCTCATCATACTATAACAGATAGCAATGTTCGACTTCAATCTACACCATCCGAGTTAATACGCTCTCAATTATCACGTATAGGAAAATGTCTACTTACTACAATTTGCATTACAGATAAATCATTTCTTCAGGAACTGGAAGATCAAAAGAATATTGCAAACGGGCGTGCAGCTAATGGTATTGAAAAGGAACAAAAAGATACACTAGCTCGAAGAGCCATTATTGAACATCGAAAAGAAGTTGCTGAAAACATGATGATTTATAAAGAAAAAGAAGCGGCAACCAAAAGAGCACAGAAACTGCAGCAAGAACAGGAAGCAGAACAAAGACGTGTTGCGGAAGAAGCGAAAAAGAGAGAAGCAGAACGTATTAAAAAAGAAACAGATGCTATTCGTGCAGAAGAAGCTAGAAAATTAGCCGATGAACTTAAGGCCAAAGGTGCTCTAAAAGTAAATGTCGATGGATTAGAAGGACTAGATACATCTAAGTTAAGAGCTATACAACTAGAGCAACTTGAAAAGGAAACCCGTGATCTTAATGAAAAATTACGTGTTACTTCTAAACGAATTGATCATCTTGAAAGAGCATATAGAAAAGAAGAATTTCCTCTCCTTAAACAGAAGGCTATTGAACAGCTTGCCTCAGATAAAATATTTTATGAGAAAGCAAGAAAATTGCAACTTGAAGCATCTCGTATAAAACATGATCATATGGTTGCACTCAAACATCGTTTCCAGAGACTCTATCCAGACTATGTGATTTACCGTGATACCTTTCTAGATAAATGCAAAAAGGAATTTGATGAACATTCCAGGATTGCCAATGAAGCTTTAGAAAAAGCCAAAGAAGAAAGACGGATTGCTTATCGACTTAAGAAGGAGAAAGAAGAAAGACAGAGATTAGAAGAAGAGGAGAAAAGAAGAAAAGAAGAAGAAGAGAGGGAAAAAATCAAGCAAAAAGAACTTAAACTCAAAGCTATCGAGGAGGAAAATAGAGCTAGAAAAGAAGAAGAGTTAAGGTAATTTCACTTTTTTAAAAAAATGCATTAAAAGCGTCTAGAAAACTCGATCAAATGGCAGAAAAACAGAAACAAAAAGAACTTGAAGTAGAAAAAAAACTTCAACAGAAGAAAGAAGAATTGAAGTCACTCGACCATAGTTATGATCGATGGATGAAGAAAGACCGATTACCCTCATCAGATCCATCCGGAGAAGAAAAATGGAGGCCTGGAAAGGGTTCCTGGAGACTTCGTGTTTCCGAACGGCAAGAATTAGCCGACTCTGATTCCTCAACTAACGAAACAAAATCCGATATACATTCAAAACCCACATCAGCTAGGTCATCCACCATCGACACTCCCTCCTCCGGAATATACAAGCCTCCTGCTGCAAGAAAAGAAAACTCTCGCTGGTAATGCCTTCTATTTATTTCTACGTATTTATTCTTCACAATAACACTACATAATTACACCATATATACATCGCAACAACTATACATCATAATAACTTGTAACTTATATACCTGTAACCAATATATTCGTTTCCTTCAGTCCACATGTTTACACATAATACATCATGTCTATTGTTTACTTTTATAAAATATTATCTATTAATTTTTACCCCATCGTACAAATCACCTACGGGATAACAAAGAACGAAGGATTAACACACAAAACAACTTTGAAACTAAGACAAAGGAAAGCAGCCAAAGGGCTGTTCAAACATGCATGTACAGGAAAAAAAGGCAAAACTACCGGTAAAACCATGTATCTACAGATGCGTATAAGACCAAATGCACAAGGTTTGCTATCAACACGTCTTACTTTATTAACATACACTACAGAGCGGAAACAGAACTTCTATGTCGTTATGTACACAGACCACAGCCTGTCTGGAAAAAACAGCGCATACACTCCGCTCCAACACACATTTATCTACCTTTAAGACCCATAAGCCGAGTTCTGATGCGCATACACAGACTCCAACGTGTGCATCGTCTCTTGAGATACATAGGCCACACTCTTCCGTCCACACTGTCGATGCATTGCAGGACTCACAAATGCATCCACAAAGCCTTTCGACACATGTACACCGTAAAAATATATGTTCCCTTCACAATGAGGCACATGTAGCCCAAGAAGTCATGCATACACTCAGCACTTCAACACATATACTCGGCTCTTCGGCAGACTATCTGGAGCACCAGCTAAACCAGCTTGCACGTGCTCGGCAGGACGAAGAGCATGGCGTTTCTACAGCTAAAATCCCAGCATCTACTGTATCTACCCAGTCGCTGTTGACAATGCTGCTTGCATCGCCACAGAGGACAGGATTCTCAGAGTCTGCTGGCGTCGATCTTCTCTCAGACCACGGATCGACAAGTGGGCATTCGACACCGACTCCGCCACTACAGCTTCACTTTACATCTCGGCCGACTGTTAAATTTGCAGCGCCTCCGTTGGCTCGGGCGAATGCACATGAGTTGACACACGAGCTGTTGCCGATTCTGCAGCCACCATGCTTCCAACAGGCACTCCAGCAGGGGCTTCACACAGATTCATCCACAGAGCGGCCTCAGCACCATGTCCGCTTCCAAGCAGGCGCTGCTGGGACCGATGACGCACCGGCAGCAAAAATACTCGGCGGGGGGGCTGAGACTGGATTCTTTCTGGATCGCCTAAACCATTCGACAGACACACCAGCCAAACCAGCAACCAAGATCTTGCTGGATCACGTGCTCCCAAAGGAGAAGATGAGTCTTATTGTGCAGGACGAGGACGAGTTTGATGACCCAGATACACAAGAGGACTCTGACGACCCGGGCGACGGCATAGACATGCCAAGGCCCCCGCAGCATCCACGGGGAATGCGGATGCCCCTGTCCACCCAGAAAGGCACAAGGTATGCATGCAGGGGTCTTTCTGGCCTGGCTCCAGAGTCGGCATCGTACCAAAGCATCGTTGCAGCCTCATATGGCTCGCTGCACAGACACTCTGCACTGTCGACCCTGTCGACCGGCAGCGCCGACGCAGACACCGGATCCTTTCCCGAGCCCCTGTCCACAAAGGCCAGCCTCCTCGACGACACGGATCTTGTTCTTGGCAACCTCGACGAAGACCAGCTCGCCCTGGCAGCATCGCATCTGCATGATCTGCATGTCTCCGCCCCCCAGAGAACACACCCCATCAGCCCTGCCCTTTCATGCGCCGACACAGACGGCTCCTGCTCTCTCCTGCACAGACCCTCTCCACAGCCCTGCACAGAGACCCCGTCCGTCCTCACTGCAGCCCCTCCCACAAAACACTCTTCCCCAACCTACCCCGTCCCGCCCCAGACGCCCACTCCCGCATCCACCTGTCCCGCTGCACCCTCCATGCCATGGCAACTCCGCCATCCCCCCGGCAACTCCCTGCACAATGGTAAGCACCCCCTTCCGCACCGCTAACCCACAGTCGCTCGGAAGAATCATCCACCTCTCCCTCGACCTGCTCCTCCTCTCCTCCGTCCTTGCAGGCATCCGCCGGTCCACCGGCCTCACGTACACACGTACACACCCCTCTCCACGCCCCCTAACCTCTCCAGCCCCTCCTCCAGCCTGCTCGGCTCCGACGCCCGCGCCCTCCTCGACACCTATCTGCACATCGGCGAATGGGCCGTCGACCACTGTGTCTCCTGGATGGCCACAAGCAAGTACTTTGAGCGCAGAAGATAGCTGCTCCAATACACCCCCGCACAGCCGCCCCAAAGTGCACCCCCGTGCCCGCCCCCACATGGCCGGCAGACACAGAGCTGCTGCCCGCCTCGCTCTTGTCCACAGCGGGCTTGGCGCCGCGCCGCTTGCCCCCGACGTCCTTGCACTCGCCGCCTGGATCGGCGCAGACTCCAGCGGCGGCCGCATGGGCGGCCGGTGCGTTCCAGCCTCTCTGTCGCGCTGACAAGACAGCAAGTTCTGGCGCATCCATCTCCCGCGGATCCAGTTCCACAACCCACACCTGCCGATTGCTGTCCACCGTGCCGACCACGGCGGCCGCCCCGTCCTCCTTGTCCACCGAGGTATGCTGTCCAGCCCTGCACGCTTACCGCCAGCCACAGGGACAACGTCCATCGACATGCACGGCCGGCATGCCGACGACATCTGCCGCGCACTGCTTGCGCATGCGCGCGCATAGCAGCGCACTGCTATGCATCGCTCCCCGTGTTCCACCACGCAAGCACCCCCGCGGCAAAGACCACCACCGCTGTATCCTGCACCACCCGCCTTGCCAGCAGTCTGCCGCCGCGCGCAGCACCCGTCTGTGCAGCACTCCACACACACAGCACTGCGTCTCCAAGCACCACCCACCAGAAGACCGGCCGCCCCTGTGCTGCACGGTCGCGCACAGAGCCAGCAAAGCCTGCATGCGCAAACACAAGCGCAGCAACCACCGCGCCCATCCACACTGCATGCACCGCGCCCACCCATGCACACGCACGCTGCACCGGCGCGCAGGCCGGCGCTGCTGCGCGCGGCTGCTCAGGCAGGTCTGCGCGCACTGCACGCGGCACACGGCACACCGGCACAGACGCCCCGCCCGACGACAGCTGCATGATGCGCGCAAGCCGCTCCGAGCCCTGTCCAAGGATCCGGTCCTGCCGCGCCCTGCGCAGCCGCGCACGCTCCGCCGCCGACTGTGTATCGGCCATCGCGGAACTGGCCCCGCTGCCCTGCAAAAAACCCGCCGCCCATGGAGCTCTGGGCCGCCGGATCAAACCTCTTCGGCCAGCTGCGCCCACACCGCGACGCACATCTGCTTGCTCCCGCACTCGTCCTCCGCTCCCACAGATCTGCCGCCGTCCTCTGGATCGGGTGGTCTGAGATAGTGTGTATGCCGCTGCTCCCCGCGCTCTGACACACAGACTGCATAGACGGCACTGCACATGCGGCTGGACTCAGAGGCACCGTCTGTCTCGGACAGATCTCTGCTGCCTTCGGCACCCTCGAGCTCTCAGGCACTGTCGACTGCACAGGGACGCTGCGCGACCTCGCCGGAAACGCCGTGCACCAGCACATCCAGCTTGTTGCCGAGGCCGGCAACGGGCTGGTTGCCGCCACCGACACCAGCGGGACGCTGCTCGCTGCGCCCGACAAGCACCAGCGCCTGCGCCCCGCTGCACAGCCGCTGCGTGCCGGTGCCCGCATGCTGCAGCTGTGTGCAGGCGCTGCACACTTTGCAGCACTGTCGTCAGACGGCACAGTCTACACATGGGGCAGCAATCTGCATGGACAGCTCGGGAGGGAGGTCGATGGCGAGGCAGACAGTGTGCCGGGAGCAGTCGATGCACTGGAGGGCCTGCGGATCAGGCGGATCAGAGCAAATGGATGGGTGACAGGCGCGCTGAGTGCAGACGGCGACCTGTATATGTGTGGATGGCTGCGGCTGGAGACAGGGGAGACAATGGGATGGGAGGGCGGGTTTGTGCTGGTAGACTTTGGGGCGGAGGTGTGTGTAGAGGACTTTGGGGTGGGGTCGGGACATGTGGCAGTGCTGACAACAGAGGGCATCTACACAGTGGGGCGAAGAGGGGCAAACTGTCTGGAGCACGGGACGGGGGAGTGGACAAAGATCAGGGCGTTTGCAGGAGGACGGGTGGTGGGGGTCGAGTGTGGGCAGTGGAACACAGTGTTTATAGTGGAGAGTGGTGGGGAGGGGGGTGGAGGAGACAGACAGCATCGGCAGCAGCAGTGCGGGCGACAGACTTGAGGAAGACACGGTGGGCGGACTCTCTGAAGCGGAGAACAGGGTCGGGGGGCGGGAGAGAGGAGAGATCGAGGAGGGGAAGGGCGTTGGAGATGGCGGCGAGGACGGCATCGGGAGAGGATGGGTGGGGGAGGGTCTGGGAGAGGAGGGTCTGGTAGTGGTTGATGAGGAGGAGGATTGTTGCCGAGGAGGGGGAGTGGAGGGAGTCTGGGGGAGTGAGGAGGGCGGGAGGGGGGGCGGGGGTACAGGAGTGTATGAGTTTGCGGAGGAGATCGGCGTTCTGGACGAGCTTGTATATGAGGTCGAGGAGGGAGGCGAGGTGGAGGAGGAAGTTTTCGCCGCGGACGGCACAGAAGGAGAGGAGGGCGAGGAGGAGGGAGAGGAGGTGGCAGATGCGGGGGAGGGGCTTGAGGAGGGCGGCGTTTGTGAGGAGGAACATTGCAAGGCGGATGAGGAGCCTCCAGAGGGGGGGCCAGTGGTATTCGAGGCGTATGCGTCTTGTGTCGAGGGAGGCGGCGATGTTTAGGAGGATCTGTATGTGGAGGCTGGGGGGTGAGTGGGGGGAGCAGGGGAGGGGGGTTACATGTATTTCTCGGTGTCGAGGTTCCTGCTGAGGTTGTGTTCGAGGGCCATGGCGAGGGAGTCGAGGATGGCGAGTATGGGGGGGCGGGGGTGAGTGGCGGGGGGGAGGAGGGAGTGTTTTTGGCGGCAGAGAAGGACGAGGGAGCAGGAGTTGCAGAGGGCGGAGAAGCAGGCGTCGTCGTCGACGAGGATGTGGATGATGAGGAGTGCAAGGCGGGCATAGTGCTGGGCCCTGGGGGAGAGGGAGTGGTGGAGGAGGAGGTGTGAGGTGAGGGAGAGGAAGAGGGAGAAGGGGGTTTCTTTGGATTAGTTGGGGGGCGGGGGGAGTGGGGGACGAACCGGTCGAGGGGGAGTCGGGGGAGGAGCCGACGGTGATGAATGTGTGGCAGAAGGCCTTGTTGAGGCTTACAAAGTCGTAGATGGGGAGGAGTATGGCGGCGGCGGGGCCGGGACTGTGGGTTAGAGAGGAGAGGTGGGGGTGGGAGGGATACAGTGGGAAGACGGCGTTTTGGGGGGAGCAGGAGGAGTCAGGGAGAGGCCTATGGTGGTCTGGGGGGGAGAAGATGTTGAGATAGGCAAGTATGTTGGTGAGCCGCCAAGGGTTGTCGGGGGCGTTGCCATGGAAAGAGGAGTACTGGTTTCTGCAATTGGAGCAGACAGCAGAGATGATGTTGATGATGCGCAGCATAGTGCAGTTGTCGACAAAGTCGCTTAGGCGTGTCTGGTAGAGGTTGCGGGACTCGAATTTCTTGTTGTTGGCGAGGACTCCAAGAAAAAGAAAAGCTAGAAAGGCGGTTGGAAGAGTGTTAGGATCGGCAATATACTGGAGATAGTTATTCTTTTTGGCCGTGTGTGTGGAAGCAGACCTTGATGATTGAGGGGAAGAAGTCTTTGTAGTGGAAATATGAGACGATGTTTGAATTGAAGCCCTGGCATGCAATGCATAGGCATAGTCTTAGGGCTTTTGTTGCAACTGTAGCTGTTGGGGGAGTCAGCCATGTTTGTGTATGGGGGTTCAGGGGGCATACTCCTGGGTTCTTTTTGGATAAGGGCTTCCAGCGACGTAACAAAGTCCTAACTATGATGAATAAAAAACAGAAAGCCCGAGGATTTCACCATGAAGACAGTGTCGATGTTGTCGAGACTAGAGATAATGAAAACAGTGTCGGATGTAAAATTGTTGTATTTCTTCTGAAATATGGAGCGCAGGAACACTTCCAGCGTCTAGTCCTCGTTATTGCTTTGTATTTTTAATTTATTTCAACTACATCCAATGCATTTTCTAGTCTCAGCGGATCCGCTTTTTTGATGATAGACACACCCTCCATAAACAGTCCGCGTGTATTGTTCTACGGAATATAGCCATGAAGCCAGCAAAAACAGAAATAGCAAACCTGTAGAAAAAGAAGCTGGTCTCCTGTCAATTCGTCAAGTATGGACGCTAGTTCTTGCAGATCAGGCTCAAGAAGGTACATATCCAGGAAAAAACGGCGATCCAACGCCTCTCCTTTCTCTTTCTATGCATTTGATTAGCTTTTTTTCAATCCGTTATCTAAGAAAATTTACACGAAATAGTCGCTCATATTGAGCCACAATTTTTGGCTTAAAATTACGCTCAAAACCTTTTTCCTTGTTCCCCATATATATGGCTCAAAATACATTCAATAGACTGCCTTTTCCTTCATTTTCTTCTAAATTACAGACTTTCTCCTGCATTTTTATCATATAGTTGGTCGTTACTATAGAAACTCTAAGTAATTAGATCAGTTCAAAACAACGCGTCTGACAAATAAGATAAATGTAATGAAAATTTAAAAGTAAGTATCTAAGAAGGCCCAGAGAGAATTAACCGCTGTAAGGTTGAATGGTTCTGAAAGTTAGGCTTTGTGATGAGAGTCCTAAATCGCGTTTGGTAGTCTCACATATTACGAATATTGTTGAAAAATCAAAAAAGTAAAGTTTTTTTATTTTATTAAAAAATCTGAAAAATATTTAACAGATCAATCATCATTACAAGTGCAGGGATAGCGTCTACTGCAGGAATTTCAGTATATTCCCTTTTATTTGCTTTTTCTTGATAATTTTTAAAGGACTTTCATTCTACAGATGGACTCTATAAGTTTATAGAAAAGGTTAGGAAGAAGCATGTTTTTATGGAAAAATCTGACGATCTTAAAGCAATGTCCGAGTGTTATAATGAATGGGGACGATTTGTTTAATTCATTAGTGTTTCAGGACCATGTTTCTTCTTCGATCTTTTATTCATTCATGGCAGAATTACAAGCATTAATTCTTTCTGCTAGATCAAAAAATACAGACAAATTTGTACAAATACTCAAAGATAGATCGTCACTTTTACGATGCTATACTCAAGAAATTGATGATTTAAAGTCTCAGGAAAAACTATGTATAGAAACAATGAATATAAAGAAAAATAATGTCTACAGGCTTCATGAAGACGTAAATAAGTCAAGATGTATGATTTGTGGTATAAATTGTGATTATACAGTAGAGCAAATTGAACTTTTAAAAAACAACATAGAATCAAGCAACCTTGAATGTACAAATAAAAATATGAAAACAAAAAATAAAAAGGAAAATCCTAGAGTACAAAATTCACATCCAAATACTGTATTTTATGATAAAACACACCCAATTAGCGACTTTTTAACTCAGGTAACCGCTTCTAATATTAAAAAACGACCCGATTTATTATTGATTATTGGAATATCTCTTAGAATAATAGCTATTAAATCTCTAGTTAAAGATATTTCAAAGATTGTTCATTCAAATGGAGGAAATGTTATTTTTATTAACCATACAGAACCTTCTTATAATGAATGGAAAAATATTATTGATTGGTATGTTCAAGCCGATTGTGACGAATGGGTCGAAAACCTCAAAAGAAGAAAATCATTTATGTTTATAAACCACTCTGAGCCTCCTGTAATGTCGCCTAAAAAAAAAAATCCAAATTCAAAAAAACATCCAAGTAGTATTTAATTTTAATATATATGTATATTAAGTATCTTACAATGATTAGGAAAACATAAAAAAAATATACAAACTGTTTCTAACTTTTCAGATTCAGATTCTCCAATCCAAAAAAAAACTTATTTTGATTATGAACTAAAAGATTCTCAGAAAAAAATAATATCAAGTGCATATAGAGTTAATTTCTCTATTCCTCCACCTAAAATGGCACCTTTAGTCAAAGACAAAACTCATCTAGTTAATGGAAATTCAAAACAAAAAATTAAATCGCAATACAAATAACAAAAAAAACAAAAAGATAGACATTGTTACTATTGAATTAAAAGAGTAGTATTATAATTTTTGAAGTCTATATTACTAGTTTTGTATAAATTGTTTGAATGGGTATACTTGTAAATATATTTATATGTTTCTTCATAAACATTTTTCAAGAAATCATGGTATTTCTGTGTTCCCATAAATCTGATAATTAAAACAACTATTATGGGTCAATTTATCTCTTTATTTTTGCAATTTTTTCATCTTAAAATCTAACGTAAAAGCTAACGAAAGATTACCTTTCAAAGTTTTTATTTTAGATGAATGATAAAAACATATCATTTGAAGAAAAATTATCAAAAATAAAAACGCAATGTTTGTCCAAAAATGACCATCAAAAACAGGTTTTTATATTTATCCCAATATTTTTTAATTTTAATTTGAATCATAGATTGCTACTGTATTACTTGCTGTAGAAAATACATTGCATAATGAAAATGCAGAAGGAAGTATTGTGGCGTATTTTGGGTCTTTTGTAAGATATGATATATATTAAGACACTTTTTAACTTCGAAGCTTGCGCTTTTGGAAGAATCTTTACAAAACACAGATAATAAAAATCTTCTCTATCCAATACTTTATCTTCTTAATCTAACAATTCCATTTACAAACAAACCTTTACTCCGTTCAAAATTTGACCAAATATCTACTACTTTAAGTGCTGTACTAACTCAACCTGAGATAAATACATCTATTTTACGACTTATTATTAATTGTCTACAAAATTTTTTAATTATTCAAGATAATTCTATATGGACAGATCCTAAAAACAACATAAAACAGACATTTTCATGTTTGTTAATTTTAGGCTTGGATCCTAGACCCAAAGCTAGAAAAAAAGCACATAAAGCAATTGGTGAAATCTTGAGTAACCCTCCACCTAATCCATCAACAATGCATCCTATTCTTGATTTTGTGTCAAAAGAGGCTCTCTATATAGCAAAAAAAACAGTCCTTGAAAATAAAGAAGATATAAAATATAAAAACAAAATAACATTTGATCATTCAAAAGCGATTCATGCTTTTCAACTTATAAAAGTTATCGCAGATTCGGATGGCTGGCCACCATCAAGGATAGAACCTCTTTGCGATATATTAATAGAAGTATCAAAGACTAAAGACTACTATCTAATAATGACTGCATTTGAAGTATTTCAAATTATATTTAAAAAATCAGATTTTGTATCTGAGGAATTACGTAACATTTTAGATGTAAGTTTTCCTAAATGCATATAACTCAAAATAATTAGTATTTGAAAATAGTCAATAATAAAAAAAAAACCGTCTGAAAAAGATATTATATTACTGCCTCCCTGGTTTTCAGCACTAATTACAGGATTTGAATCATATTTCAAGCTTGAGCAAAATTTAGCATTTGAACTTCTTCAACAAATATTTATGGATATATTTCCTTTTCTTCAATCCGATTCATTAGAAATCCGAACATCTTGTAACGAAGTTTTACTAAGATTAATTACAAATTGTATTCCTAGTTGGATTGAAAAAGATAACAGGGTAATAGTTAAACTAATTGAATTAACTATGCAAGGGTTTACCTTAAATTATCGAATAGCATGGAAAGAAATATTCAAAATACTGATAGCTTTTTTTGAAAATCTTCCTTTTTACATTGACCCTTATTTTATAAACGCATTAAAACTAGTAGATGAAATGCGAGTAAAAAATAATTTTGACGGAAAATTGGAGGCCGATCAAGTTGTTGGTGCTGCTATTAAAGCAGTTGGGCCTAAAACTATTTTAAAAATTTTGCCATTAAATCTTGGCTTAGAAGAGTTAGAATATATATTATTTACGTATTTTACTAACATTATTTAGCAAAAAATCACCTACAAGAACATGGATGTTAGCAATTTTACGATCAAACATTTATAATACAGAACTGCAACATTTTATATCTGAATTTATTCCACTTAGTGAACAATTGTATCAAAAAATAATAGAAAATAAAAATTCTGTCCAAGAAAAAACGTATAAAATTTATATTGAGCAAATCTGGGCACTTTTTCCTAGCTATTGTAAATTTCCAACAGATCTTAAAATAGTATAAATTATTAAGTTAAATATATAATTTTTAACTTAACTAAGGCATTTAATGAAAGTTTTGTTGAATTATTGATAACAATACTTTATAATCAAACCGATCTTAGACCTATTATTTGTCAAGCTTTGCAAATACTTATTAATAAGAACAAAGAAGTTATTGATAATAATGATAACAACAAATTTAAATTACCCATTACAGAGTCTAGTGCTGAAAATAATTTGATTTATCTACAGAAATTTGCGCCTAATATACTTTCAACACTTTTTAATATTTATGGTCAAACATTATCTCAATTTAGGGAATATATATTAATTTGTATAAAATCATGGCTATCGGTAACGAGTAAAGAAGTTATATAACATTTCAAATAAAACTATATTAAAAGTCATCTAGGAAATCGAAAATATTTTTGATAGAGTTGTCGAATTATTATCTCAATCTTTAAAAGAAAAACCAAAAATAAATTCACACAAAGAGAATCCAAACTCTGTATCTCATGCAATATTAGACCTTTTAATTGTTATGACTGTTCATCTTCCACCCAATAAGAGCTTACCGCTTTACAACATAATTAATTTTCAAATTTTAAACGAAACGGATCATATTCTTCAGAAAAAAGCATACAATTTGTTTTGTAAAATGGCGGAAAATCCGTCTATTAAGGAGTTTTTAAAAGATAATATACAGGAAGTACAAAAAATATTCCTTGAAAATGCATCAAAAACGGAAACTTCTATAAAAAAGGTAGCATCTTTAAAATGACATCACATATTATTCAAATATTTAGTATCGTTTCTCCGCATTATTTCATATAATAAATATACTCCCATTAACGGATTTACATTTCATACCATTAATATTATCAGAAATAATAATGGGAACAAAGGATTCGAATAAAAAAGCTAGGTCTATGGCATATAATCTTTTGATTTCAATTGGAAATAAAATGTCAGAAAGTAGCATCGTTGAAAATACTAAAATATCAAAAATGGATACAGTATCTAATATAAAAGTTAATATTCAAGAATTTTTTACTATGATTTTAGCCGGCTTAGCAGGAAGCTCACCACATATGATTAGCGCGACTATAATATCTATTACAAGACTTTTATTTGAGTTTAAAGGTAATTATTCCTATTCTACTTCAATAACCTAATATATCACATAAGATTCTTTGGATCAAAATTTTATCAATGAATTGTTAAATACAGTATATATGTTTATTATTTCTAATAACTATGAAATTGTCAAGTCTACATTAGGATTTATAAAAATGACTCTTATATGTCTTCCTATATCTATTATGAAAAATTATTTATCCATGTTAATACCTAATCTTATAATTTGGGCTCATGAACATAAAGGGCATTTTAGAGCAAAAGTTAAAAATATTATAGAAAGAATAATACGACGTTATGGATTTGAAATAGTTGAGAAAGAGGTTCCAGAACAAGATAAAAAATTAATAATAAATATAAAAAAAACAAAAGAACGTCTTAAACGAAAAAAAATAGCTAAAGAGAACAAATTAAAGAATTCTACACTAAATAACAAACATAATATTTTAAATAAAGATAAAAAAATCTATAAAAATGAAGACACTGACTCCGATATATCTATTTCTACTGACGTTTCAGATTTTAAAAATAAAAAAATCTCTGAAAAACAACAAGCACTTATTAAAAAAATAGATGACGAATTAATTGATCTTTTAGATACAAATTCATTGATTCAAGTAGTAAAGAATAACTCTAAAAAATCCAAAAAAAGTAGACAAAAAACGCATATAATTCCGCAATTTAAAATTGATGATAACGGGAAAATTATTATTGAAGATGTTAAAGAATCAAATTTAAAAAAATCTTCAAAATCTTCAGATGACAATTTTAATGCATACATCAGTTCTATAAAAAATAAAGATGGATTTTCTCGAGGATATTCTAATAAAATACGCTTTAACAAAAGAAAAAAGGAAAGTGACGATGATAGCAGTGATTCAGAAAACACTCCAGGAAATAAACAGTTAAACAATCAAAGTACAAAAAACATTCAAAAATCTAAACATACTAAAAATAAACAAAAAATTATTAAATTTAAGTAAATCTTGTAGAACATATAAATATATACATTTGTTATATAAGTACAAAACAATTATTGTTCTAGACTATTTTAATTGTAAACTCTATGGTTTGTCACAACCGTAATAATCCATAGACCAAATACGCAATGAAATGGAATATAGAGTCTGAAATGCCCAGTAAAACGAGCATCAACCTATAAAATAGTCAGCAAAACAAAAACATAATATAAACAATATACCTCTTTCGAAGGAGCTCAATTTTATCTGATGACATTTCTTTTTCTTCGACTTGTCGTTAAGTACACAACCAAATATGAATATTGCAAAGACATATAAATATCAAAGCAAATTCAACTATTATGCACTATTTCTATACGAAAGAGCATTTAACTTAATTTTGCTGTTTTTTTTGAAAACTACAAAATTAAAATTAAAGCTCCAAGTCGTTAAAAAGTTTTTCGATGATCGAATATTATATATTAATATCCATAAAATGATAAAAATATGATTATAAAATTATACAGCATTTTTCCAATTAAGCATATCATTAAACATATTTTTAAACAAAAATGGGAAATTCAGACGTCTAAAATCATAAAACGCAACATTGTAAACGAAGTAAATTTAAGTCTTTCACCTAAAGAAATAATTGAGCAAAAACAAGCTAAACACAAAAAAAATCGTAATGATGGTGTTTTATACATGGCACACAATCCAAAACCAATTAGAAATATTACTAAAAAACCTTTTTTTAAACGATCTGATAAAGGTCTCTATGCCAACTGTTGTATTCAATTTGGAAATAATGTTCCAAAATCAAAACATAAAACTCGAAGAAAATGGCTCCCGAACATTCAGAAAAAATCATTGTATAGTAAAGCATTAGACACATTTATTCAATTAAAAGTTTCAATGCGTGCACTCCGAACAATCGTCAAAGTTGGTGGGCTTGATGAATATGTAACAGGAACTAAACCAGCAAGATTGAAAGAATTAGGTGCACGTGGCTGGGAACTTCGGGAAATGGTGTTAGCTGCACGAAAATATAAACACACATCCAATGCAGAAGATTCAAAGGATAAAGAATGTTCATCTTAATATATAAAATATAATATATAAAATATAATATATAAAATACTCTTTTTAATATTGATCATCAGTTTATACATAACATACAGTATAATCAGAGGTAAAACGTTGTATTAAAAGCATTTGAAACTTTAGAGGATTTTAACAAAGGAAAAATTGTAATAGGTATTGTACAGTCGAAAATTCCACATTCTAAAGAAGATGGTGCAAGATAAAGTGTTTCTCTATAATCCTTATGACATTCATTCATCAGTTTTGTCATAGATAGGGTCTCAAAGGATTCTATTTGGTCGGATTGCTTATAAACCAATAATGGCATTGTGATCTCTAGACGTACTGCCCATAATAAAGAAACTATTATGTTCTTAATAACGCCGAAATTAATGATAAAATATATTTACTTGCAGAGGTTTTAAAGGAAGGAGGCGCAGTAACAGGAATAGTAAGTTTAAACTGTATTCTAGAGGTGTATAAAGTAATTTCTGAACAACTATCGTATATCTTCCGAGTTTGTGAAATATCAGTTTTTGAAGATATGGAAATTGATGAGTCAACTATTTCCGTTGTTTCCAAGAAGAATTTTATCTAAAAAATTAACATATAAAAGTATAAAATAAACATACCTGATAACATGGTAATTTTGCAGATGAAAAATCAACTATACCATTTATTGTTTCTCCTAGCTTATAAAATGATTTTGGAATTGATACAACACCGATTACATTCCCATTTTTATTAATATTAAATCTTTTATTAGAAAGATTACTATGCAATGAACTGTTTCTAGTTATATTGTTTATTATGCTCTTCATATCAATTACACATTTTTTTGTCTGTTCAGAAGCATTAGAAGAACATGTATTAACATCTTTTTTAATATCATCAAATAAAAGCAAGCTTTTTAAAGAATCATCATGCAAGTGTTCTGATAAATAATTAATAAAATCTTCCTTTGAATATTCATTATCTTCAAAAGAATCAAGATCTTTTGTATTCAGGTCTGCATTTAATAACTCAGAAATATCTTTTGATGATTTACAGACAAATGTGTATGCCTGATCTGTAAGAAAAGTTATAGGAGAAAAAAGATCATATATAATATGATTTCCTGTCTCTATATCAAATATTAGTCAGAACAAAAATAATTTATAATTATAATACCATCAATTCTAGATAAAACTTGAAATGGAATTTTTGATATTTTTAATTGTTGTATCTCAGTGCCTGAACGCTGTGTTCCAATAGATAAATGGTAACTTATTTTTATAGATTTACCATCATACGTAGGAGGTAATTGAGAAGGCAATATAAACTTATAGCCAAAACTACGACTTTCTCCTGGAGCTAATTGGAGATCGATAAAAAGAATAGACGGTGGGACAGAAAGTATAGGAATATACTTCGAATCTAAGTTTCAAAGTTAAAAATAATAATAATAATAATTGAAAAAACTTTTCATTTCTTTAAAGTCACTTAAAGAGCCAGTAAATTGGTTTTTTAAAAAACTATTTAATCCATTGTTAAATAAGCCTAACTGACCAACAAAACGTGTTTTTCGATTCGTTTGCGCATGAACACTAAGTAAACCATTTTTAATAGAATTTTCAGAATCCCTATTAACCTTAAGATCTTCAAATTCATCAATTTTAACTATCTTTTCATTTAAAATAAAATATCCAATAACCTGAACATATCCTATCATCAGTGTTTCTTTATTTTCTTTTTGAAAAGAATCTTTGAAAGTCATAGAAGGTATATCTGAGTGTACCTCAGACCTTAGTTCATCTTGAAAGTCCTTTTTTTTCTCATTAGAATTATAAAAAACATCAATATCTTGTAGAGATGTTTCTAAAGATATTTCTTTATTTAACTCATCGTTTTTTGAAACTTTTGATAGAATATTTTCATTTAAAACAGACAAATCAGAAATTGATATAACTTTTTCTTCCACTGATTTTGCTTCTAGTATATTTCCCGAGTTTTCAACGAAATTAACTGTAGATTCTGTTGAAGAAATTGAATCGATTTTTTTTAATTCTTAAGATAATTAGCTTTAAAAAAATCAGAAAATATAAACCATTTGTCTTCCTAATTTGAAAATTTTCTTTATTTTCAAGTAAAGGCATCGATTTTTGGCCTGTTTTTTGGAAAATTGAAGACGATTGATCTGTTCCTAAAAATCGGGATTCATTTAAAGATTCTGCAAGCAATTCA
Organism: Pneumocystis sp. 'macacae'; assembly: GCA_018127085.1. Taxonomy (NCBI): domain Eukaryota; kingdom Fungi; phylum Ascomycota; class Pneumocystomycetes; order Pneumocystales; family Pneumocystaceae; genus Pneumocystis; species Pneumocystis sp. 'macacae'. The sequence continues at coordinate 154,055 of CM030730.1, forward strand.
ACATCTTTCTTAAAACTTTCTAAATCTTCGTGTTTGTCTAATTCCGTACGTGTAAAAGTTATTACACATGAAAGAGGTTCCCCGGCAAAACAATAAGTATCTGCAAATATAACATCCATACGTAATTCAGACATTTTTAACAAAAACTCAAAAAATATTAACTTTTTTAAAAAAAAAATAAAAACGATTAATTCTTAGCATCTTCCTGAAATACTGTCCGTAATTTATCAATAATTTACTAATTTACTAATAATTTATTAAAAAATCAAATATTATTAAATGTACAATTATAACGAAAATATTTAATCTTATAAACATCAAAGAATAAAGAAAATATTTTTAGATTTTTAAAAAAAAAAATCTATGTATTTTCAAAGAATATGGCTATTTGTTATTATTTTATTAAGAGGAATATCAATAGCTAATAAACAAAAAAAATCCGAAGAATTACCATATAAAAACACTTATACAGTAAATTTTAAAAAATACAACTAAAATAAAGGGTATTAATATTTTATAAAGAGTAATTGGGCAGTTCTTGTTTCAACATCTCGTTTTTGGTTTAATTATCGGGTATTTTTCTTAATTGATAGAAATTGTATATAATTGTGCAGCATATGGCAAATGCATTGGGAATGTACCGCACAATCAAACGGTTAGGAATTCCTGATTCTCAAATTATATTGATGTTGTCTGATGATATTGCATGTAATTCCCGTAATGCATTTCCTGGAACAGTTTTTCACAATGCGGATCGAGTCTTGGATTTATATGGAAAAGATATTGAAGTTGATTACCGTGGTTATGAAGTAACAGTAGAAAATTTTATTAGATTGCTAACAGGTGTTGGAGAATTTTTTTGTTATTGAAAAAGAAAAATTCTGACGATTTAGGTCGAGTTCCTCCAAACACACCCAGATCAAAAAAGCTTTTAACAGACGAACGATCAAATATTTTTATATATATGACTGGACATGGTGGAGATAATTTTTTAAAATTTCAAGATTCAGAAGAGATATGTTCACAAGATATTGCAGATGCATTTCAGCAAATGTGGGAAAAAAGACGGTAAAAGTTCTATGTAAATTTTCTATATTAAATTTGGAACTAGATATCATGAAATCCTATTTATGATAGACACATGTCAAGCAAATACTATGTATTCAAAATTTTATTCTCCAAATGTCCTTGCAATAGGCTCATCTGAATTAAATGAATCATCATATTCAGTAACCTTAAATATACTTATATATATTTACTGAATATTTATTTAGCATCATTCTGATCATGATATTGGCGTATCTGTTATTGATCGATTTACCTATTATACTCTAGATTTTCTGGAAAAAAATGTCAACATTACTTCAAAATATACATTTAAAGAATTATTCGATTCATATAATAAAAATCTTATACAATCAACTCCAGGTATTAAAACTGATCTTTTTCCTCGAAATATAAGTGATGTTAAAATAACCGATTTTTTGGGTAATGTAAGAAACATTGAAATTAACGAAAAAGATCAAGAATTAAAATTAGAAAAAGAATTTGTTGAAACAAAAGAATCATATCGTTATTTTAGAACCAAATCAAATCATGATTTAAATTCTAATTTAAAAAAAAAAACATATTCATCTAAATTAGAAAAGGCAACTCGCTTAAAATTACTAGAAGGAAAAATAAAATATAAAATCATAGGCATCTGTATAATTTGTATTAGCATTTTAGTTTTAATTCGTAAACTTTAATTTTCTTATTACAATATTTCATTTAGAATACATTTCATTTTACTATAAATATTTATAATCATTTTTATACATTTTCAAAACTTTTGGTATATAAAACTATTCCGGTTTCTTTTTAACAAGAACTAACAATTTTGTCAGATATTTTATCTCTAACTAGAGCTATTAATTCTGCTGAATATTTTTCTAAAAGATCTCTTGAATTTTGAATTTCTACTGATGGTACTTGTTCTCGAAGATCATTTAACATTAATATAAGCTGATTTTCTAAAGTATAAAATAACATAGACCTTTTCTGGGTATCCTTTTTTTTTATAGTTTTAATATTACAATGAATTTGTTTTAATTTATCTATAAGCAAATTTATTTCATCAATTAATATTGATTCATCATTTTGTGTTTCGTTATCATGTATTTCTTTAGAATTATCCTTAATTTCATATCTTTCACTAGAAATATGTGTTGAACTAACAAAACCACAATTATCTTTAATAGTCTCATATTTTTCATTAGAAACATAGGTTGAATTAACAAAACCAGTATTATTATCAGATAATCTTCTAGGAAAACATACTTCTGACTTTTTATCAGATACTCGAACAGGACTTGAAGAACGCCGCTTAGAATCTTCAATTTGATCAACTATATTTCGACCTATTCTAGCTTTTCTTCTTGAATTAAGAGAGTCGTCGTTTTTCATCGAGCAAATAGATAAACCTGATGCTGATGTTTTCCATAATTTCCTTGAATGAATAGAGACATCTTTTAGTCCAGAAGGGAAATGACCTGTAACACTTTTCGGAATAACTTTTCTAATAGGTGATCCTAAATTCACAGAAATTCCATGCGTTGTAGTTAATTTTTGTACTTCATTTATCGATAACTCCCATACAGCAAAAACATCCAACCCAGTAGAAACAAGTTTTAATTTGTTATTAGATTGATTACATCGTATCCAGGTTATTCCAGTAAGTCCATCTGTATGAATATAATTTTTTGCAACAAAAGAACATGAAAATAGATCATATATTCTTATAGCTTTATCATTTCCTAAACCAGCAATAAATCTTTGTTCTAATGCTGTTTTTTTTGTATTATCTAAATTTGAAACAATTGGATCTGATATGACAATACGATCCAAAAATACAGTTTCTCTTAATTCTTCAGAAGTCTTATATGATCCAATAATTTGTCCTTGAATATCACATTGCATAAGTTGCCGATCTAAAGTTGATACAAAAAATCTAGACGAATCTTCAGATATAAAAGCAAAATCTAAAGCTGAAGAACGTAACGAAATTACTTTTACAGATAAATAGCGTAATCGACAATTTTGAGCTTCTTCATGGAGTTGTCTAATAACAACAGTACGGTCTGCAGAACAAGAAATAAGCATTCGACATTTCTTATGAAAACATGCTTTATTTATACATGAATTATGGTCATCGAGTGTTTGTTCCAAAACCCAATCCTGGTTACATGTATCTTGATACCATACTTGTATCATTCTATCTCTACCAGAACTAATCATTATGCCTAATATATTTCAGAAATTTAGTAAGTAAACATAATAAAATATACTTTTTTGATCCAAAATTCCGCAATCAATACATGTAATTTCTCCATCATGTGCCATTTGTCTCCATAATTCTTTTTGACTTTGAAGATTTATTGTTCTAATTATCTTAAAATAAAAAACAAAAATAGGGAAAAATTACTTTAACATACCATAAGCATCACCTGCTATTATTTCTTCACTAGTATAATTGTATTCAACAAACTTTAGTTCATTTCTTATGGTTTCATCCGAAATATTTTCAGGTTGTTCTATTAGAATATTTACAGTTGATATGCATGACATATTTTCATCCCAAAAAGACACTGTTCCATTTAGAGACCAGGTCATTAATATAGCATTAAGCGAATTTTTGCGTAAATTCTTAACACCCATTAATTTCGCAGAATTTCCTCCTATTATTTGATTTTTAGATTCATCATTTATATCAATAATACAAATCGAACAAGCACCATCAACTGTTACTAAATGACCAGAATAATCACATGCAATAGCCAATATTACAGGACTTTGAGTCATAGGTTTAAATGATTTAACAATTTCTTTTTTGAACCCTTCATTAAAGTTATCCTTATTAAGTAATTCAGTTATATTATATGCCCTATTTAAAATTTAGAAATAATAAGAAAGTATATATGAAATACTCTATTTGGGAATGCTTTCCTGCAACCCATAACAAATTATCTAAATCATTTATATCAATGCAACTTATTTCATACCCAGTATTAAAAACACGCTTAATAGACCGTTCTCCCTCAAAAACAATACATATTTCTCCTTTACTAGAACATAATATTACAGATTCTTTCCCAAATGACTTAATAGACATAAAATCGGCATCTGACATGGTTCCCAAAATTATATTTTTTCCCTCTAAAACAGAAGTCTTCCCTATATTCGACGTTTTATTAGCATCTTCTTCATTCCACTTCCATAATTTAACGTGACGTAATCCACATGTAACAACAATCATCCCCATCCATGAAATATCCCTAACAAGACTTGTTACTTTATTATTCGAAAGCCGTCTTATACAATTAGACTTGTCATTTATTAACCATATGTTAATAGTAGCATCATGAAGAAATCCAACACTAGCAAGATATTTCGAATCAAAGGAAAAAGAAAGACATTTTATACCAAAAGTATGACCTGAAATGGCAATAGGTAAACAAGATTCCTCAGATGCTGTAGAATATAACAAAATACGAGGAGATTTCCCACACTAAAAACATTAACTTATATTTCTATATAAACAACAGTTCATACCTCACCAACTGCAATATATTTTCCATCTGGACTAATGGTAGTGCAAGAAAGTGCTTTAACCCTTTCTTTTACTTTAGTTTGAGATTCTAATTCATCACGCATAGAACATCCATAATACTTATCATATAAGAGTCTGGACGAATTTCCTGAGGAATCATGATATGCAATCATATCAATATTATCACGTGTAATACTGCTTCTGCAAGATAGAAAAGAATTACTGAGAACAATTCCTCCATCTAAAGTGGAATTTGGAGGTATAGAAAAAAACCTTTTGGCTGTTCCAGACTTATTTATATCACATAAAACACCAACAGCTCCTGCTGGATATAAAAGAGTTGAAGAAGGTTTATGAATATCAAGTGATGTTGGCGATGTTGTACTTGATCCAGATGGAACAGAAACAAGAGACAAAGATACTTTTTCAATAGATGATAAACTTGATTTTTTATTTTCTTTAAAAAGAGATATACTTGTTGATATATTAGATTTTGATTGAAGAGATGTGCCAACTAATGATTTATGTATAATATCCATATTTTTAAACTTTAAAAAAACAACATTAAAGATAAAGATATATATATATAGTCCTTTCTCGGAAATTAGAAAACAAATCACTCAAAAACCATTATTTTATAAAATATTTGTCTTATTTACAATATCGATAAACAACTCTCGATAAAAGAGTTATGATTTTTCTATTCTTATAAACTAAAATAATAAAATACTATAATTATACTACATTTATAGTTTTATAAATAATTCAAATATCAGTATTTATACTTTTTTTTTCGTTCAAATAGGGCATTTTCTATATGATGTGCTCTTTTTTTAACGAATTCGATATCAGAAAACAATTCATTAACACGATGACCCTCAAGAGGTGCAAACTTTAAAGCGATTCTTTCGATAGACTTTATTTTTGTACATAAAAATGCTATTTCCAAAAAAAGTTCAGAATTTATTTTTGTAGAACGTCTAACAATATTAGTTATTTTATAATATCGTGTAGTAAAATGCCTCTTTTTCAATTCTTTAATTTGCTTTTCAAATTCTTGAATTGTATCATATGAATGTTTTTTTATATTATCTATTTTGTTCTAAATATATTAATCATAAATTTTATTTTACCTATACATATAGATATAGTTTATAATTAAACAAAAAATATATGTATAGAGAAATGTATAAAAAATTACCTGACACTCAATTAGCTTATGTTTTAATTCTTCATTCTGTTGTTGCAAAAGAAATTTTTCGTTTGTATCTTGATCTAATCTAACTTTTGAATTGTAGTTTATCTCATCAATTCTTTGTTTTAACTCTTTTTCTTGAAATTCAAGTTTAAGCATAGCCTCCTTAAGCTGTATTTCACAATTTTCTCTTACTTTTCTTTCACGAAGAATTTCATGAACACCTTCTGAAACCACACGTTCGAGTTTCTCACACTTTGTAATAAGTTCATTCATACGTTTCCCATCATTTAATGGCTTCTTTTTTCCCTCAATTTTATTTTTAAGTAAAGAAATAATCGTTTCATAATACTGTTTATGTTTAGGGTATTCACTCATAATTTTATGACAATTGAACGTATCATATCCGTTTTTCTAAATTGTTAGTGAAATATAGATATTTTTGTTCTAAAAACCTGATTCATAGATTGAACTTTTAATCGAAGTGCTATTACACAAATTAAACATCTTTTGCAATTTATAAAAAATTACCAATATTCTCTCCAACAACCTCCTTTAAAATATCAGCAAGCTCAATATTCTTCTCATTCATAGACTCAATCTCCTCAATTGCTTCTTGGAGTGAGCGTTCAAGAGAATGCATTCGCGATAACCCATGTTGAATTTCTTGAAGACGTCCAAATAAATCATCATATGTGGCTTGCTCTGCCAAAAATAACCTAGACTTATAATATTCAAGAAGTTCTCGAGTAACAGGTATATCATTCAGTTCATTTGACTGCATTACTCGTACAATCAACCATTTAAATGTTTATCATTTCCATAAATATAATCGTTGCAAGATTGTTATTAATCAGTTACCACGACAACAAATTTCAAACAGAAACACGACCAAAAAAATTCTAAAATAAAAAAAACACAAATAATAAATAGATAATGAAAAAATTCTAAACATATGATGTCAGATATTAGGAATTGGCTTTTGGAAGGAGAAATAATTAAAAAATCTGACCTAAAAGATACAAAAAGCGGAGTAAATTAAAAAAATGATGAAAAACAAATATTAATATTTTTAGAGTGAAAATAGGAAAAATAATGAAAAAAAAACAAAGAAACGTATTGTTTGTATGAAATTATGGATAATTATATTTTTTTCTAATTTTTTATTTTAAAAGTATCAGACAATGAAGAAATTACAATGTAAGTGATCTATAATATGAATACGATATGTTTATTTTATTAATAGAGAGAATAAGAAAAAAAGTCTGAAAAAAAAGAAGTAAGCGTTTTAAATTTTTTAGAAATGTTAATATTTCAACTAGGGTCCAACCAACTGAAGATTCTTATTTGGTCCCAACAAATGCTTCTCAATTTTTTGCAGATAAAAATAAAATATCAAGGTCATCATCTGAAAAAAAGAAAAAAATTGTTAAGGAGGATATAATTCAGGAGGATTATATAGATGATGACTTTTCGTTTAACCAATCTGATTTACTTGAATTTGAAGAATTAGACAATATATGTAAAAATGAGGAAAATGAAACATGCCAAATTAGAACTCCTAATTCAGAAAATATAAAAAATGATATATACAATACTAGTATTAAATCGAAAAAAAATACATATCCTAAAGATTTAAAAAAAGTTCATATTGATACATCTTTATCTGTTGAAGCTGATAATTCACCAAACAAAAAAAAAAAAGAATCTACATCCATTCCAAAAGAAATGAAAAATACAAGATATAAAGAAAGTTTTAAAACAAAACTAGATCATGTAGATTTAAGTACTACTGACAAAAAAGAAGCAAATATTGAAAATACAATGGATCTAGCTCAAAAAGTTTTAGATGAATGTCCTTTAGTATCCTTATCGGATATTAAAGTATCAGAAACCAAAGAGTTAGTTGTTTTTATCTAATTTTTTTTTTACTTATATAATATTTCAGGGTTAATTTTTTCAATAAAACAATTCCTGATTCTTCAAAATCGAATATTTCTAAGGAAATACCTATTGGCCGTGAAAATTGTCTTTCTGTATGTATTTTAGCCTAAGAAGCTATTATAATTATTTAGGGATTAACTTTTGTTTTCACTGGAATTATGAAATCAATTAACCGTGAAGAAGGACATAATCTTGTAAAAAAATATGGAGGGTTAGTTTAAAATTTTTTTCTATTATGATGAATATTTTATAGAAAAGTAACAAATGCACCATCCAGTAAAACATCATTTGTTGTATTAGGAGAAGATGCTGGCCCAAAGAAAATAGAAGTTATTAAAAAAAATAACTTGAAGACTATAAATGAAGATGGACTATTTTATCTTATTAAGAACATGCCGACTTCAGGCGGAAATACCAAAGTTGCTCAAATTGCGCGGAAGAAAAGAGAAGAAGAAGATCAAGAGGCTCGTGAAATGGCAAGATCAATGATCCCAAAAACATATGAAATACAAAAATCTCAATCATCTCAACTTTGGACTACTAAATATGCTCCTCGTACTCTTAAAGAAATTTGTGGTAATAAAGGTTTAGTAGAAAAACTACAAAAATGGCTCCATGACTGGTTAGTGCGTATTAGTTTATTAAAGTTTCTTATAAAACAGGGACAAAAATCGTAATGCTAATTTTAAAAAACCAGAGTCCGATGGCTTAGGCTTTTATCGTGCTGTTCTTATATCAGGCCCACCTGGTATTGGAAAAACTACATCAGCACATCTAGTTGCAAATTTGGAAGGTTACGATGTATTAGAATTTAATGCAAGTGATACTAGGAGCAGAAAATTATTAGAAGTAATTATAAATACAAAATGTTATATTTTTATTTAATTTTAAAGGAATCATTAAATAAAATCCATAATAATACATCCCTTAATGGTTTTTTTTCTCTTGACGTAATTTTATAAAAGAATACATTTTTTTTTAAATAATATCTTTTAGGAACAAATTGCAGAAAAAAAAAAAAATAAATTTGTTATAATTATGGATGAAGTAGACGGAGTATCTTCGGGAGATCAAGGAGGAATCGGTGAACTTAATTCTTTTATTAAAAAAACTCAGGTAAAATATATTTTGTTGAATACATATTTTCTTAAAAAAAGATTCCTATAATATGTATTTGCAATGATAGAACTTCCAGAAAACTCCTGCCTTTAGATAGGACAACATTTGACCTTAAGTTTCGAAGACCTGATGTTAATTCACTTCGTTCTCGAATCATGTCCATTGCATATCGTGAAGGTCTGAAATTGGAACCACAAGCAATTGATCAGTTAGCTGAAAGTACACATGGGGATATTCGACAAATCATAAATATTCTTTCATCTTGGAAACTTAGTCAGAATTCCATGAATATTGATGATGGGAAAAATGCGTAGGAAATCTATTCTTATTTTTAATAATTTATAAAAAATAGTGCAAAGGCAGCAGAAAAACATATTGTTATGAAACCTTGGGATATAATAGGAAAATTTCTAAGCGGAGGTATATTTAAGTCCACTAGTAAATTTACACTAAGTGACAAAATTGAACTTTATTTTAACGACCATGAACTTTCACATTTAATGCTTCAAGAAAATTATTTAAAAACACAACCTGATATATTGAATTCTATTTTAAATTTAAAACAGAAAAATCACGAACATTTAAAATTAATAGAAAAAGCTTCAGAAGCTATTTCTCAAAGTGATCTTATCGATTTTATGATTCATGGGTAATTATTAATAATGCCAAACCATTTTATAACAACTGTAATATAGACCACAGCAACATTGGAGTTTAATGCCTATGCATGCTGTATTTTCCTGTGTTATTCCTGCATTTTATATTTCTGGATTTGGCACAAGTCAATATTCATTTACATCGCTTTTAGGTAATATATCTAAGGCTAATAAGCTAATAAAATATCTACAAAGTATTCAAGCCCATATGTCTTTAAAAACAACAGGAAGTAATAGTGAAATTCGGAAATTTTATATACCATTACTGTTTGATCTTCTTTTACGAAAACTTCAGACTAAGGGTCAAGATGCAATTCCAAATATCATTGAACTTATGGATGAATATTTTCTTTCTAAAGAGCATTCTGAATATATATTAGAACTAGGCATAGGTCCAAACAATGGGAACCTTTTGAAAATTCCTGCTCAAATAAAAACATCTTTTACAAAACAGTAAGGATTCATTTTCTTTTTGAATTTACTTACAAATTAAGGTACAATAAAACTAATCATCCTATTGCATTTTGTAGTACTATTACTACAAATAAATCTAGTACTAAATATAATGTACCTGATTTAGAAGATGTTTTAGAAACTAACCCAGAAGAACCTGAAGAATTAAATTCGGAAAGTGATGATCCTAAAAAAGATAAATTTATTGTTGAAAACGCAAAACGTAGTAAAAAAATACCAAATACAAATAAAAAAGGGAAAAAAACTTCGACTAAATGAAAGCTAAAAGCAATTTATAAGAATAGTATTGTATTTTTGTCTAGATACATACAATGTTTTTTGAAAAAAATACATAATATATTACTACAAACATGATTTTATATCATAGATATGCTTTTATTTGATAAAATTATACAATATGAAAGCAATCGATTTTATTTAAGTAATTGTTCACATTTGAGTTCTAAATTAGATAAAAAATATTCATAAAAATAAAAATAAATTACCTAATTCTTTTGAATATTTATTTAACTCTTTCGATATATATTCTAATATTTTTATTTCATCTTTTATGATTTTAAGTTTTTTTGAAAAATCATCTATACTTTTATCTAATTAAATTAATATATTATATATAAAAATATTTATTATACAAGTGTCAGAAATATTTTCTTTATTACTAGAAAGATTTTCTATAGAGTTTTCCAGTGAATTATATGATTCAATAGTTATTTGATTTGTTTTTTTTAAAAAATAAAGACTATTGTTAATATAATTAATCCTTGTGATAAAAAATTTTTTTAATGATTCAATTGTGCTTAAAACAATATCTTCCAATTTTTGAAAAGTTTCAAACATATTTATCAACTCTTTAAAATATTTTTTTTATTCATTTTAACTAAATAGTAAATTTTATAAATATAAGTATAATTTAACTCGTAAATACACATTAAATATATAAAATATATATACAATACAAATATATATAAATTTATTTATTTTATATAATAACTCTATTTTATTAAATATGTAATTTCTAAGTATAAATATTTGTTTTAAAATTAATACAATTACAATTTTATTAATTTTAACCAATGTTAATTATTAATAAAAACGGCTTTACAAAAGAGCAAAAAATTATCAAATTTGTTCCAAATAATCAAAGATCTCGGTTTTTTTAAGTTTTCTAAATCGAAAACAAGACTTATCTATATCATCTATTCCAGAATCATCGGTCATAGATGATCTAACAATACCTATTTCTATAGTATTCTCTGAGAGTTCCCCTTCAAATCCTTCTTTCAAAGTAAGAAGAGCAATATGAATTGCATCTTCAAGTTCAAGTTGATCATTATATCTTTTTTCAAGAAATGTTTTTGCAGATGTTGCAAATTTTCCAATTGCCGTTGCTTTCCATGGAAAATAGGTACCAGAAGGATCAATTTGATATAAAGATGGTCCATTATATTCATCCCATCCCGCTACTAATATAGACACACCAAAAGGACGTATACCTCTAAATATATTATATCTTATGATCATAAAAATAACAAAAATTTACCCTGATTGAGTTGCTTCTTGCATTATTTTGGCTACTTCTTGTACAAGAATACGTGTTGGTGGATATTCATGGTAAATTAATTTATAATTAGTATGTGCAACTTTTCGTGCTTTATCCACTAAAATCCGGAAATCCGGTCCGATACCAGAATACACCATACCAATACTCGGCGTAATAGATGATATTTTATCAATTGTATCCTGTTCGACAAGTAAAGAACTGCTTTTTTTTTCAGTTACCAAAACAATCCCATTTCTAGCTATTTATTGGTCAATTCTAACAAAAAAAAACAAAAAACATCTACAACCTTTAATACCAATAGATGTTACTCCTTTGTTTACTGCAGCCAAAGCATATTCAATTTGAACAAGTTTCCCACTTGGCGAAAAAGTTGTTAATGAAAAACTAAAATTCATTTAATCACTTTGAACATTAGAACAGATATAAAAACCTATATCTGTCTGTCATGAGTAAAAGTTGAACCTCTCTTTAAAGAACAGAATTATTTTTAAAAAAAATATTTAAGAATTAATATTTTTGACGTAAGATTATCTAAAATTAAAATTAGAAAAATCAAAGTAAAAAGTTTAAAAAAAAACAAAATAAAGAGATAAAAAAGTACTTTAGAACTGGCTTATATTTTCATAATATTTATCTAATTTTTTTCTATCAAAAACGCTTAATTTAAATAAAACGTATTATGAATAAGTTCATTATTTAAGTGAAAAAAATAGAAGAATCATTTCTACAACTTAACTATATTTCATATAGAAGATTATGACAGAAAACGAATATTTGTCTTTCTTTCAAACAAAATTAATTATTCCTGTAGTATCTATTGGTAATGTACCGCAATTAGCAGTGGATCTTCTTATACATTCTGCACGGCTTTCAAGGAAAATTATACTTGATCACTCTCTTCTTTACCCTTTCGCAGGTGCTCGGGAGGACGCAGGTGTATCTTTTTGTGGAGGAGTTGCAACAGCTTTAGATGGTAAGTATATGAATGTTTATAAATAGCGAATTGTTTAACTACTAACAATAAAGTTTTCGGTAATAGCGAAATAACGGTTATTCAACAAAGGTCTCCTGTACTACCGGGGAAGAAAAAAGATTTTGTTCAAAATGTTTTAATACCTTTTATTAAAAAAGGAAAATTTAATGAGATCCTTGTACTAGGATCAACAGATGCAACTAGAAGGAATGATGCAGAAATAAAAGGGTGATTTTCAAATACATCTTTCTAAACTGTTAACATGATACTTTAGACCTAAAGAATTTGTTTTGTCAACATTTCAAACAATTTCTGAGCTATCAGAATATTTTTCAACTCTTAAGCTAATATCTGCATCAGAAAAAAGATTCCCAAAATTACCATCATCCGGTGCACTTATCCCATTACTAGAACATGCTTTATTCCAAAATATCCCAATGACAGCGCTAGTAATGTATGTTATGGAAGGCGATAATACAGAAGATGCTAAGCAAATGGCCAAATTAGCAGCTAAAGCATATAAACTTGATAACCTTTCAGAAAATTTGCAAAGCCCCCAAAGTTGGGAATATCTTTTCGGGAAAAAATTAGAAATAGGAGTTGAAGGTGGTATGTTTTGGTAATTTGTAGCCTTTTTATACTTTATGATGTATCCTATAATATAATTTATGATATATACTGCATTAAAGAGTTACGTAAAAGTATGCCTTCACTTTTTGGCGAAAATATCTTAATGTTTTTACTTCCATAAGTTGTTCGTACGTTAATCCATCCAAAGCCTGCTATTACAATGTCTTTATTTTCTTTATGTCCAATATTTTTAGTCTGACTACAATATACAATCTCCTTTACGTTATTTTCTAAGGTTTTATCATAATTATTTACACTATTATTGAAATTTGTTCTAAAGATTTGTTCAGCCTTTTTCGTATTAGTAAGATGTATTGGAAGAAATGTATATGGTGTAATTATTAATCGATTATCAATGTTCAAGGTTTCCAAGCAATCAATTCTAACAATATGTTCTATTATAAGAGTTTGCCCTTAAAAAATTAATGTGTCATTAGCTTTTAATAACTCTAAATATTACCGGCTTTCATTGTAAATGATCTTATTCTAGGAAATTTTTTCTTTGGCACATAAGCTTTTAAATTATTATAGTCAACATATTTATATAACTGTCTTTCTGGTGATGAAATTCCAGGTGCATCTATAATTACTCCACTATTCTCAAACAAATTTCCCAATTTATTTATATCTATATTTATTGGATTAAGCGTTGTACCTGGTAAAAAACTAACAGTAGGTGTTTCTTGATAACCAACTCGGTAAGCAAATTTAGAAACGATAGACGATTTACCAACATTAGTCATACCAACAAAATATATATTACTTTTTTTAGCTTTATATTTATTAATAGATGTTATTAGTTGATCTATACCCCATCCTTTTACGGCACTCGTTAAAATAACAAAAGGTAGTATCTTCTCCTTTACATTATGTGTCAATTTTGAGATCTCTAAAAGAAAATAATTACGTATTTTTTCCAATGCAGAGCCTTTTCCAGATATTATATCAATTTTGTTGATTACATAAAAAATACGAGCCACTTCTCCAAATAAATTATGCAATTCTGGAACATATGAATGTGGAAAATCAACAGAATCAATAACATGAATCAAAAGAGCATTTTTCTCCTTCAAAAGTCTAGGTACCCAACTTGCAGATGATAATGTTTCTGAATGTGTAAGAAATTCAGTAGATAACATAGAATGATGAATTAAACCATGACATCTTCTACACAAAACTCTTTTTTGAGTCTTTTTTTTTTGAAAAGACATTGATAAGTGTTTTTCCGAAACTATCTCTAAAAGCTGTAAACGCAACGTTTCATTAAGATTTGCCATAGCATCATTAAATACTCTGTCTTCTTCTTGCTTTCGAAGATTTTTCGGACTTAATGAAGACTCTTTTTCATCTAAACCATTCTGTAAATAATATTTTGAATGTGTTGATTCAAATAATAATCCACATCCTGAACACGTATTTTTTATAGAATATTCTCTCAATTTATGGGAAAAAGACAAGAAAGAAACAATAGATCTCAATTTATATGGCCCAAGAACTAAAAAAATATCTCTAAAGAACGGAAAGAAGCATTTTTGAAAATTTCTAATCATTTTAAAAAAATAAAGAATTCACTATTTATCAGCAAAACAAAGATAAAGTCGCACATAAAGTGTATCCTCAATAAAAAATACATTTCAAAGACATATATGAACTTCACAAACTTTCCTCAATAGCTTTTCATTGTTTTTTCTTAAATACATTTTTTTAACATTAACTGCGATTATCGTTAAAAACAACTTATCGAAATTTTATATCAAAAATTAAGAAATATTTAATGCATAAAAATACATCATTATTCATTCATTTTAACAAAAAATATGCCTTCTCATGTATTTTTAGAAGGCTGTCTCCTTTAAAGTTGAATAAAAGACTAATTTGGATTCAATCTGAAACAACACCTAATGAAGATGCGATTAAATTTATTCCAGGTGTGAATATTCTTCCGGAATCCTCTTCATCCATAGAATATTTGAATAGTCGTGAAGCAGTTTCTTCACCTCTTGCAAGAAAACTTTTTTCACTAGATGGTGTTAAATATGTCTTCTACGGACCAGATTATATTACAATTACAAAACATTCAAAAAATGCATGGAGTCCTCTTAAACCAGAAATTTTTTCAATTATTATGGAACATATAAGCTCTGGACAACCTATTTTCCTTCCAGAAACCAAAGAACTCAAAAAAAATGCACAAGAAGATTCAGAGGTTGTTTCTATGATTAAAGAGCTAATAGAAACACGAATTCGTACAGCCATTCAGGAAGATGGAGGGGATGTTGAATATAAAGGATTCCATAATGGAAAAGTTTTTCTCAAACTTAAAGGTGCATGTAAAACATGCGACTCATCGGTTATTACTCTGAAAAATGGCATAGAGAGTATGCTTATGCATTATATACCAGATGTAAAAGGTGTTGAACATGTACTGGATGAAGATGAAGAAGTAGGCATTAAAGTAGAAAAATAAGGTAGCTTGTATTTTACTAATAACTGATATGTATTTAGGAATTTGAAGATTTAGAAAAAAAGATAAAATCAAAATTATGACTCTACATATAATAAATTGATACCATACTTTCTAAACTAAATACATATTTAAAAACAACACCTAAAAATACATTTCAATTTAACAACCCCAACATACAGTATTCAAAGTAATATTTTGGTGGACACCATTGCAAGACCCCCAAACAGCCATTACTACCCCAAAACCCATTCTAATCAGAGCACTAAAAACACTTGCAGACTACAGAAAACCCACTTCCACAAATTACCCATTGGTCTACTACTAATCCAATGGGAAACCTGTAAAAAAGAGTGTCCTGCAAAAGCAAAACATGTCTGTCCAAAGATTCCTTGCCGAAATGAATCAGCAAGAGCGGTCAGGGAATGTAGTTTTCACTGCTCATTATAAGCCAATACATAAACCTCAATCAACCTTACACTAGCAAAAACACTAACTCAGGCGAACCTTCACTGTTAAGCGTAAAACCCTTGCACCTATGCAAATAAGCAGTTTGTCGAAAACATTAGACCCACTTACAAAGACGCAGAAACCATTCATCAGGTACTCCTTTTATACATTTTCCTTAAAATTTAAACTCCGAATTCAAACTCCGAAAAATACAATATATTAATATTTATTATGATTAAAAACCAAACATTTTTCCACATTTTTAATATATTTGTATTTATTTCAACTCTATCTTCATAAAATACATACTTATTACATGACAGCTTACTTTTATTTAACTATACTTTAAAACCCACGATAATCCAGCGGTTAATAAGTATCAGTCACAGACCTAACCTAACAACACTAGAAATCAAGACGATATATGATTTTTGGGTTTTATAACTATGTAGCTTTTTTTATATTTTGTATGATTTTGTACGACTTCTATAGTTATTCATAGATAAACAAAATGTTAACGTATTTTTATGGAAGTAAAGAAATAGATGGTCCACATAGTCCGCTTTGCTCCGTTGGTGCGCACACATTACGTTTTGGTGAATTCAGTACAATAGGAGGAGATGTTCATTGTCAATTGGTTGCTTGACATTTTGGCAAGTCTCGGGTTAATGAACAAGCATGCAAAGCTTTTGTTCCTGGGACTCGACAATGCAGGAAAAACAACCCTTCTTCACATGCTTAAAGTGAGTATCCAAAAGTTCATCAAGACAGTGAATCATTGGAGAGAAGACAATGTGGCAATTCTTCAGAAATAAAGATATTTTGACAACAAAATTCTTAAAATATATTGTTTTTGAAAAATAGACACTAAATGATATAGGCTGATCGATTGGTGCTATTCCAACCAACGTTACATCCAAGTATGATGAGTGAATTATGCAAAGTAGCTAATGGGGAGATAGCAAGCGAAGAATTAGCAATTGGAAATTGTCGTTTTACAACGTTTGATTTGGGTGGTCATCAACAAGCACGGAGATTGTGGCGAGATTATTTTCCAGAAGTAAATGGAATTGTTTTTCTTGTCGATTCAGCAGATATTGAACGACTTTATGAGTCAAAATTAGAACTTGATGCATTGCTGTCAATAGAAGAGCTTTCTAAAGTTCCATTTCTAATACTTGGAAACAAAATCGATGCACCTGGTGCGATTTCAGAAGAAGAATTGCGAGCGGCTCTTGGGCTTTACCAAACAACAGGAAAAGGGAAGTTACCATGCGAAAATGTGCGTCCTATTGAAGTTTTTATGTGGTATGTTAGCATTTAAAAATTTAACATAAAAGTTTTATTTTAACAAATGGACGGTATAGCTCGGTAGTTATGCGGCAAGGTTACGGAGAAGGATTTCGATGGCTGAGTCAGTACGTTTAAATAGTGATGCAGAATCTAGGAAGATGTACTGCAATTCAGACATGTGGTGGGGTAGATCAGAAATGTAAGTCGATTAAAGATGTTGATCGTCATTCTTTAAAAAAGGAATCATGTTTATAGCACAATCAGGCCGCCCTTTATTATAAACAAACAGTCCCTGTAGTGCAGCAGTAGTAATTGGAGCATCAATCGCTCTTATTTTCTTTAAAAAGATGTTTGCCTCATTATGTTTATTTTCGTAAAATCGTAGAAACATTGTTAGAATTTGATAATCTGATGCATATCCAAAATGTTTTGAAACATCAACACGCCCTGGCCTAATAAGTGCCGGATCCAATTTATTAAAATGATTTGTTGTCATAAAAATAATTCTATCTTCAGTGGATGCAACTCCATCCAATGCATTTAAGAGCCCTGAAAAAGTTAGATTGTTCCCGAATCTGAAGCACTTAATTAAGGTAAAAAATAAAAATGATAAATACCCTTGCTCAGTTTTTTCACGTCCTAAAAAAACTGCATCTATATCTTCTAATAATATTATACTTCTTGCAGGAACGTTACTTAATAAGTAATTGAGACGATCATCTGTTAAACCTTTTTCAGAAAGATTTAATAAACATATATTATATTCAAGTTCTCCTGCAATAGATTGTATAAATGACGTTTTACCATTGCCTGGAGGTCCATGAAACAAATACCCTCTTCTATAAGGTATGCCTTAAAAATTTAAATAAAAGAAAATTAGTATTGAAGGAGTACCTCGTTGTGAATACCAGTCTTCATTATTTAAAAACTCTTTAATATCCTCAATTATTTGTTCTTTAACACCTTTATCAAGAATAACACTTTCTAGCATTCTTCGACGTCTTGGTTGTCCAAAAGGTCTCCATTCAGGACCCCAACTCATATAAATTACTGTTTTTCCTTCTTGCATTTTCATAGCAAGATTTTGTGCTTCACAAAGTAATTCATTGAATATTTTACGATCTTTAGATAGAGTTGTCAAAGTAATAGTTTCCCAAGGGGAGCCTGTTGACAAATCAATCATTTTCCCATCTTTTTGACGATCAAACTATACAAAATCAATACATTAAAGCAATTGAATATCATATATACCAAAATCCATATATTATTGTATTTAAAATAATACTTTCCTGAACCCGGAACAAGACTAAAAGAAGTACTCAAACTCCCATTTTCATGTTGTTTATATTTAGTCTCTATTGCTAATTGATGAAGATATTTTGAAAATTTTTGTGAAGAAATCCAATGAAGAATCCATAAATAGCTTTTGTCTTTGGATGGAATTTCAAGAGAGACTGTTAGATAACGCCTTGCTATATTTACCGATCGAATAAGTCCATAACGAAGAAATGCTAATCCAGTACCCAATCCCATTAATCCTAAACCCTTCAATAATTTAGACTGCATAATTTGTTAACTAAAATAATTTACCGCAGTAAAAAATTGGTTTCCATCAAAGATACGGGAAATGAGGCTTTTCTCACTACCCAGAACAATACTTTCTTTTACTATTGAAAGATTATTTTCTTGATTTTCTGTAGACTCCATTATAATATAATCATAATATATTGTTTTTTAATTGTTTTCACAGCTTAGTTCTATTTCAATATATTTTTTAAATACAATACAAGAAAATTCTAAAACAAGTATCAAACATTAAATATCCATAACTAGTTAAAACTTTTAATCTTATCAAGAACTAAAAAAATAGACTTTCTACCTTTTAATAAAAAAAAACTTATATAAACTTACTCTAAGAAAAAAAGTTATAAATAAAAACCTAATATATATATGGCATAAAAAATATTTTTGTAATCAGAAATATTAAAATAATTTTTTTTTCAAATTCATGAGGTTAAATTTATTACCTTAGCAATATCAGCGATAAAGATAATCAATTTCAACAATTCTTAACTAAAAATTAATCTTATATAATAAATGAGTGTATAAGTTGATAAAAGCATTCATTTAATATAAATATATATTAAACTTTTACATTTTTTATTTATGTTTAGATCAAATAAAAAAAGAACAACACAAAGTAACCGGAATTTTGGTGTAGAAGTTTTACGGTACAATGAATATCCAAATCGTCTTAATTTTTATCTTGAAATACCTAATGAAGAAATAACTATTGAAGAATTTGAAAATTGGGCAATTAGTCGTCTTTGCGGTAAAAATAATGTTTTTTTTTTGGAAATATTTTTTATAAAAAATAAAATAGTTCTTAGTGAAATTGAATCTGGAATTTTTCGAAATAGAACATTGAAAGAAATAGATATAATGCTTAAGCCGTTAATAGAGAAACATCTTCCTCTCAGTAGCAATATATCTAGGTCCTTAAAAGGCTCATTGATTGATGAGGAACGAAAAAAAGATCATTATAGTCATTATATTTTAAAACTTGCATTTTGTCGATCGTAAAAACTAATACTTTCAACAAAGACTTCAGATTAATACGTTCTAGAGAAGAACTACGAAAACGCTTTGTACGTGCTGAAACCGCTTTGTTTAAGTTTGATTCTTTTTTAAAAAAAATTATAGTAATGTTTTAAAAGACTTCGATTTTTACAAGATGACGCTAAGGAAAGACTCTCATTTGTTAATAGTTTGAATTTTGATTGGGAAATGGTAAATTTTTTAATTTAATTTTTTTTATCAATACATTTAAGGTCTCTGAAGATGAGAAACGATCTAAGTTGAATAAGCTAACAGATGCTACTCAAAGAAACGTAGAAAAAGAAGTATTTTTTAAAGAAAGAACACAATAATTCAAAAATCTTAATAACAAAAAATAGGTAGATTTTGATAAAGTTTGTGATTTAGTAGAAAAACGTAAAGTTTTTTTAGAAAAAGGAAAGGCTTATGTTCCTGCATCAGAACAAATAAGTTTAATTGCAGAAGAATTTTCTTCAAGATTAGAGAGATCTTTAGAGGTTTTTTACCAATTAAAATATCTATTAATTTTTATATTATTTAGTTAACTGCTAGATTATTACCTCGCCTTGATGAAGATGATCGACTATTACCTATATTAAATCATTTAAGTTTAGGGTTTACAGTGCCTGAATATACTAACACAATAGCTGGGATTGGAAATATTTCAGCATTACAAATAGATTCGGTATATATTTATATAATTATCTATGTTATTCTAATATTTTAAAGTTAATTAAACATTTTCCTTTGTGCCAGCGTAACTTGCATTTAAATTTAAGAAGAGATAAGCATTTAAGGCATTTCGGAAGACTTCAATATGGATTATTTTTAAAAGTATATTCTCAAACAAATAAATATAAATTAATACTTATAATATTAAGGGAATTGGTTTGGATGTTGAAGAAGCATTAGTATTTTGGAGAAAAAGTTTTTCGAATATGTCGGATGAAAGATTTAATAAAGAATATAGATATAATGTACGCCACAGTTATGGTTTAGAAGGTAATCGCAAGAATTATAAACCATATAGGTAAATATTATCTATATGTATTATAAATAGAAACTAATTTTAATCAAAGTTGTCAACAAATTCTTACTGGTCCTCAACCAGGCACAGGAGATTCTCACGGTTGCCCATTTCGACATTTTTCTATAGAAAATCTAAATGCTTCTTTGGAAAACATAGGAATTCATGATCCAAAAGTTTTAAAAGAAATAAATGATGCAGTGATTGAAAGGCATTATCATATTGCATGTACAAAAGTATTCGAATTTACACATCCTTCAGTTGGTATTTTACAAGAAAGTATTTCCCATCCAAATCAGTATTTTGATAATAGTTATGCTTTAATAAAAAACACTAATAAAAATGAAAACATGGAAATTGATAAAGAGAACACTTAAATATTATCTTTTAATGGAATAATTTTTATGAACTTTACGCAATATATAAGTTGTATTTGTATAAAAATATTCTATTATAAAATAAATTTAGATCATAATAATAATTTTTCTGGTATTTCTAAATACTTTTTTAATTCGTTGACATAAGCGTTTGCAACACAAATATCTGTATAAGATTTATCAAATTTCATTTTTATAAATGTTGTATATTGAAAAATGTTTTTTTTAATAGATAAAGAAGATTCGTAAGACTTTTCTTTACTCAGAAAATCTATTATATCCAAATCTTTTTGAAACACGTCTAAATTTTGTGTAGAAGTCTCATTAATTTTTTCTATAGTTAAGAATATAGAAGATGGAAAAACGGTATTCCTCATTCTAAATTAAGTTAATTAAATAAAATGTTTAAAACTACCTTATATTCTCGGGCAATTTCCAGATTACAGATGTTTTCTTATCTTCAAAATAGTCAGATTCGAAATTTCTATAATTTGTATTTATATTATCATAATATTTTGGTATTTCCCCTAGAACAGTAGAAAACAAAATTTCTTGATATGATGGTTTTTTAAGAATAATTGATGGTACATTCTGAAATGCCTTGTAAATAGCTTTATTAACTAAATTTGAAAAATCTATTTTGAATAACTTTTCTAGACTCTTATAAAAAAATATACCAATATTGAATACTATACCATTAAAACTTTTTTCCATAGAGAAAAGAGGTTCAAGAGAAACTGGAATATTTATTGTAGCAAAAGAATATTCTACAGATTGAGTAGGCTTTATTTTTATACTTCTAAAAACCGATTTTTCTTTTCTCTCAAGTACTTTTAGCAATCTTAAAGGAGAATCTTCCTTTATCACTCCAACATATGCAAGAATATCGCCTTTTAATAATCTTCCACGAGGACCTGTTTTTTTAATTTCTGAAAAATCAATAATATTATAATGCTTAAGTAAAGATATAACCGCAGGCGAGAGCGTATCTTTTAGACTATTAGATATGCCTTTTATAGTTTTTTCACAAGAAATACTATTATTAACTATTTCATATGTAAATATAAATTGTTTTTTTTGAAACTGAAACATGTCTTTAAATTTTAATAAAACATAATTTATATTTTTATTATATATATATACCTTTCTTGATTTTAAGATATTTTTTACTAAAAAATTCCTAAACATATTAAAATATTTTATTTATCAATTAATAACATACAGATGCAATTCCATAATTTAAAGAACTAGAATATCTCAAAACTTCTCTATTCCTAATCCTAAAAGGAAAACTTCTAGTTAAAAAACTTCTATCTTTTTATGTTAAAATTATAACATTAAAATATTAAAATAAACCTAAATTAATATTTTCCAAAAAAGTATTTTTGAGTACATTCAATGATTTATTTTCTAATTTAACATTTTTTTCATAAAAGAAAGTATGAATTTGCTTGCATCCTTAAAATAAAAAACCAAATATTAGGAAATTTATTTTAATACCTAAATTATTTTTTATAAATACCTTTTATTTGAATCATTTGTAATGAATCTGGATGTAAAGATCGTCTAAAAAGATGTGATAAGATAGAAATCATTATTTTTTCCTATAAAACTCATTCAAAAACTTAATTTCCTTTTCAACATTTATTTTTTTATAATTTTAAACCTATTATTATCGATGTTTCAACATTCAAAAATGTTTCAAGAAAATCTATATTTTGACTAATTTTAATTTAATAAGAATTCAGGACTGTTTTTAATTTAAAAAGAAAAACAATTTCTATTTCCTTATTTTTTATGTTTAATTGTTTTTACTTTTTTTTTTTTTAAATTTTAATTTTTTATAAATAAAAATTAAATAGTTAATATTTAAAAATTTATAGAATACGAAAAATTAAACTATCACTTAAAACATATCTATTTTTATTTTAAGAATCAAGGCTCTATAATTTTTACTATATAATTAGTAATTATAGGACATAAATATTATTGAATTTAAATTAAAATATTTTGTTTCAAATATATACAAATTGGAAACGTGAAGCTTTAATGGTTTTAAATAAACGAAACCTAAAAGAGAATTTTATAATAATTTTTAATAAAAAAGATTAATAAGAACTTTTAAATAATAGATAACTTTATAATATGAATTAAAAAGAAAAAAAAAAGGAATTTAAAAGTAATAAAAATTACATAGGAAGTTATAAAATAGACCATTTTCTCTCTATTTCTATATATATTAGAGAAAAATAAAAAATATGAAATTGATAAACAAACACATATAGAATGCATCAAAAGACAATAAAAATTGCTCTATAATAAAGAAAGACACTATTTATAAGAACATTAAAATAATATTCAGATATCATAATACGAAAAAAGGTCAACTTTAGAAGAAATTAATTACTAAAAAATTAAAATTTACTACAAGTGAAAACAACAATAAATAAGCAAATCATAATATATCTGGAAAAAATATATAGTTGTATAGTGGAGAAAAATGTTAATTTTGAAAAAATATAAAAATAAATGAGAAAAACAATTTATCATTTGAAAAAATTATTATATCGAAATTTAAATATAATAAAAACTAAATTTGCAAAAATTTCATCTGAAATATCTTGATGGTATTCTGTGTTGGCTGGTTATTTAGCTATTTATCTTTTTATCCTCATTAACATAGTTTTTTATTATTAAATATTTTATTTTTCAAGAATACCATATAATTTATACCAATATATTTGCTAGAAATATTTTTTAAATAAAATATTCAATGTTAATTCTTTTTTTAATATAGAAAATAAAATTCTTTTCCTAAAGTTTGTTCTCTATAGAATCCAATAAATGGATGAAGAGCAAAATCATTTAAAACAACTTACAGATATTGAGAAGGTATATTCTATGATTGATATAAGCTATTTCTTACTTTTTATTAAAGAAAATATCTTGTTTATTAAAGGAAGGCGGTTTAGCTATTGAAACTATTGTTAAAAAATCAACAACAAAAGAAGATGAATCTTCATTAAAAAACGCATTTCAAAGCCATGTCAGAAAATATATGATGCTATTAGAGGTAAGTTTCAAGATTAAAAAAATCTTTTTGACAACAAAAGGATATTTCTGTTCAACTTAGAAATCAAGCGAAAGCATTAGAGGAAGCACAAGTACCTATTAATACTATTCCAAAATTGCAGGATTTTGCTAGAGAAAAAAATATAGAACATTGGAAAAAAATAGAAACATTTCTAAAGAAGTTACAATTGTCTAATCAAAAATGATCAAGACGAGAATTTAGTATTATAAAATATTTTATAATATATATATTTTTCATTCTTAATCTTTTTAAAAATAAAAAGAATAAAGAGTATTTACTCAGTAGAGACTGATTTGTCATTATTTCTATCTAATATTATATAGAACGGATTATTTGAACAATTTTCTTTTGCATAATATGATTGTGTTTGATGACGACCGTATTTAACAAGATTTTCGATTTTCATTCTATGAGATATAAACTGTAGTTTAGGGAATGTCGCTTTTTGTCCGTAGAGTATCATTCGACTAAGACGTATTTCATCAGGATCGCTTAATATATAAAAGAAGTCAGATAGAAGAGTTTTAGGCTAATAAATATTAATCATCCTTTATAAATGTAATATGAAAAAACACCCAAATTGTTATATTTCCTTTAAATTTTTGTAAAAAAACATGAGTCCAATCTTGACCAAGAGGTCTAGGCATCAACTCAAGATCACGTAATACACGAAGCCATTTGATCATGTCGTGCTTAAATTAATGTGAAAACTATATATATTTAAATACTTATTATGCACCTTAAGATATTGCTCAATGGCACTTCCAAGGAATCCTCCTCTCCATCCTTTACCTTTCCTATGACTTACAGGATGGCCCACCGCTCCTCTGGGAGAAAAAAACCATGTTTTAATATGAGGGTTAACTTGAGAAACTATTGAATATGTAACATCAAAATACTATAAAATATAAATATAATTCAATTTTTAGTCTTTAATATTTTACCATATGTAATGAATTAATAGGAATATCAGTTCGTAATGACCCTAAAAATTAATTTTAAAATTCATAGTGTATTGGAATTTACCATCCTTCCATTTGTTACCAAAGTTATAAGGAATTAATCTACCATCTGAGCTTTTTGACATAAGAGGAACAGGATTTAAAATTCCTTTTATAATAAGCTGTGTTTATTTTCAAAAAAATTACCTGGAACAGCAGCACTAACAAAATTAAAAACAGATTAAAACATTATACTCATTACAAACCTAGCTATTAAGGCTGACCATATTACAGTATCTGGAGCAGTAAGATAATTTACAAGTTTCGGAGGAGAATGATGATCATCAGGAACAACTGATATATTTAATATTCTTCCAGTTCTTTCATATGCCTCCTTAAACGTAGTACTACCCCTAGTAAACCATGTACAGCGAATAGCACTAAGTTATTATCAATGTTAAATAATATATAAATCAATTTAATACCAATCCACAGCATCAAATCTTGCACCCGTCTTCCACCATCGTTTTAGCCATACCTAGAAAAATTAACAAAATAGAACACTATCTAAAACTAATACAATTGTTTTTTCATGACATGTTGTAATTTTGCGTGATAATTCGGGAACAAGAAGTGCCATAAGTTCCTAGTACCTATAAATACATTTTCAAAAATAAATAAATACATACTTCATCAGTACGTGTACATACTAATGATGCAATTAAGGCGCCTCCACTAGTTCCAGTAATTATGTTAGGAAGCAATTTAGTATCTAATAATGCTTTAACAACTCCCAAATGATAATAACTAATAATGTTAAAAAGAGAAAAAAAGAAAACATAAGTACGCAAATGCTGCTCCTCCAGATAAACATAAAGCTGAATGACCATAATTTTTGGTTAGATATTCAAAAAAAAAAAGCTTGTTTTGCATTGAAATTTTAGAACTATTAATAATATGTTTTAAAGACTTTTCCACTATAAAATTAAATATAATAATCACATTCATATTTTTAAAATTACCTTCAGTTACATAACCATCAACTAAATATTTTGTTCCAAAATATGTTTGGCTATAAAGTCGCGGATTTTCTATGCCTCCTAAACAAAAATAAAAAACTTTTTATATAAAGAAAAATAGAACCAAAGTTAGGCTTAATGCATGTTTCCAATACATTTCTAAGTGCTTCTACGTTATCACTTTCTCTGTACATTTTCAACAGTCTCAATACTTTATTAATCAATTGATAATCATAATAATCAAATTGAGGATCTTCCATCCATTTATCATTCCCAAAGAACCTATCTAATTCAGAAGCTGCCAATTTCCATTCATCATAAGAATTTGCTTCATGAAGCTTTTTTCGAAGATACTGTCTTTGTCCTCTCCTAAATAAATAAGAAAAAAAAATAATACTAAGTTGAATTTTACCATATAAATAAATTTTCATATAGAGCTATATAAACGCGAATTATTGTATAAAAGACTCTATTTTTCTTAATAAATTAGAATCTTTTAAAAAAACCATACGACAAAATAAATAGATATCCAAAGACAAACAACAAAAGGGGCCATCGGAGGTAATAATATCTAAAACTAAGTTAATATGAAAAAAATCATTTAATCGCTTACACGAATCCTTCTCGTTTTTCATCTACTCCTTTACGAAATTTATCTTGATTAATTTTTTTGTGTTTTTGAATATATTCATGAATGGGACACCAATCATCAAACTCCTTCACACCTTCTTCCCCTTTTTTTGAGCTTTCTGATAAATGAATACATTTTTCATAATCTTTTATATCTATTTTTCTTAGTCAAATTGTTTAATAATATTCATTTTACGATTAATATTGCAAAAATTAATATAAAAATCAGATAATATTTTAGAAGAATCTATAAGATCTTTGTTTTTTTCTTCTTTATTTTCTATTTGTATCATTTTATTCTTAATTTTTTGGAGAAATTACATTTATTTTTTTAATGTTATCAAATTTTGATAACGCAAGTATTCTTAAAATTTTGAAATCTTAAATCATTAAAAAAACTAACAAAAAATAGAAAAAAGTTATTTTTTATGATTCTAAAATGTTTGGAATACCGTCCTATTTTTTTTCAATATATACTTCCAAAGTTTTGTAGAAAATTAACTATTTTAGCAATTGAAACGTCTTGTGATGATACAAGTGTATGTTTGTATGTATATTTGAAATTACGAGCTTTATTTTTAAGTCTTTAGACTTGAAAATGATGAAAAAAATAAAAAAATCAAGATTATTGATCATAAAACAGAGAGATCATTAAATGAAAATGAAAAGTTTGGAGGTAGATTTTAAGATTACTTTTAAATCTGTTTAAGCTTTAATAGGAATTAATCCAGAAACTTCAGTTTCTTTCCACCAAAAAAGGTTGGCTGATATTTTGAAACAAGTTTTTAATGAACATATTTATGGACAACGAAACGTATAGTATTTAAATATTTGGTTAATTTATATGAATTCAAATAGATAGATATAATTGCTGCAACACAAGGTCCTGGAATGACTGGCTCCATTTCTGTGGGTTTGAATACAGCAAAAGGCTTATCAGTAGCTTTAGGTATTCCTTTTATCGGAATTCATCATATGGTACTATTTTATATTTATAAATATTAATTCATTCATGGCATCAGCAAGCACATTCTCTTACACACCGACTAGTTTATAATCAAAAGCACCTTCCATTTCCTTATTTAAGTTTATTGCTTTCAGGTGGACACACATTATTAATTAGATCAAAGAGTGTTTTGGATCATGATATTTTAGCATCAACTCTAGATATTGCAGTAGGTGATATGATTGATAAATGCGCAAGGTTATTAAAAGTTAGTTGGAATGGAATGATGCCTGGACAAGCTCTTGAAATTTGGTCAAAAGACAAAAATACATCTATATACAATGAATCTGAATGGAATTTACCAATTCCTATGGTAAAAACATCAGAGAATAAAAAAAAATTAGCATTTTCTTTTTCTGGACTAGGTTCTTCAGTTGAAAGAATTGTTAATGTGTCTAATTTTTCAGAATCTCAACTTAAAAGTTTAGGCAGATCATTACAAATAACTGCCTTCACTCATATTGCTGATCGTCTTCTTTTAGGATTAAATAAAATTGACGATCCAATATCGGGAATCATAGTGAGTGGTGGTGTTGCTAGAAATTCATTTTTAAAGGTTATGTATGAACTTTAATTATATATATTTCATCTAAAAAATTAGATTACAAACATCACTCAATGATAGTCCATATAAAGACATTCCACTTTTTTTTCCGCCTCTTGAATTATGTAGTGATAATGCTGGTATTCTTTTTCTTATGTTTTGTAATTTTTTTTATTCATTTTAGCTATGATTGCATGGACAGCTTATGAAATGTATCGTATTGGTTATATTTCAGATCTTTCAATACTTCCGATTAGAAAATGGCCAATTAATAAGATATTAGAGATCGGAAAATATGTAATTCATCGTAAAATATCTACATCTATTTAGATATATTTTTTTAATATTGTTTAAAATAATATAAAAATTATTTATAAAAAATATTTTAATTAAAAAAAACATATTCTTTTAATCAAACCAATATTGCACTATGGATGAGAAAGAATCAGTTGCTTTTCTGCCTACTTTTGATTTAAATAGTTATATTAATAATTATAAAGGTAAATATTAATATATTTTAAAGTTAAAGTTAAAAATTATTTTTATTAGGTTATACACGTATTGAACGTCTAATATTCATTTCTGAACGTTGTTTACCCCTTAGTATTGAAGCACTTGAACTTGCTATTAAATTATCTCAATCAGAAACTCTAAATACTGTTTTATATGAAAAACTTGTCACATTATTACAAAAAAAATATCTTAAAAATATAATTTTAAATACAGATTGGATTCTTGAAACAAAAAACAAAGCTAAAAGTATACTTCAAAAATTAGAACTTGCATTAAAAAACTATAAAAATAACTTTATAAAAGAAAGTATAAGAGTATTTTTACTTTAATTTTTTTAAAATAAATTCACTCATAATAGATGGGATACAATGATCTTGGAGATCATTATTATGTATGCAGGGATTTGAATAACAGTTTAAAATTCTACTCTAAAGCATTAAAATATTGTACAACATCAAAACATGTTATGGATATATTATTGAATATTATAAAAATATTTTTAGAACAAAAGAATTTTTTAAATGTACAATCCCAACTTTCAAAAATACAAAATATATCTCTTAAAAATAAAATTAATTCTAAAATTCAAGTAATTTATGGTTTAGTTCATCTTAATTTGGAAAACTATAGAGAAGCAGCTTTAACATTTTGCATGTTTAAAAATGAAGAAAATATAGAATTTAATGATGTAACCCTATATAATTTATTTGTTTTATTACTAAAAATATTATAGATTATATCGATTAATGATGTAGTTATTTATGCTATAATTTGTTCTCTTTCATCCTTTTCTCGTTCTGAACTTAAACAATATATTATTGAAAATACTGAATTTAGAAAACTATTAGAACTAGAGCCTCAGATTTTGGAAGCAGCTCTTGCATTTTATTCATCTAATTATTTAAAATGTTTTGATATTTTAAATAGATTAAAAAATAATTTTATACTTGATATATATTTAAGTAAAAATATCAACAATATATTTTTATATATAAGACAAAAAGCATATATCTTCTATCTTAAATCTTTTAGTTTAGTTGATCTCAGAAAAATGGCAAATGTTTTTCTATTTCTGTTAGAAGATATAGAAAAAGAACTTATACAATTAATAATGGAATCAAAAATATCTGCTAAAATAGACAGTGTAAAAAAGGTACGTATGTTATAATTATATAAAAAATAATATAATGTTTAGTTTCTCATAATTACAGAATCAAATCAGCATGATGCAATATATAGAAATATATATAAAATCAATAATGAATATAAAAAGAATGTAAAATTATCATTAATGCATATGAATCTAGTGAAAGAGGGCTTAGAAGTAAAATCTATTTCTAAATCGACTCATAATATTTAAATATAAATAATTTTTATTAAATGAGTTTTTTAAACAAATTTTATTATTTAAAATTTATACAAAACAGTATTCACAATACTCTTGTTATATATTCTATATAAATGCGGAATAATCATAACATGGCTATCAAAACGATGATATATGTACTTTTAAAGAATAAGAACCAACAAATATATTATATTTAGTATAAAAATATTAAAAACACATAACCACTTCATCTATATCTTTGTCTTCCATTATAATGCGTTTCAGAATTAGGGTTTACTTGATGAATATTTTCTTGATTAAAAAAGCAATAATTTCTATATGGATCAAAATATGCTTGTGACATATAATTAGGTATAGAGTTTTGATAATTATGATATGGATAATTTGTATATACAGGGATATGAATTGTTCGACGATAATCTTTATCATAAATGTGTTTTCCTTGATTTTTACAAGAAATGAGCCGATTAAAAATGTAGCTAATTAGAAAAACGAGGAAAAGTCCAAAAACAAAAACAACAATAAAAACCCATTTCTTGAACTACTAATATTTTAATATATTTAAAATATTATTTTAAGATAATTACCCCAGTTAATAATGTTTTCAATTGATTCCCAAGACTCCCTTCTATGCAATTACCTTTATAACAAAAACCATAAAATCCACAAGGTGTTCCATCTTGAGATATTATTTTTTTTAATTACAATAAAAGATATTTACCAATAAAATAATTTTGAAGTCCAGAATATACACAAACACCTGCAATTTCACATAAAAATATGCAAGAGCTGTGACATGCACCTTTAGAATTATTAAATTGAGCAATACATTGCTAAATTACTTAAAATAAAAGTGGATATTAATTCCGAATTACCTTATTACGAGATGTACAGATGCCCGAGGCACATTTAAGTCTATTACCACAAATTGAACCATCTTTTTTAAATAAATCCGAGGGACACGTTGAAGAGTTACCAGAACATACTTCAGCAATATCACATTCATCATGAGAAGGACGACATATAGTATCTTTTGGTGCAAACTGACAATTTTTACAGCATGCTTCATTAGAATCACTATAAAGTAAATATTCATATATTTATTAAAAGATATACGTACTCGCATACCGATCCTGGAGTAAATTTGCAGGTTTTAGGATCACAGCACAAATTCCCCTTGCAACCTTTTTCTCCTCCACAGTCACACTCTTCTCCTTCTTCAATAATTCCATTTCCACATCTTTCTATTACATATTAAAATATAGTTATTAATATAAGTTATATACTTTCAGAAATTAAGGTAATATTTTTATTACTTAATAAGCATTTAGAATTAACCAATTTTTTCTCTAAGTTAGAGCATATTTGTCCCACAGTACATGGACTAAAAGTTTGTAAAGATGAAGAACTTTTCGGATTCATTATAAATCTTCCATTTGCATTGCATAAAGAAGAACCTATAATAATTTAAAATTTTAAATCGTAAATAATTAAATTACTTAAGGGACAACATGAAATTGAAGGATCTTGGCAAGTTTGTTCAGTACAATCATGAGAAGCACCAAACCCTAAAACACATATATTAAATTATCATTATAATAATGTATTTACCATGTCCTATTTCATGAGCAAGTACAACATCTTCAATACGACTTGGACTTGCTATAACATTTGTACCTGAGATTGAATCAATACCATGTTTTTTTGGAATAACATCTTGACAAAGAACTCCAAACCATGCAACACCAACCTCTAAAGAAGAACGACATGCAGTAAATAAAGACCATAATGCAATACCATCGGCAATCTTACTTCTCCATGTGCTAAATTGTCTTAGACGATCAGAAATGGTATAAGATGATGAACAATTAGTATTCCATAAAACACTTGGATTTTCTTTAATAGGACATGGCCCCTCCATAACTGTTATATTCAACAATCCCAGAGAAATATTAAATGTTTCTTCATAAATTGCAGAAACCTTAATATTAGTTTTAATAAGTATAAAAACATCGTTACCTTATTATATAAAGAGATAATATGCGATGTTGCATCATTTACGCTTCGAAACAGCGAAATATAATTACAATCAAGAGCTGCAGCCATAAAGGCTACTTTTTTATATTTCGGACATCCTGCTATATTTCCTGTATTAAGTGATAATTGATCTTTAGAAGGAGTTAAGCCTGATTGTTTTACGTCACTTCCTTTCCTCTTCTTATGGGAAGATGTAAAATCAGATGAATTTGATAAAACAAATAGATAATCGTTATCCTGATTTTCAAACATACACATTACATCATTTCTTTTTTCAAACATTTCAATTGGTTGATCAGAGTCGCTCCATATAACCATGTTATCACCGTGTCCAAAAATATTCGGCTCATGAAACTCTTTAGATAACATATAATTCTCTAATGTCTTTACAGTGTATAAATCTCCGAACAATGAAAAAGAACCTTCAAATACAACTGCATTATTGTCTTGAAGAAATGATATTCTTGCCCATCCTGTTTCGTACCATGTTTTTTCCAACATTTGTGTATTATCTTCCATATATGTTATATATGCTTTTCCTGCGTAAACTTTGTAACTATTTCTATCAATTTTTCCCGAATGCACAACTTCCCCATGTTCATTTTGAACCTGCAAAAATGACATTTCATGCAATAAATCTAAATTTGGCATCATTGTAAGTTTAACATATTTTTTCATTAACCCCAAATAATCAATTTTCTGAAAATGATATGGCAATGCAAAAACTAAATCAAAAGACGAATAAGAATCTAAAGACTTTTTCGGATATTCTGTAGGATGCACAAACAATGTAACATTCTCAAGAAGCTGAACTCTCCGTATACTAATAGGTTGCATAATTAGTGCTAATAATTATAAGTATGCGTATAAACATTTCCTCAAAACTTACATCCATATAACTTCCCAAAAGAAAAAAACAACAAATAAAAAGAACATTGAAATATATACCCCATAAATTACCTTTTTAAACCAAAACCAATTTTTATATCCTTAAATTTTGTAAATAAAAATATTAATTCTCTTCAATCTTGAAAAAAAAAGATGTTTTTAAGACACCAGGTCTATTTCAAATAAAATATTATACCAGCTAATCTTTTTCGTTATGTCCTTTAAAAACACTAAATTCCAATTATTATAAACGTAAATATTTCTCTTCAGATAAACAGATCGTTGTTTTAATAAGTAATTGCTATCAGTTAGATAACCAACAGGTAACTTTTCCTGGAAGAATACCAATTATCTCCTTAAATTATATTTTTACGCATATGCTTTAAATTATTCTCCTAATATTTTCAAGAACACCTTTAAACAAATCCGATCCTAGTAAACTCTAAAATTATATATTATACACAAATGTACTTTTATATGTATGAAAATTACCCTATTGATGCGCCCAGTACGATTTTCCTGTCTGTTTTCTAATGTATACTACTCGTTTTTATCTTTTTTTTTTAAACACATAATCAACGTTAAATTTAAGGGTGCACGTTGTATGGGTAAACGCCCAAACGTAAAAATATATATATAATATATGGCTGGTATAATATACAAAAAAATAATTATACAAGAAAATTGCTTATAAATACGCGCTTTTTAGCCTATATATATAAGAACATTCCCCACTTCCCTGTTCTAATATATTTTACACTCAATTGACTTCTAACATACTCATTTCTATCTTCAGAGTCTTAGAGAGCCTCTTGTTTCGTCACAAAAAGACAGAACATGTGTTATACTATGGTTTGAAATTATAATATTAATACTCTTTAAAAACTGATATTTTTTTTTGTTCTCGATTTAATCTAGCGGATTTTAGACTGTTTTTAGTTTTACTTATAAATTAGATAACGTATACGCTAACCTGTATAATTATGCGTTAATAATATACTAAACCTTTATCTGATTTTACAAATTATTTCAAATACTCATATCTTGATCTCAACTTTAAGTTTACTGCACTATAAAAAATTCATATTTTCGTCAAAGTTCTTTAACACTATAGAATACATCTATAGCAGCTGTCTATAGTCTGCTTGTCCATAGGCCATGCTATTTTTCATCTTTTATTAGTTTTTTGCTGTTATCCGCTGTCTTCCGCTATCCTCTCACTACTGTTTTAACTTATCAGTATTATCGCCTATTTTTTCACTTGTACAAGTACCAATTCATCATCTAAGCAGTGCCGCTCCTGTTTTAGCGCACATGTCCGTCTGTCTGCCGCTGCTAACCTTCTTTGTTTTGTAACACCGCTCCACTAGTCGTCTTTGTGCCTTTTGATACCATCATAAAATCTTCTTTGGACATCTAATATGTTGCCTTAAAAATTCTACAATTAAAAACAAAATTTTTAATATTCTGCTTCTGATCCCCTGTATTTTTTTTTCTTATCTCTTCTTATATCCTTATTGTATCTTTTCATATCTTAATTATAATGTAAAAAAATGCAGACTTTAAACAGAAATTCAACTTGAACAGTGTATATTTTATTCTTCTCGTTCATTAGATGTCTATTTCTTTCATTCTTTTTTTTACTCTTAGTCCACCTCTTAAACTCCACCCCGCTCAAAAGTATGTGGGGTAGATGCGGGGTTGTCGGCGACCCTTAGACAAGTCAGAAAATTTACGTGGAAGAAGATGGCAGAATTCAAGAATAATTTTGAGGCCAATATGCAGAGTAAGACGATAAAACAGTGTTCTAATAATATATAATAATAATAAAAGGGGTTGACCAAGAGTTGGAACAAAGTGCAGGCGGTAGAAAGACGGGATCACCGGATCAAATGATAAGGTGAAGAATAAAGAAAAAAAAGAAAAAAATTAACGAGTTTTTGTATTTTTAGGAAGGAAGGAGTATATCAGAAATGGGATAATGCAAAGAGAGGATTTTGGAGGCAAACTGGGGGAGTAGATGGACAGGGGTTTAATTTGTTCGTTACAGGAATTGCAAGTAAATTGGGAGAAGAAGAGCTACGGGAAATGTTCTCGGTATATGGAGAAGTAGAGAAGTGCCAGATTATGGTTGATCCACACACGAAAGAGCCACGGGGATTTGGGTTTGTACAGATGTCGACAATTGAAAGTGCAAATGCAGCACGAGAAGGGTTGACTGGAGAAGAGCGATATGGACGAATTCTAAGGTATGAAGAAGGGATAGAAAAACAGGACTAAGAGAGGTAGTGTGGATCGGGCACGTCGAGATAGACCACGTAGGCTATGTATGATTTGGACGGAGAGACTAATTTGATTCAAGGAACGCCAACACCGGGAAAATACTATGGACCGCCAAAAAGAGGTAACTGGAGTAAGAAAGATCTATATCTGACTTTAGGAAGATCATTCGTACAGAAATAATACATTTCCTCGAACACCATATGATCGATATACTCGTTACGAGCGTTATGATCGATACGACCGCTTTGATGAATATGATCGATATAATCGCTATGATAGAAGGCTACAGGAGCGTTTCCATCCTTATTATGAAGAACGAGATAGTCGTAGCAGTCGAAGTATGCGTCCTGGACGCTACGAAGAATATTACACGCCTGGACGAGGATATGGTTATTACAAAGAAGATCAATATTTCAGAGATTACTATAAAAGAGACCGTTAAATGCCTTTATTTATAAAAGTTGTGATAATTTCATTATATCATTATCTATCTTTTGATAACTACATCTGACATCCTATTATATGTCTAGCTTGATGCTTTATAAGCGCTAACATAAATACTTTTGTTCGGAAAACATTTTCTGCATTTTGATTTCTTTGATTCTAATTTCAATTATCTCTATAGGCTTCTTTTCGGTTTTCTTATGTACTTGTACTTATATTTCTCATAGTCGATTAAACTTCTTAACACATTCATAACTTTTTAATACATTTCAACATCATCTTAATATCTTTTAATATTATCCTAACATATTTATGGCCATTGGTTAATATCTTTTTAATAATTTTAGCCCAATATTCATAACCCTTAATCTTAGCGATAGCGGTATTTCCAGAGTAATTCGTTTCATACAATATTGAATAAACGTAATTTGTATCTAAAATGCCAGGAAAGGAGGAAACAGAAGTTAAGTAAGTTTATATATGTTGTCTGTCTCCAGGAAAAGCTATTTGTAGTTTTTTGAGTTTTTTTTGGCGTAATTTTTAGCTTTTTTTAAACACAAAATCTTTTGAAAGGATATTAACAATTAATATAGAGGAAAACGCGGGAGCAACCGAAAATCAGGGTGGTCATCCCAGAATAAATCCAATATGTCTCTTGGAGCTTCTGGAGATAAGAATTTTTTAGGATCTTCAGCACCATCTGGTATATCTAAATCAATGCCTTATCGTTCCCCAAAAACACCAACAACGGAGACTACGCATTCCCAAAACAAGGGATTTAATAGCTCTGAAGTATCTTCTTATCTTAATAAAGGTATGTTATACATAGTAGAAAATGGGATGTTGAATGTATGAGTAAAATAATTCCTTATATTATCTCTTTTTCACTATTTCTTTGGATAAATGTTGTTGTTTTCACTACTCTGTTTCTTTGTTTCCATTTTTTACTTGTATACTTTTTTTTCTGTTTTTTTAGTTTTTGCATTTTTTCAGGACTGATGAATAATAGAATGGAAATCAGCTCTAGATCGGGCTAATGATTCAACCTGTCAAACAAAAAGTATATTTTTACTTTTAAGTTTAATACTATGTGTTTTAATACAGTATTAGACAAACCAGAAATTTATAAAATGACAGATAATGAATGGATGACTAAAAGCGGATCTATTACTTCAGTATGGGCTGGTCGAGGTTTGAGCTTATGAACTTATAATCATATTTAACACGACCATATAGGCCATTTAACGGTAAAGGGAACGACTTTTTTAAGTGAACTTCGTAAAAGCGTCTTATCAACCTTATCAAATAATATAACAGAACCTAAAGGTGGATAATCAATGTCTTAATTGCGTAAATCAAAAATAGGTCTGACACAAACACGGCATTTATAATAATGAATGTTATAGTATACATATGTGATGGAGTAAAGTATACTAATCATTTGTATATATTATTATTGAATTGTTTTGAAAAATATATTATGGTATATATATATTGTTATATTGTCGATTATATTCAATACCTTAACTTAATGTTTTTTGAAGATCATATAAATTAAATACTAATAAGAAATTCAATATATTGTTATTTTTGGCCATTCTAAACTTTTAAATATAATATTTTATTTAAATAGAATTTCACATAATTGACAAGAAATTATCATTTAAATCCATATCATTTTTTAAAACAAAAAGACCTTATAACCTTAATATGTATATGTTTTGAGTAACTAAGATATTTTTAAATCTTATTATGTTGAATAAAAAGCCTACGGTTAAAATTGAAACAAGCTTAAATTTTTACTAATACTATAATATGCTTTTTTTATTTTTAACTTCTCTGTAACTTCAAATAAGATCATAAAAACAACTTTAATACTAAATGTGCAAACAATAGTAAATTCCAAAAAATCGTGTTAATCGAATATCACATAAACACAAAAGTGAAAAGATGTTAACTAAAAAGCTATTCATTATCATTGTCGTAATTTTCATTAATGCTTATTTCCCGCACAGTTAATTCTATTTTTTGTGCATTTTTTTCTTTGCCTGACAATCCTTTCTTCAAAACAGATCCTTTAATTTCATCCATATCCACATTAGTATGATTCGTAATTTCAGTTATATTATTCAATTTATTATGTTTTGAGTTCTCATTTACAGAATCAGTAATCGGCTGACTTGATTTATAATTTTCAGGTGATTCTATATAGTCAGAAACGACATTATCTGTTTTAGCAATAGGAGGTGTAGATGGAAACGTTAATGACATCATTTTTTGGTTATCAGATGAAGTAGGATCGGATTCTCCAAGCAATTCTTTAAATTCTGATTCCTTTGTTGTTGATTCTTTTGTTGGGGTCTTTTTAATAAACGTATTATGATTATGAGCTTCTTTCTTCTCGCCTATTTTTTCAGAAGATATTTCTTTTGTTTCAAACTTTAAAGTATTGATTTTCTTTTGTTCATGCACTTCCTTTTTCTCCTCCCATTCTCTTTGCCTTTTATGAACTTCTCGAGATTCCTTCACATCATAATGTATAATAGATTCAACTGATTGTTTTGATAAAAACTTAGGATGTTCCACATGAGATGAATGAGAATTAGGCGTATTATTCAAGTGTTTCATCTCATGATTTATATTAAATGTATTAGTATGAATCGGTGTAAGTAGCGTATCTTCATTCATATTTGTAGAACATGTTAAATGGTAAATTGGATGTGATCCATTACGTGATTCTTGTGAAGACTGAAGAGGATACATAGGTGAATGAAGCGGAACATTAGTGTGATTTGATCGATCATTATCATAAGGATTAGATGGAGTATGATGATGATAATTTGTCGGAGAAAGTGTATGTTGCCCATACCGTTCATTAGATGCAATAGATATAGATGATTTCTTCAAAATATCAGGAGTTTGATTCGGTAATGGAGAATCTGCTTCATTAGACCGAGAAGGACGCAATATAGGCAATTTCCCAGGAACTTCGTTTATAATTGAAGGTAGAAGATTCGAATGAGATGATTTAGACCACTGTGCAGATAGCCCTGCTGAAAGACTAGAATTTTGATAACTAGATGGATTAATATCTTGAGGATGCGGAAAAGGCGCAGTGTGGCAAGATCCACTGGTTTTTCCACTACGTAAATATTGCAGACGGCTTTTAATATGTGGATTGTTTGGATCGAGTTCAGCTGCACGTTGATATGCATTCAATGCATCGGCGATTTGATTATTGCAGGATTCATATAATGTGCCAAGATCATACCAAACTTCAGAAATATATGGGTTCAAACGGATAGCCCGAGAATAAGCATCAAGTGCATCCCGATATTGATTAATTTGATAATATAATACGCCGATTGAACACCAAAAAATTGGATTCCTACCATCACGATAAACCGCCTGTTGATATGCTTCATAAGC
The DNA here is from genome assembly GCA_018127085.1 of Pneumocystis sp. 'macacae'. Lineage (NCBI taxonomy): Eukaryota > Fungi > Ascomycota > Pneumocystomycetes > Pneumocystales > Pneumocystaceae > Pneumocystis > Pneumocystis sp. 'macacae'. Next base: position 193,580 of record CM030730.1, read on the forward strand.
TTTATTGTATTTTTGTTGAACCATATAGCAACGGCCAAGAAAGTACCAACTTTGAACATCACGATTATCTAAAGAGAGAATATTATTAAATGATAAGAAGAATATTCATATATATACATACCTAGCTCAAGAGATTTAGTCAAATATTGGATTGCAAGATCCTGGTTCGTAAATGATGTATTAGGCTGATGATAAAGCCATCCAAGTTGCTGCAGAACTTTTGCATGATCAGAATTCTCGGATAAAATATGTTCGTATACATCTTTTGCTAACTTATATTCTTTCTGCTGTTCATAAACATGACCAATCTGGAACCAAATATCAGTTTCAGTCAATGGCTTAGGCGGACTTTGTAAAACATATTGAAAACATTCAAGACTTTGTGTATACTTGTGCTGTTGTCTATAAATTATACCAAGACGAAAATAAATCTCGTTAGCTTTATCAAAATATGGGTCAATCTGAATCGCCTGCGAAAATGCTTCTTCTGCATGTTCAAGAGATCCATAGCGATCGTATAAAATACCAATTCCATACCATAACCTTGGTTCCTTAGGATTTTGTAAATGATACAAAGCCTGGTGATATGCCGCATAAGTTTTTTGAAGATCATCCATCATTAAATAACAATGCCCAAGTGCACTCCAAACCTCTCCATTCGTTTGATCTAAATTTAAAATAGACTGAAAATATTCTGCAGCACGTCCAAACTGCTCATTTGCACGGAACAATGATGCAATCTGTAACATTGCTCCAATACTATATGGATTTTGCCTTAATGCAGACTCATAACTTGATAATGCACGGTCGTATTCTCCCATTTGTTCTGCTAAACGGCCTAAAAAATATTAAATTCGTAACTTTTAAGACAAAAAGATGCAAAAAGCCGTCCATACCAATATGTATCCATATTTCCTCGTTAATACTCACAAGTCGTGCTAGTGCTGAGGATATACCAGCTTCCCCAGTCCCACCAGCATTCAAACCACTCATAGTCGTAGTTGCATTAATCGACACTCCTACAGATGTATTTACTGCTGCAGATGCTGTTGTCGATGTTACTGTTGACATGATTGATGCAGTTGGTTGTGTTGAATCACCAAGTGTTTCGTGAGATGTATCACGAGATGGCTGCCCATCTTCTGTACTAGTTTTTTTGCGGCGGCGGCGCGTAGTGCGCCGCGTAGACTCTTCACGGCCCTCCAAAGGTTTTGTCGTTGTGTCTAGTTGTCCAGAAACTTGATGATGTTCAAAAAAACTAACCCGTCAATATTTTACTGACTTTGTCTTAAAGCACCTTTCAAAATCCCCTTAGGTACTCTAGTAATTTCTCTCCAGTTTAACGGGCATTCCAATGAACCCTCATCAAACGCTCTATCGAACGCTTTACAGAATGCTCCTTAAATACCCCTTGAATGTTTTCCAAAGTCTTACCGGTTATTAGATGGTGCACAGATTTTGTATTTGCTCTGATCCCGGCACTCGTGGCCCGCTCTCGATTAGCTCCCAAACCAATCTACACCAGTTTACGCCAAGTCTAAATAAAGATGTGTCAAATATATTTGGTTTGATTTTATTTTCCTTAATTTCGCGTTCTTTTCTGAATAATTTTTACATCTTAGTTCTAGATGTATACTCTGTCCTTTCACTAAAAACACTAGCCGTTTTGTTTTCACTCTTTAAAGTTAGCGCCCGAAAACTTTTAGATCCACTGAGCTAGTCTTGTTATTGTCAAAACGCTTTTACTAATATGCTAAATAGATCACTAACCCTCAGTCTCTAATCGTCCATCTTCGGCTTTAATAGTTCCTGAACCTAACTCATGTACACTATATTAGTATCCATATTGTAGGGTTCAACCCTTATTTCAAGAACAAAGGTCAGGTTTTCTTTTATAGGAACACTTAATTAAACTGAGTTCGGAGCTTCTAAATTTACCCCAGATTATATGTTTAATGTATAACCTAAATTTTATAGTACATAGTACAATATGCTTTCTTCTACATATTTTAGCCGAAAAGCTAGCCTTATTCTCTATTTATTGTATTGTCTAGCTTTAGTTATTTATTCTTTACCTGCTACTAGATCATTGATTTAATCAAATCGATCTTTTGATCCCCCATTTTGTTCCTTTTTCCTCCTATTTACTGTCTATTTTTCGGCATCTTTTTAACCATGCTTCTTCTAATTATTTTCCTTGCTTTTTTCTCCGTTTTCTTCAATTAACTTGCAAGTAATTAACTTGTACACTATTTACTATCTTGTTTAAAACATCATTTTTCCTTCGTTTTTTCGCGTTTTTTTTCTTCGTTGACTGACACCATTGCTCTCTTTATTTTCTCTTTGTATTACACGTACTTATCCCTGTTTCCAGCCAAATTTTCTCCAATTTGTCTCTTTAATTGCTTTTATTTATATTGGATATCTTACCCTTTCACGTACTTGTTTATTTATCCGTTGCCACACCAACACTCCCATCTCTTAGAACTAGGGTGTAGAATCATGTCTAAACTACAACCCTGACCCTTTTGTTAGGGTTAGGGTGTAGACCTATGACAGGTGTCTCGTGCAGATCAACAAACGTCGAAAAGACACGCAGATCAACGTGTTTTGAAAGAAAAAAAGCATTAGGAGGGTGTGAAGGGGATTGATTAAAGATATTTCTGGAGTATTAGAAAAGCAATGGACAAGTTGAAGGAGGTAAGTGGTTTTTAGAGAAAATCCGATGAAAATCGGATGAAAAACAAGGGAAAAAAATTAGTGAAAAAAACAGAGATTTAAGGGCGAATATGAGGGATTTGAGAGACAGAAAGAGATTTCTGTGAATGTTTTTATGAATTTAAAGGGGGTTTTGCGGATATATGCTAACATACGGGGGGCAGAAACTATCATGTTTGCGTATGGAGGCGGATGAGGCAAATGCACGGGCAGATGAGATGGCAGCAAGAATTAAGCAGTATGAGCACGAGATGGCACTTAAGGATCAAGAAAATGCGAGTCTGGCACATAAAAATGATCTTCTTGAGAGAGAAATTGAACGTCTTGAGCAGCAATTGATGGAGGCGAAAATGGTGGCAGAAGATGACTCTGGGAGCCGAAATATTACAGAAAGTCTTCAGAAAAAGATCCAATTGCTGGAGGAGGAGCTTGAGGAGAATGATTCTAATCTCCGGAGGACGACGGATGAGTGAGTGATGTATTTTACACTATGAAGTGTCTAAGGGATGTAGATTACGGAATATAGATCTGAAATCAGAATGTTTTGAGCGTAGAGTTGCTGTACTTGAAAAAGAGCGTGATGAAATTGAGGCAAAGTATGAGGAAATGATTAGAAAGTATGATTTGGTCAAAGCAGAGTTGGATGAAGTTAATCAACAACTTGAAAATCTCTAACTTTGTCATTCATCTTGCCCAGCATGTTATCCAAGAAAGATTCGACGTGTCTTTGGGACTTCATGTATTGTCGAATATATATACTCGTAATCAGTTCTTTTAAGAACAACAGACTGTCATTTGTGATATATTTTGGGTCTGATATTTAATTCGTTTCTTTTTTTCTCTTTAAGGCTACAAGATTAGCTTTATCCTCTATTCTTTCTTCTCCATCTTATTATTGATGAATAGTTAAAAATGTTAAATTATCTATTACCTTAATTTTATACATTTTATTTTAAAAAGCTATTTTTTGATTGCCTATCGAGACAGGATATGTCTGTCTTTAGACTGGCAGGTGTTAGCGATTTCGTTTTTTTGTTGAGCCATTTTTTAGTAAAAAACAGATAATTATATTAGCTTTTTATCCATTTTTCATTCTATAAATAAAGATTGTTATAATATAATATCCTATCTTTTGTTAATACTTATTACATTTTCTAGAAGATATTTTTTATATTAAAAAATAAATTTTTTTGAGTAAAATTAAACAATTTTGAATAATTTTGGATAAACTATTAAAAAATGAAATTCGTAGCATTTTTTATTCTAAATAATTTCATTTTATCTCAATAAAATCTATTTACAAATATTATGAACTTCTTATATAAAAAAGAATTTAATATGGACTTTTTTATCTGTCTTTTCAATTAACAATAAAAACAGAGCACTTAGTGACTAAAATTTGTCAAAACTATCTAAATATTCGCATTATTTTTGAAAAAAATTAGATTAAAATTAAAAATATTATGTGTCAAGAATTAATATCTAAATGTCTTTAAATATTGATAAACATACGAAATATCACCTTAGACATTTAAATTTTCTTCCTCACCACTATTTATCTGCAGATACAACCAGAATGAGTATTGTATTTTTTTGTGTTTCTTCCCTTGATCTTCTTGGCTCATTGGAGACCTCTACAACCTTTACACAAAGAAAAGAGTGGATAGAATGGGTATATTCATTTCAGGTATCAAATGGATTTCGTGAATCTACTCTAGGCTTTCCACCTTTGTATTATAATTTAGCACATATAACATCTACATATTTTGCAATATGCATTCTTTTAATTCTTAAAGATAATATGGAGAGACTGAATAGAGAAAATATTATAAAATATATTTCACGTTTACAGAATATTGACGGAAGTTTTCGGCCTTATATTGAAGATAATCAAAATATACAACTTTTTGAAAAAGCTGATATTAGATTCACTTATTGTGCAATTGCTATTCTTTATATTCTTGGATGTAAAAATATTGATAAAATTATACGTGTAGATCCTCTTTTAAGATATATATATTCCTGCAGGGTAAGAACTTTGTTTTTTTATTATATACTGTAACCAGATAGTCATATGATCATGGATTTGCAGAAAATCCAAAAAATGAATCACATGGTAGAAATTCAAATGGGTTATCAATATATATTCTAATTTATTAAAGCCGGATATACTTTTTGTGCTGTTACTTCACTTAGTTTGCTTAAAAATATGTTACCAGAAATAAATGAAAGAATATCTTCTATATGTTCAGAAAAGACTATAGAATGGCTATTGAAAAGACAATTATCTGATACTGAAAATTTCGGTGGATTCGAAGGAAGAATGAACAAATCTTCAGATACATGTTATTCTTTTTGGGTTGGAGGAGCATTAAAGGTACAAAATTTAAGTTCAGTGTGGTTTTTTGATTTAAAAAAGTGTCTCCAAAATGGTATAGAGTTTGTTTCTAAAAAACATAGTCGAGAATTTCTTTTGAAAAGAATTCATAGTATAGGAGGATTTGAAAAATGTGAAGGTGAATATCCAGGTTTATTAATAAAATCTTTCAATTTAAATTATTAATACATAATAGATGTAATGCATTCTTATTTTGGTCTTGCTGCACTTTCAATTTTTGGCGATGAACAACTTCAAGAAATTCATCCTGCTATTGGTATTTCAAAAAAATCTTTGCAAAATTTAAAAGTATTAAGTGAAAATTGATTTTTATAAATACAATGTTTTTTAATGAATTAAAAAGTATTTTTAAATATTATAATTAATTATTCAAATTTTTTAAAATTTATTACTAATATTTTAAAAAGAGTAATTGTTCCTCCAAAGGTTTTTTTCTTATTTAATTTTATTATGTTTTAAATATAAATTTATTTTTTAAAAAAATATTTAATAGAATATATACAAAACTGAATTACATTTGGTTTTCATTAATTATAAAATCGTATTTTATAAAAAAATAAAAATATTTAAATAATAGTTAAATTTAAAATTATTTTAAAAATTTATCCTTGCTATTTATTATAAAAAATGTATCGATTAACCAAATAGTGAATTAAATATTTTTTACACGTTTGACTGCTTGTGGTTATAATAATCATCTTTATAATTATATAACAGTTTTAGATATCTTTATTTTAAAAATAAAGATATTTTTTTAATTTTATTTTTACTTAGAATATCAAAACATCTTTTAAAGTATAATAATGAGTAACAAAAGAATTTATTTAATATTTAAATTATTAAAAATATTAAATTTTAAAAATTAAGTATAATTAAAATATTTTATACCAACTTTATTATTTTATTAAAAATATCCATACAAAAAATCTAAATATTTAATTAGCCCTATAAAACATTTTATTAAAAAAACCAAAACAATAATTAACATAATTAATACATAGTATAAATTTAACAAAAAGTTAATCAAAATTTTCATAATTTTTATCAACCTTCTTTAGATTGTAATGTTATATTTTCTTTCTTTTGGATATCATCAATTACAGAAGGATCTAAATGCATGTCAATTGGTTCCGGAATTCTTAAAGGATTAGTAGAAGTTTCTCTTAGATAATTAAGTTTTTCGAATATCTTAAGTCCAGCAAAACAATCCGTTGCAGCGTCTTTATAAAATTAGAAGGATTAAATAAATAAATAAATAATCATACAATGTACTTGTTTGAAAATTAACTCTTGATCCCAATTACTAAATCTTACATTCCCCTTAAAAAGAGGTTTTCCAAGATACTGCTCCGCTAATTTTGTAAGACCTATAAGACGTGTATTTGATTCCCATTTATTACTATCAACAGCCATTGCTAATTGGCTCAACTCTAAAAACCCCGATCCAATAATACCAAAATCCTTAAACAATTTATAACCATCATTTCTTACACCAACTCCACATTTTATATAACATGGATTCTCTAAAAGGCCTTTAAGCGCCTCTGGAAATATTCCTTAAATAAATTAAATAAAAAATAATTAAATCAAGATTACAAACCCTCTAAACCCATTAAAGACAAATGAAATAATACAATAGAATTTGCATCACTCAATTGAATAATAGCAACCTTAGAATCCCCATATGGCTTCCACTCCATATCAAACCCAAGATACGGTCCTTTAAGAAGCGAAACAGCATTCTTTACTTCAGATAATTTGAAAACATAATATATTTTAGCTTGGGGGTTTCCTTTACTATCTTTAATGTCTAAGTAACTCCAATAACGATACCTTTTCGGGGAAATAGCAACTCTTGACTCTTTGTTCTCAAAAGTAGCACCCGTTTTTCCTTGAGTTAAATAAGTAGATAAAGAATATTGGGAAGACATCTTAATATATGGTAAACAAATCAACAATTTTCGAAAAAATACAGATATTCTAGAGACTACAAGAAATCTTCTGCAAGAATATATTGGATCAAATACTTTTTGCATAATAAAATCATAAAACAAGTACCAGAGAACACCCCTTGTCGTGCAAAAACTTTTCTTAATTTAACAGAACCCAAATCTTATAAAAAGAAAAAACCATAAAACAAATCCAAGGAACACTTGCAGTCTTCAAATGCAAAAAATAGAGTCGTTTTAATCAATTGTTAATAATTTTTTAATATTAAAATAGATCTTTTTGCTTCTAAGAGAACTTTTAAAAATAAAAAATAATCAAAAAAATCAATAGGAAATCATACTCAAAATATTTAGCTTTTATCTTGTTTTATCTGACTCTTTTTCATATTTACAGTGTTTAATTTTTATGATCAGCTCCCGTCGAAACATTTCTATGACTTAATATTAAAACCAAAATCCTTTAGAATCCTCAATTTCTCCATGTCAACTTCTACACTTCTTCCACTAGGTAGAATTTTTTAATTTTTTCTTTTTCTATCCTTTTTTAATTCTGCTTTTAAATAGAACTTGTAGATAAATGTGTGGGCTCAAGAATCTGGGTAGTAATGAAGGGTGATACAGAATTTTCTGGTATTTTGCTTGGGTTCGATGATTATGTCAGTAAGTTTTTCTTTAATACTTGTTTCCTTCTACTTATCGCTCAAGATATGGTTCTTCAGGATGTTACTGAATAGTAAGTCGATTCTATCATGTACTTATATTTCTCTTACTTTTAACACAGCAACGTCTCTACTGGCACTCATGAGAAACATAAACAGCTTCTTCTTAACGGAAATAGTGTCTGCATGGTATTTCCTTCTTTTTTTCTTAAATATATATTAAAATACACACAAAAATAGCTGATTCCTGGTGGTGAGGGTGACTTCCAAAAACTATAAAAACCATTTGTCTCTTCCCGAACATGCTTTTTCTCTGTCCAATTTTCCTGATCAGTGCTATTTGGCTTTTCTCCCGGCCCCTCCTAACCTCTCCACTCCTGGATCCAGGTTTTTCCATCGAAAACACTTCTCTACTAAAAATACATTCTATCCATTCTATCCTCTTCATAATACTCCATCTTTGTACATATTCTCTACTTACCATACATTATCCTCTATTATCTTATTGTCAACCATTGCTTATTACCTTTATATACATATACACTGAAGCTTCCGATTATATATACTTTTCTGCACATATTTCACCATTTATTTCTGTATATTTCATCCATCCCATACTTTCATATAATGCATCATTTGTTCACCGCTGCTCGACGATCGCTCACTTTCAGAGCTTTCTCATCAGGAATGCATACAAACCCTTATCCAACGTCTCAAATAGAGAAGATGCAACGCCCTGAGTGCTCAACAGACTCTCAACAGTCACTGCATGCTGCAGCAGCACGAGATTTTCCTTTTTCCGGGCTCCAAACATCCCATTTATTGTCTCCAGTTAACAATGGAAATACTGGAACAGGAAACATGTCATATTTTGGAGAAGGAGGAGCAGTTTCAGTGCATTCAGGGGCATCAAGATCTCAAATTGGTCCTGAATTTTTATCTGGAGGAAAAACAGGAAAAAGCAGGATTATATACGTTATATATGTAGAATCTGATAGAGGTAGTGCGGCTTTCCTTTGTAACATCAAGTGATCAGGCAAGATTTGAAGAGATTTTTCGGTCAGCAGTAGGAGAAAACATTGTCATTAGCGGAGAAATAGCAAAATCTATTATGTCTAAATCATGCCTTACACCGTCAGTACTTGCAAAGATATGGTAAAAAATACAAGAAAAAGAGAAAAAAAGTGATAGATATCTAGGGAACATGCAGATACAACAAAATCTGGGCAGTTGATGATGCCAGAATTCGTTTTAGCAATGCACCTGTGTAATATGGCGATGTTGGGGAAAAGTGTTCCGGATAAGATTCCAAAAACCATATATGATGAAGTATTTGATGTAGTTTCGTCTATTTTGCTCTCTGTTCCAGATACACCTTCATCTACTGAAGGGATGAATTCACAGATGAAAACAAACGACCTTTCTCAGCACAGAGTGCCAGGAAAGGAAGGGACACAGGTTGTGCAGCCACTGCAAGCAGGGCAGGATAAAAGAGGGCTACAGAGCTCTCAAATGGGACCGATTCCGCAAATGGGAGCATTTCAAATGCCTTTTATACAAACACCAGGGGGATTTCAGCCGCTTTCTCTGCTCACATCTAATATTCAGCCACAGATACATGCAGAATCATCGCATTGTACTGTTCCTATGAATCTAATGATGTCAGGGACGCAAAATTGTGGGATGCAGACCGATAATATTGCAATTCAAGGACAATGGGGCGGAACGAATATTGTACAAAGAAAACCTTCAGGAATCTATGCATTACAGTCCCAGCTGATGCCGCAGACAGGGGGGAAAGAAGGAATTATAACAGTGGATACGAATGGAGTTTCTCAGTCAACATGGGCTATGTATAGTAATTTTTTAGGTAGATATTTTAATTAATGATTTCAGAACAAAAAATGAAAAACAAGTGTATGATAATATATTTAAGGTAATATCTTTGGAATTTTTAGATTTTTTAAACTTAGTTGGAGGCATGGGGTGGCCTTAATACCGGATTTATTGACGGAAAAGTTGCAGTTGAAATATTTAGTCAAAGCAGTCTTTCTAAAAAGGATTTAGAATTAATATGGTAACAGTAATTCGGTTATACTGTTAACTTTTAACCTTTATAGGAGCCTTGCGGATTCTGAAAATCGTGGAAAACTAAATATTGATGAATTTTCTATAGCTCTTCATTTGGTAAGTAATTATTTTAGCATTTTTATTTAAAAAGTAAAAAATTTGATTAGATATATCGAAAGTTAAACGGATACGAAATACCTTTGAAACTTCCACAAGAACTTGTGTTACAATCATCAAAAAATTTTTCAGATTCAATTAGTCAAGTTAAGTCACTTTTACGAAATCTTAATTCTCATGAAAAATCTTTTTCGTCCAAAATTACAGAGTATGCAAATCCAGAATCATCCAATAATGATCCATTCGAAACATATTCTAAAAATATATCAAGATATAAACAAGATAATTATAAAATAAATCATATTCTGGATCCTCATAAAAAAGATAAATTTTTAAAAAATCTTAATTCTTTTTCACCTATAGAATCAAAAGAGAAAAACATTAATCAACAGAATGAATTCATTAAAAATAAAGAGGAAGTCACCGATAGAATGGATATTCAAAATGAAAGTTTTAAGTCTGAAATTAAAAAGAATAAGAATGAAATGAAACACCTTTATCGTCAAATCCGCTATATACAAGAAGAAATCAACAATCATCCAGATTCGCCATTATTATTGCTCGACTTGAATGAAAAACATATAGTTCTTAAGTATGAATTGGAAGATTTATCCGATGAACTCCCAAGCATTATCTCTAAAATTCGGAAGGTCCAACAAGAAATTGCAGATGCAAAACTTGAGCTTTTTAAGCTGCAAAATACTAAAAATCATCCTAAATCAAATATAAAAACTATGAATAATAAAAAAACAATTGATCCAAATAAAAGAAATACAGAAGCTGCAGCAACGTTAAAAGCTCAAATGGCGATTCTTACGGGCGATTTAACATCCTCAGAAATTGATGATTATAATAGACGATATTCTGAAGCCGTATTTAATATAAATAAAGAAAAAGAAACCAACGAAAGTACAATATCGAGTATTGAAGAAAGTGCAGAGCAATTGAAAAATGATTTAGAATATAAACTCAAGAATTTTGAAGAAAAATTTTTATCTGATAATAATGAACGTAAAAAATGGAATGAAGGACTTGATGTTCAAAATGAAATTAAAGAATTTATTTCTAGTCTGAAAAAAACATATAAATATCAAGAAAATAACAGTTCGAAGTATATCGAATATTTAATTTTCCTATTTCTAATTTTAATTAGTTTTAAAAATCAATCTTTGAATGTGCCTGTTTCTACAGAACAATCACCAATAGATTTTTCAAAAAAGCCTTTTTCCGATATTACACATAAACATGATTCCACTTATACTTCTTTCTCTATTGACAAGAATAAAGATAAAGCTGCATGGATCAAGGCTGAAGCAGAACGTCGTATGAATGAACGTCTAGCTGCAATGGGTATTGAACCCTATAAAAAATTAGTAGGATCAAATGAATCACCAACTATTAATGAAAAACAATCAAATAGCATAAAAGAAGCAGAAGAAAAAAGAAAAAAGGATGAAGAATGCCAAAGAGAAAGAGAAAAGGCTCGATTATTACGAATAGAAAAAGAAAATAAAAATTCTCTCGCAACTGAATTTAATACACATTCAACTTTTATCAATCAAACATCTCGGAATTTCAAAAATAATCAAGATGTTTTGAATAAACATGATAAATATTCAAAAATATTAAACGAAAAGTTCCAAGAGAAAGATCTAACCAAAAAAGTAATGCAAAAAGAATCTATAAAAGAAATTAAAGATGTAAAACCTGAAATTACAAAAAAAGTATCTGGAACAGAAAAAAAACAAAAAAAGTATAATTTACAAGATGTTTTACAAATAAAAGAAGAAAAATTACGCAAATTAAAAGAAGAAATGGAGGCTAAAAAACAAGAAGAAATATTACTTCGACGCGAGCGAGATAAAATGGAAGAAGAAATAAAGAAACTTTCATTAGAAAATAATAAATATAAAATAAAAAAAGATAATCAGTTAAAAGGTAAAAATAATCAATCACTATATTGAATCAAGTCTTTTAACTAATTTAATACAAGTACAATGTACATCTGAAAAAAATCCGTTTCTTCAACATGACGTTGCTGAACCATATACATCTTTAAGTAAACCAAATAATCCATTTTCCACTTTGAAGAGTCAGAACAAATCGAATTCTTCTTTAGATACTTTACACACAGCATCAAGCACACACCATTCTTCACTACATGTGTTATCTGCACCAAAAACATCTCATCCAAAACATCAAACAGATTCGAATACATGGTCTATATCTCAATCTACAAGTGATAATGATAGTAGCGATGATAGCGCAATTGCTAAAAAAAGCCCTGCTCAACTTGCATCTATGCTATTTGGAACTATTGAGTCCAGCAAAAAATCTCCATACTCAATTAAAAATGACTCCCCTAAAACATCGACGACCGAGCTATCCGAAACTTCTCCATATCATTCCTCTTCACTGGAAAAGGCGAATCCGTCTTCCCCTATTGCTAATAGGAATGAACTGTTAAATCAGATTCAAAAAGGCACCAAACTCAAAAAGACACCGGCTATTCAGCCTCGTTCTTCTAGCATTGTAGGAAAAGTATGATTACTTTACCCCTCAAACCAATTAATCAACACAATCTTACAGAATCCAGGTCTTATAATATTGTTTCCTCAAGTTTTCAAATTTTTTTTATATTCATCTTTGTTGAGTTTTAAACTATTTTTATACACTTAAAGAATCGAAAATTGTATTTAGAAGTAAGAAAATAGAATGACATCAGTATACAAAAGATAGATAAAAACTGTTGTTTTTTTACTCATTTATTATTTTATATAAAAAACAAATTTACCGTTCGTAAGAAAAACATTGCAAAAAATGACAAATATTCCTGAGAGATGGGAATTATTACTGCTTCCTGAAGGAGCAAAAAAAGTAACATTTGACATTGACCCGAAAGTCCCAAATGCAGTGAATATCACTGTTTTAAACGAAGATCATACACTTGGAAATATGCTGCGTGCGTAAGTTTAAAAAAAGCAATAAAAATAATTTACATATTATTTTAGACAATTACTTCAGGATGAACGAGTGCTATTTGCAGGATACCGTGTTTCTCACCCCATTTTAGAACATAAATTTGTTCTTCGAGTTCAAACAGAAGAAGGTTATGAACCAAGAGATGCCGTAAGCAATGCAAGTCGAGATTTACTTTATCAACTTACACAGCTACGCAACAACTTCGAACGTGAATGGGAACTTAAAAAGGTGGCAGAAGATTACATGGAATAGTCAAATCCTACATAAAAGCTTGCCAAGTCATTTTTCCAGCTTTTTTTTAAATAAGTTTTTCAATAAAACCTATCTCTATATAAGTGCACCAACAGATATGAAAAAGAACAATATGCTAAGCGCGTTCTATAGTAGTATCCAACGTAATCTTCAATTCTGTTAAACTTTCATTATTTTCAATAATCAGGCCTTTTTCATTTGCTAAATGAAGTAAACATATAAAACAAAAACTGGTAGATATATCCGCCATTTCTTTTTCTGGATAGAATTTCTTCAGACCTTTCATAATGTCTGTAAACTTTCTTTCTGTTTTTACAAGTGTACTATGTGATACACGGTCCTATAAATAATTTTTTAAAAAAGTCAATATGAAAATATATAATACTTTATTCAAACACCCTAACTTCAGTTCTGTCCAAATATTATCCTTTAATTGTCTGACGTCTACTCTTTTAGCTATTTTTGCATAATTTAACTGATCTGGTTTAATTCTAAAAGAAGTTCCAATAAATGAATTAAAAACTTCAACATCTGTTTTAATTTCATCTTCGTTCGAAAATATCTCATCTTTCGCATCTACAAATTCATCGTCCTCATGAATATTCTGATCTATTACAGTGTCAGTATCATGATCATCATTAAAGAAATTTATATTGTAATCCAATTGTTCTGAATCTAGATATATTAGTAATGATATATATATTTGATGAATAATATATTAACCTTTTTTATGTTCATTGTCATTATTATTTTTGATCCAAGAATTTATATCAACATCCGTATCATTAGAATTCGTATATTTTCCAAATATCTAATCTCATCAGATAAATTATTCCAAAATAAAACTTACAAACCTTCGAGTTAGGTTTTATGAAAAAACTTAAAAGCCTTTTTGAATTAAAATATATATCATTAGGTAAGAGATTTCGATTTTTCGATATCCATTGTGTTTTAGGAAGATATATAGCTGCTCCTCCTGGAGAAAATAGCTTATGAAAATCAATTGGTTGATCATCAAAAAAATCAATTAAAAAAGGCTCTTTTTTTTCTCTTTGTTTCTTTGGTACAGCAACTTCAGTTTTTTCTAAAAGATGTAAATATAAATAATTATTATATAAAAAGACATGCCTTTGCGCAATTTTTGTATTTTCCAATGTTCTGGTCCTGCCCAATTTCTTCTTAAAGTCTGATCAAAATATTCAAAAATTTTATCTTCTGACTCATCCATTGCAATGCTAAGTTCATTTCCATTCCATACTTTTAATGGATCCAACTTCTCATCATATTTTTCCAATTCTTTTAACAAAGGATCTTCTCCCCAAACATTACATATTTGAGAACGTTGATCGTTTTCTTCAGTAATCATAGGAATTGGCTTGTTATCACCGTCATCGTCATCTCCAGATCCACCATCGTCCATTAAAACATTATCATCAATCATAAACTTTCCATTCTCTTCGTTATAATCTTCGAAAAATTTCAATGAAGAAATAGGAAGAGATGAGTTTATTCCAAAATCGAAATTTTTAAGTGATGGACAAATTTCATCAGTATCTAAACTAGACATAATAGAGGTAAATTTTTCTAAAAAATCAATTTTTTGAGTTACGTAATAATGAAAATACCTTGAATACTACTTAAATCAATATCTTGAGCATTTTTATTGATATAAATAGGTTCAACTTCATCGCATATAGCATCATCAGCATCAAAAACAATTTTTCCACGACGATCAATAGATAAATGATTCATTAACAGACCTTTTGCACCTCCTTCATCAAAATCTACTAATATTTTCTTAAAAAGAGGATTGATAGAAAATTCCAAATCAAACTTTTTAACTTGTAAAGCCGAAAAATCTTTGACAAGAGTCGCTTCAGACTAATAAAGTTTAAATAATTAAAAATAAAAATATACACATTCGTACTTTGTTTTTAGTTTTCTTCTGTCTTTCAAACTCTACGTTAATATCGTCATCAGTAGGACTATCCTTTTCTTGCATTTTTGATGCTAAAACATATTAAGTTTCTTAAAAATCTATACCAATAATATCTACATTCACCACATGTTAAACCACTTAGAAGTTTTCCTGTCTCTGTTGCTGCAGAATCAACCCTTGATGTATAAATTTTAACACATCCATCCAGCGTACATGATGCTTTTTGAAAATTAATGCCATCACCATCACGCAAAAATGACATTTCATGAAAATAATCAATAAGTGCAAAATTCCAACTATTAGTTGCATTGATTTTCTAGTTTCATATCAGCATAACTAAGTAATAAGATATACTCTTTACATTGTCTGTAGCCATTTTCATCCATTCTTCAAAGTTAGCAAGAACAGGAACTTTAGGAGCAGGTGTAAATCCAGAAAAAGATACATCTGTCTTCTCAGAAGTACTTGGTGTATTTGTTTGTTTTAACTTAGTCTGTTTATATGGAGTTAAAAGTATATGGCGATTCTTTTCATTCTGTTCATTGAGTTTTTTTCGCCTTTCTTGTTTTTCTTCAAAATCATTATTTAAAGGGACATTTTTTTCTAAAGATGATGTATATCCTTTAGATGAAGACGATCTAAATTGGTGTCGTGATAATGTTCTTTTATGCTGGTTTACCATTTTTAATTTTTTTATGTTTAAAACATTCTAGAAATGTATTTAAAATCATTTATTTTTGAAAAATAGACATTTTAATCGTTTTTTGGTATCTTATTAGAATGAATTGCTTCTTGAAAGATTTCAATAAAATCCGTTATCGTTTAACAGATTACGTTCGATTTTATAAAACTTAATAAAAGAATTCAAAAATACATAAATAAGTTTTAACAAATGCATTATATATTTCCAATGCAGACAAAATTATATAAAAAATTACAAAATTTATTAATAAGTTTTAGTAAAAAAATCATTTATTTTCATTATATAAATAAATAACCAACCAGTTGGTCATAATAAAGAATTTTTATTTACAACCAAAAAGATATCATTATTTACTCATTCCTATTATTTCTTTTCCTGAAAATTAGTCTTTATATCTTTTTCATCAGTTAAAAACATTTCATCGTGAATCAAATTAGCTCTCATATTTTTATTTGGTGCTTCTTTAGACCATTTTACAACCCATCCTTGATCATAATCCCAAAAAAGCAAAGGACACTTCATAAGAAGTCTTTGATATAAGCGCCTCTGGAACCTCGGTGTTATATAGTGAGGGTCAGCTGAATTCGGAGGTTCTGAACGTAACTTTCGAAAAGACTGATCCATTGATATAGCTTCTTCACCCCGACAAAGCCTTTCAAGCAATTTAATCTCCTTTATAGGTAACGGTGCTAAAATCTTCAGATAAATAGCTACAAATTTCCTCCAACAAAGATTAGCATATCGTCTTCGATCCAGAGTAGTGTTTTCTAAAAAGATAGTTCGGCCTGGCATTTGTGACTCAATAAGCATTTGAAATTGCGCAGACAAAACAGGAAGCTTAGTACGCGGCCGTCCTGGAACCATTGGTGTACCTGTCCGTAAAGATGTTAACAATGGCTACACTACATTGATATTTCATTCCACTAAAAAAAATACATACACGTAACAGCTCATGCTTTCTCCTACCACGACGACCATATGTTAATTCCAAAATCTTTTCACATGACCGAATATCTCCTGCTATTGCCTTCTTTAAACCTACTAATGCCTTATGACCATCTTGAAAAGCCTTTTTAATCCTCTGAGGACATTTCTGCTCTCTGTTTGCATCAAACCGCTCACGTATATGTTTTCTAAGATAAATTCTACCTTTATTAGGCAAAAATACATCTTTTTCTCATTTTTACCTGGAAGACCTATCAAAAAAAAAACCAATATGAATCAAAAGCTGTCGATAAAGACTAGTTGCCGATCCAATCTTTGGCACAATTACTTTTAAATCTTTCTTCATTCAGTATTTAGTCTATTTCTCCCCTAAAATATCTTATTTAATTTGCCATTTAACTTGCCATCTATAAAATCATTTTTTTGATGTTCGATTAAATGACACGTGTTACAAATATAACCCTAAAAATATTCTCCTATAATAAATGTAGATATAAATGAATCATAAAGGAGAATAAGAATAGTTTTTATGGATAATATTATTTTATCATTAAATAAAGATAAGAAAAAATAATTGAGAAATATTAGCTAAATTTCGTCTATTCTTCATATTTTATGTTGATTATCTGAATAGACAAAGCATTTTAAATTAAACTAGTTAATTTTTGTCGTATTTTAAAATTGATACAGTTTTTCACCTATTGGCGGAGAATTTGTTAAAAATTGTCCAAAACCTAGAATATACAGTGAATGTCAAACGGAACTCAGTACTTTATAAACCGTCTTTTTTCTTTACAGATTCTATTTTTACTTAAATAGATTGTTGCTGTATGGACAATAGTAGTAAAAGTACATCGACATCATTAGAAGGATTGACGTTTGACCCGCAACAAGTAACTGTAGTTTTTGTACTAGGCGGGCCAGGATCAGGAAAAGGTACACAATGTAGTTTACTTGTTAAGGACTATGGCTTTGTACATTTATCAGCAGGAGATTTACTGCGACGGGAACAGGCACGACCGGATTCAAAATATGCTAATATAATTCAGCAATCAATAGAGGAAGGACAAATAGTGCCAATGCATGTGACAATTAGATTGCTTAAACATGAAATGAGTCGATCAGTAACAGAGGGAAAAATGAGATTTTTGATCGATGGATTCCCAAGAAAAATAGACCAATGTTTGGCATTTGAAAAAAATGTAACAATAGAATAAATTAGTATATTTATTTATACAATGAATATGTAGATTTGTCCATGTCGGTTTACACTCGGTTTTTATTGTTCTGAGCAAATATTAATGAAGCGCTTATTGGCGCGAGGACGACGGGATGATAATATTGATACAATTAAAAAGCGATTCGAGACACATCAAAAGTTGACAGTACCAGTTCTTGAATATATGGAGAAACAAAAAAAGCTGATTCAGATTTCCTGTGAAAATAATATTGAAAGTAAGTGGAGTTGTGTAGTGATCTTAATAAGTAACCATAGTAGCTATATACCAAAATGTTTTGAAGAAAATTGGCCCATTTCTGAGGTCAATACCATAAAAATGTTAATATATTTTTATGGCATATTGTTTTTTTCTAAAATAGCTACTAAACATCAAATCCAACAGATGATGTGAGATAAGTTAATTCATCTTCAACTGTATTAACTTTTGTCTTATGTTGTTTAATCACTTTTAAAATTTTCTCTAAATTAGTTTCCCATAAACATAGCTTTGACTTTAAATCTATCCATTGCTCTTTTCCCCATGTTCTGTATGTATTTCGATGAATCAAAAATGTTTTTGAGAGCTGAGATAATCTACCTTCAAGAAGACCCATGCGAATTACATCGATTACCCACATTTCTACTTGAGAAATATCAATATCTAGAGCATCTGCAATATCTGTATACGAAAGAACCTTTCCTGGAACAGAAGCTGCTAAGGAAACCAAAGTTAAATGATGGATTTTCTTAAGTGCAATTTTCTGATCAAGTCCTATAGTTTATTTAATAAAAAACAGAAGTCGTTGACAACTTACCACTATTATCCACCCAACTCTGATATGTATCAATGAAAGAAAGATAATCTTTCAAGCCTCCAACCATAAAAATTTCTAATAACAAAATAGATGGATCATTCATATCTCTAAGAGGCTGTAGAGCATCAAGAGTTACAATATCATCAAAGTGATATCGCTTTGGAAGAGAAACAGATGAAATAATAGCTTGCCTTGCTAAATCACTGGCAGACAATGCTTCTGATGACGAATAAGTCAACAAAGCCTTAATGATAAAATCAAGAGATATTCTAAATATATATAAATAAATTGTATTTTTCAAAAATAACTTACTGCTTATCATATTCCAAAGCATATTTTGAAATGATAAGAAAAAGGTCTCTTTTTGCTTGATTATCAACACCCCAATCATCAAGCCAATCAGAAATATTACTAATTTGTGAGAGAATAAAATCAAATAATTTTTGTTCATTTGCCACTCGAAGAATCATACAAAAAACATCATATTTTAAAATAGAATTGAAAGGCAAAATATTAAAAAGAGTCGACAAAACGCTAAGGAAATAAAGAGGTCCATTTGGAAAATTAGGTATAACCAAATTTGATAATACTACAGGAAGTAACCGCTCAATAGACGACGACTCCCTAATCAAATGTATAAATAAGTTGCATGCAGCTTTGTAATCTGTAATCTAAATAAATATTTATTGATTTAAAAAAAAGATAAACCTTTTTCACTACATTTTGATAATGCATTACTTCTGTTCACTAGCATTTCCAAGCATAAATCTTTGTTATTATCTATAGAAATATTTTCCAAAGCTGCAACAAATGAATCATCTTCTGTTTTTTTATTCAAAGTATCAATAAAAGTCGCAATTTCTTCTAACTATAATAAAAATCATTAATATTAGTCATTTTTGAAAAATTACCAAAAAAACTTGCCTGATAAGAAAATGTACCTTCTACAATCAACGTATTCACCTCTTCCATGTTTAATTATTTTTTAATTTGGCTTTTTTTTCAAATAAATACTTTTTTTTATTTTTTGAATTGCTCGATTCTTCAGACGTTCGTTGGT
Organism: Pneumocystis sp. 'macacae'; assembly: GCA_018127085.1. Taxonomy (NCBI): domain Eukaryota; kingdom Fungi; phylum Ascomycota; class Pneumocystomycetes; order Pneumocystales; family Pneumocystaceae; genus Pneumocystis; species Pneumocystis sp. 'macacae'. The sequence goes on from CM030730.1 coordinate 213,406, forward strand.
AAGAAATTCGACAATCCATTAGAAAGAATAAGGAATTAAAAGAAAAGGAACAAATACGTATCTTTTTGATACAATTTTAAAAACGAAAGAATATTTGTTTATGGGTTTTGTAAATATTCTAAATATTCTTTTTTTACAGGAAAAAACTTGTAAATTTTATTGAAAGATCATTTATAATACTTGAATCCATAATTATTTAAAGATTTTTTATGTTGGTTATTTTTTAGGGAAAAGCATATAATACGTGTTTTTTTTTAGATTCTAGTGTTACATATTATGGAACTTCTGTCATTTAAGCAGTATTTTAATATAAAAAATGGACAAAAATAGTGATGATTCTTCTAAGAAAAACCAAACATCAGCTAAAGGTTCTTCACTGATCTAAATAATAATTATATGTGGATATTAACGAAAGATATAGAATTCCCTCTATTGGATGACAATAAACAACAAAAAAAGCTTGTAAATGGTATTCCAAGAAAAAGAAACTATTTTATTATATATGATCCAGAGTTAGCACCTAAGGAGCACTCTAAAGGAAGGAAAGCGATATATAGGTTTGATGGCGAAGCGGTAAAGTAGTTTCCTCTAATATTTTCCACATTAATTTTTATAGGATCCTCCATTGATTATAGAAGATCCACGTTTAAAAATGCCAAAATATGGAAAAGAAAAATCTAGGGGTAAAAGAACATATAGTTCTGTCCTTAAAAATGTAATTTTTGAGGTCAAATTTTGATTTTAATGTGTTGTAAACCTGATTTTTATAGTTTGATGAAAATTCAATTGGACCTAATCCTCCTTCTCAAATTCTTATCTCTAATTTATCTACATTAACAACAAGTGAAAACATAAGTATGTATTTTAAAACATTTGGCGATATACAAGAGTTGGAAATTCAGGTAAATCCAATGACAGGTGCATCATTAGGTTTATGTCGTATTCGTTATCGTAAAAATCAATCGAACAAACTCCAGGGACATCATGCAGCAAAAAATGCTGTTGAGAAAGGAAATGGTATGAAAATTGGTACACAAATTGTCAAAGTACAATATGATGAAGATGGTACAAAATGCAAGGCAATTATAGAAGAACTTTCAAAAAAAGCATCTTTATCAAATAATTCAACGTTTTCAGATAAGTATCGAGGTTCATATTTGGAGAACTCAAAAAAATGGGAAGAAGATTATAGAAATTTTGATTCTGGATACAAAAAATCTACATCACGCGATCACCGATATTATGATTATTATTCTCCTGATACAAATGATTCGCGTGTACATAGTAAAGTCCATGGATACTCTCAAAATTCGTCAAATTCATTAAGATTATATAGCAGATACCCTCAAAATTCAGGCAATGATTTAGAAAAGCTTCAAGATTGCACTTATGAATTAGCTTTATCCTCAACAGCTGATATTTTGAAAAAAATAAACAAAAAACCCTATATATTTATAAGTGAGAAATGGCTTCCTTTGAATAAATTTTCAACAAATGATCTTAAAAAGCATTTAAATAAACATGAATGGACTGATATTTGTGTTGATGAAAAAGGGTTTTATATAATATTTAAAGATAACCGATCAGCTCAAAATTGCTTTGTGACCATGAATCAGACACATATATATCAACATCGTATTACAATGGATCTTCATCGATATGTTCCATTAACTGATGTCCAAAACACTAAGTTCAAAAATTCCTTTCAGCCTGTAGACGAAGCAGCAGAAGCAACAAATATTATAATTAAAGAACTAATGCAAATGTTCATGCGAGATTTAAAGACTAAAATAATAGCACCTATTATTTATGAGTTTCTTGATCCTTCTAGATTTCCACCAGAAATAAAAAATATGAAGAATAATTTAACAACTAGGATTAATAGTATTAAATTAAATGAAACAGAGCAGAATATTCTAAACGGCAGTAATGTTTCTGATAATGAATCCAAGAAATTTAATGAATCTTATCCAAAAATAAATGATCTTTCATTTAATGGTATATCTAAAAGGTTTTCTACCCTTCCAAAATTTAAGAAAAGAATTCATGAAAATGCTTATAAAGGAGAATCTTTATATGACACTTTTAGGCGGTCCAAGAATGTTGATGCTAGGCCTCTTCATCATCGTTTAAATGATTATTCTGATTCTCATGATTCAGCTTCTAGTACTTCAAATACAGATCGATTTCAAGACATGTCATTCTCTGATTCAGAGAGAGGTAGTGATACTAGTACAAAAAACTACAAAAGCTCAAAAAAAGCAATTAGTTCTAATAAAAGATCAAATATATTATCTCGACTAAGAGATTATACAAGTTCAGATGATGATTCTAATTATAAAGATAATTTTTTAGAGAACTTTCATAAAAGAGATGAACTTAATAAAAATAAACAAAAATATATAGATTATGAAAATCTGGACGACAATGTTTTAAATGAAACAAAATTCAAAAAAAGTAAGCGTCGAAATATTTATTTTACATCGAGTGAGGATGATTCTTCTGATATTTTAAAAGAAAATATTACAGAGGATATTCAAAGTTTTGAGAGTGAATCTTATGAAGATGAATTATCAGAATATGAAGAAAAGCCAAAAAAGAAAAAACATTTGAAAAAATCTAAAAAAATTAGTAAAACCGACAAGACTGATATTACAAATGATGAACGTATAAACTTTAATCAAGATTATTCAATACCATTCACCTCTAAAGAAACATTACTATCTGATGAAGATGTTGATATTCTACTTGATATTTATGGAATTCAAAGTATAGTTAAAGATGAAGAAGATTTTTCATTTTTATTAGAAGCATTAAAAACGGTAGAATCAGCTGAAATTGATGATATTGCATTATGGGCATGGAGAAAAAAAGAAATTAAAACTAGTAATGTAGATGGGTATCCAGGTAACTTACAAAAAAAAGCATTTTTGAATGTATACTTATTAGTATTATAGTGGTCACTAGACTTCCGAAAGATAAGGGATATAATAAAATAAATAATTCAGGTTCAGCTAGAACCGAAGGTTATTTTACTATTACAGATGCCGAAAAATCATTATATCTTCCTTTAAGAAACAAAGCTATCATACCAACAGAACCATCTACTACTTCCATTTCTTCTCGAATGAATCGTATTAATAATCGTCGACTTGCTGTTGGTATTGAGATGCAAAAGAAAATTTCGAGCAGTGAAACAGATATTTTGCGGTTTAATGCATTGAAGGCACGAAAAAAGCAATTGAAATTTTCTAAAAGCCCTATTCATAATTGGGGATTATACGCTATGGAGCATATTGATATGGGTGATATGGTTATTGAATATGTAGGAGAAATTATTCGTCAAACAGTTGCCGATATTAGAGAAAGGTATAGTGAATTGGAAAAGAATTTAATTTTAACAAAATAATAGACAATATGAACGTCAAGGAATTGGGTCCAGTTATTTGTTTAGAATTGATGATGATACAGTTGTAGATGCAACTAAAAAAGGGAACATAGCAAGATTTATTAATCATTCATGTGATGTATATTTACGTTATATATATATATATCTTTCTAAACTATATTTTAGCCTTCATGTACAGCAAAAATTATTCGTGTTGAAGGGGAAAAGAAAATAGTTATTTATGCACATCGTGACATCGAAAAAGGCGAGGAAATAACTTATGGTATGATGCATATTTAATTTTATCTTTTCTAACATCACAGACTATAAATTTCCTATAGAGGATATCAAAATACCTTGTTTATGTGGAGCAAAAACATGTAGAGGAACTTTAAATTAAATATGTTAGAATAGATGATATACTATAGATTAAAATAACACGTGACCACTATAAAAACATAATATTCAAATACTAGCTAAACTTATAAATTTTTCTTCAATACAACATGGACTTTTTGCTTAAATTTCCCTAATGCATGGGATTTTGCCTAGATAACTACAATTTTACGTTAAGCATTTTAAATTCCTTAGAAGGCGTATTTTCAGATATGTCCGAAAAGCCGTCGCCCAATGTTGCCTGCAGTAATACAGCTTGAAAAAAGGAATCCTAGGACCCATGACTTAATGCTGATAATTTCCTTACTCATTGAGTCATTGTTCCTATCAGAATATTAGATAGAATGGTATTTAGAAAAAGGTTTAACTTGAATATATCAGAAGGAAAAGATAAAATGATCATAGTAAATAAAATAGACATTATACTAGAAAGAAATAGTCCAGTTTGTGCACGATCAAAAACGAACCACATAAAAAACCCAACAAAGACTAAAAATAATGGAGTTTTAACATCCAAAACCCATGATAATTTCTACTAACATCAGCTATGATACCACTAAACAGTATTAACTTATACAGCAAATGCATAAACAATGCCCATAGATGTGCTAAATACACGGATTGTCTCAGATATTTCCATACATCTTGATTTTCGAGACTCTGTATCGGAAACGTTTTTTGATGTCTGTGTACATCGCAATTTGAGCATTATAGAGTCTGTAATGGGTATCAAGAAGCCAAAAAGAACTGTACCAAGCCCATAAAATACTCGAAAATAAGGAACTTGTGTTAAAATCTCAAAATTATATGTAGACACTGCTTTTTGCTTTGTTTGGACATGAAACACAAAACTAGATATTATTAGGAGACTTTTTCCAAAGAAAAAAAACAAACACGGCAATAGAATATCCCCAAATGTAAAGAACAGTTAACTTTGCTAAAAAAAGTCCAAATTTTGTTATTGTAAAAGTCGAATATGAATGGACTTTTTTTTCAACTTTTTCAATTTTTTTTTCAAAAAAAATATTAGGAGTCTCCGGCTCTTCACCTAAAGGTGCATAGATAGAAAACAATGCAGAAGAACAGTCTTTAAACGTGTTTAAGTGCAAAAAAGACTGATTTTTTCGACGCAAAAAAATTTCAGAAATACTAGTCGAGCCGTCTTCCTGCAGTGTTTGGTTCCCATTCAAACTAAAAAGAGAACGGTTATAACACGATTCATAGGAATCTGAGCGACGAAGTGTATCTTTTACGAGCGCTGTGCTGCTCATTTATTCGATTTTTTTGAAAAATTTTTGTTTCAATGTTAGAAAAATCTATCGACAAGCAAAAATCAAGTTAACATAAAAAACGAATAAAATCAAAAAAGACTTTAGAAAAGCAAAATGAAACTTTTAACAGGTAAATACAGTACTTATAGATCAGTATACTAATATTCTAAAATAGCAAATTTCTTGGTGCGTTAGAAGCAGAATAATAAAAAAGTCTAACAAAAAGATTTAGCAATGTGCAGTTAAAAAATGCCAGAAAACTACAGCAGGGTTCCCTTTGATGTTTAAAGATGTAAAAGTCGTCCAGCAGACACTTAATTTTAACCCAGAATTCCTTTTAAACATTCTTTATCGAATAGGTGGATAGTATTTATGTTATTTTTTGACAAAGCTTAGTCAAAATTGGATAGAGTGGTCAGCGTTGGTTACTACAGTTAAAGAGCTTGTAGGAGTATATTTTGGGGTTCTTGGTTAAATTGATATGAATATAGTTTGGCACAGAGACACTGCCACACGAAAAACCAGAGCTAACAATCGAGAATGTGGATATGCTGCAACAGTTGCACACATTGCTTCTTGAGGTATTGTGCTGCCCTTCTTTAAAGTAACATTGAATGTGATAGACGCAAATAATGGAAGGTAGTCTTGTTTGTCGAAATTGCAACCATGTTTATCCAATCAAAGAAGGCATTCCTAATTTCCTTTTGACTGAATATGAGATATAGTGGCTATGGGTCAATAATACATGGAAAAATAAACCAAGGCTGCATCAAAAATGATTGTGTCTGATTTATCATATACAAACTGTATTTGATAAATCAGTATATTGATTTTTTGAAGAAATTTGTTTTAGCTACATTTATTCACTTTAATAATGGTTTAAATATACACACTTTTTTTGTGTTAAAATGGTACTTTTACAGTTTTTGAGATATTCTAAACCCTCGAAAACGGACACTCAAAACCTGACATAAAAATTTAAAAATACAAGTGAAATATGTTGTTACTTTGTCAATAATTCATAATTTTCCTCTAAAAGTGTTCAGGAGCTCATTTGTGTCATCAATTCAGTCAGCAACATCCAGGTTTACGACGTGGTTACGGTCCCCTGATTTTATAAAATATCTATGTAGTACTCATTTTTGGGGACCGGTATATGGTTTTTAATATAAAAAACAAAAGACTCAATATGGTTCTAGGTTTCTAATTTCGGAATACCGCTGGCTGCAGTAGCAGATTTAAAAAAAGATCCTAAACTCATTTCTGGCAAAATGACTGGTGGTGCGTTATACAGCATTATTTTATTTAGTCGAGGAACCTTATGTATATAGCGTTAATTATATATTCTGCTACATTTGCAAGATATGCATGGGTCGGTGTATTTTCCACTTTCTATCTATAAACTGATATTTGTACTAGATGGTGAGCCCTCGTAACTATTTGCTTCTTGGATGCCACTTGATTAACGAGGTTGCTCAAATTGGCCAGGGTGTGCGGTGGATAAGTAAGAAATGCAGATTTCGTTTTTGCCTTTTTAAAATTGTGCTAGAATACCATAAATTTTCGTCTACTAACATGTGATTTTAAAGTAAACAAAATGGACTAGGATTCTTCAAGAATTTGACATACATAACAACATTTATTAAAATTCTGAACTTTTTAAATGTTTTTTAGCTTTTTTCTGTTCTTCAAGCTTCATCCAAATTGTATATATATACTAATCTAGTCCTATACACATCAGCCTATGATATTATTTTTAATCTGTACTGCTTCAGTCTATATTTTCTTATCTATATTTTTAGACTTTTGTTCATTTCACTTTTAATTGTCCCTATGCTTATTACTAGTGATTCGCCATTCAACCATTATCAGCTTAAAAGCAAATTGACGTCGATCAACGTCAATCATAATAATTTAATAAACGGGAAGATAAAGATTAATTTTAGGTTTAAATGTCTATATAAATACAAATGATGGATTCTATATTGAACTTGTCTCAAGACGAGCCATCTGAACTCTCTTTTCAGCATTTTTTAGGAGTAGAAGAAATCAAAGAACGAAATTTACAACCATATACACCTCGAGAAAAAATGTAATTTAAAAAAAGTTTTAAACAACAATTGACATCAAAAGGGGTTCTCATTCTGTTCTTAAGACACAGTTTTTAAAAAAAAAAGAGGGAGAGTCTCTTTTACGCCGAGATATTCAGTATACGTTTTTGGATTTAGTTGTAAATAATGATCAAGAAGTTTTTACATTATCCCAAGGTGCAACACACAAGAAAGTTACATTTGGTGAACTTTATGTGACATATGTGCGAAAGTCTCCCAAGACATCAAAGGTTTTAAGGGAAAAGTTGGAAAATGACAAAACATTGGCTATGGCACTAGTTATGGTGGCATTGCTAGTAAATATTGGTCGAATAAATACGACTCTTGTATGTAAGTAAAATTTTTCTTTAAGCTAACATAGTTTTGTGTTCTTAACTGATTAAGTTACACATACTCAGACAAGAACATATAATCCAATTCCTTCTCTTCAAGCGTATTCGAACGATAAAGTTAAAGTACTTCAGGATGCACCAAGACTAAAGGGGATTCTTAAGTTTTATAGCGAGGATTTACCAGAACATTTGGCATGGCAATCATTGCTTGATGCACAAAAATCTCAACTTCGCCCATCTACTAATCCTATTAATCTTATTTTTATTTTTGTTTTATGTTCTACAAGAATATCAAATTTGCATTTTAACTCTTCAATTGAGTTTATTGATTTATTTACTAAAGCCTCTTTTTCTAGTAAATCAAGAGCGAGAGCTTTTCTTTGGTTATGCTGGCATTATTTAGAGACTGATGGTAGTGCAGAAGTAGCTATGAAGAATCCTTTTAATAGTGGAAATAATGAAAATCCTCTGAATGCACCTAATTTGGATGTTATAACAGAAGAAGATGCTGCACTAGAAAATGTTGATACACCTATGGAATTAGAATATGCAGCTAAAATGGCAGAAGAAAGAAAACGTTGAGAAAAGTTTTTATATTTATATTTTTTTAATCACGTATTTTAGGATATCTTCAAGAAAATGAGAATTTGAAAAGTAATTCTCAAGATGTGTCAAATATTCGAAAAAAAAATCGAGCAAAGGAAATGAATAAAAAAGAAGATGTTTTTTCTTCTCCCGAGGTTTCCGGATTTCCTCCAAGCGTTGAAAATCAAGATGAATATTTTAATATTATGACAAAAGATGATTTTCAAAAGAGTATGCATATAATTAAAATACAAAGATTATTCATGTATTGTAGAGCAGTTTAAACAACAGGTGAAGACAAAAAAGAGGAAGGAACCTGATTCTTTTTACAATTCAGGGGATGAAGAAGGAAATTATACATCGCTTTTAGGTCAACAAGTCAATTCTAAATCAAATATAATAGAGCAAAAAAATCGAGTTAAGAAAATTTCTAAAGAGCAATTTAAAAAAGAAACAAAAAAATCAAACTATAAGAAAAGAAAAGAAGGAGCTATTCAAAAAGGTTTTTTTCTTTTATTTTTTTTTTGTAATCTTAGAATTAGAATGGAAAAAATACGCTTCTTTTTCTCCTTTGGAAGAATCTGACAGAGAAAGTGAAATAGAATGTGACCAAAGTGAACATATAATTAGTTTCTTAGCCTCTCTTAAGCGAGCATATCATCGAACATCAAAATCTATTAACCAAATGCGTATTTTTGCCGGGAAAAAGCCTTTTAACTGGGAATTGCCGGATTCTAATCTAGAAAAAACGTGTGAACAAAAACAGTCGTCTCTTGTTCAAGACTCTCCAGTAGAGCATCCTCAAGTAGGTGGTAAAACTTTATCTAATCTTATACGAATGGGTTATTCTTTTTAATTTTATTAACATAATCAACTAGTACACTGCCTTCATAAAATTACTAATTTGTCTGTGTTTGCATGGTATTTTTGTATTTTTTTTTCAACATTTTATATTTTAGGTTTATAGTTATTCAATGTGACGTCTATCGGAATTATATAATATCCAACAATATACATGATCAATAATCATTCATCGTCAATACACGCTTTTGAGGATCTACGTCACCTTCAAATATCTTTATTAACATGGTATAAATCCAATGCTCGCGTACTTCCATGGAGAAAGCCTAGTGTTGCACCTCCAGTCTCTTTATCTCAAGAAGAATATGTTCATTCACTACAACGTGCATACGAAGTACTTGTTTCAGAGATGATGTTACAACAAACACAGGTGATAACAGTTATTCCATATTTCAATCGTTGGATGAAACGATTTCCTACATGGGAAACATTGGCAACATCAGATCTTGAAGAAGTACAAAGTCTTTGGGCAGGATTAGGATATTATTCGCGTGCAAGGTATCTTCGTGAAGCTGCTATATACTTTGTGAAATTAAAACAAGAAAAGCAGCCCATTCCAGTGAATGTTGAAAGTTGGGTCAAGAATATACCAGGATGTGGTGAATATACAGCAGGCGCAGTATTGTCAATAGCATGGAATATACGCTGTCCAGTTGTGGATGGAAACGTTATACGTGTGTTGACACGTTTGCGTGCAGTTGGTGCTGATTGTCACAAAGGTGAAGGCAAGCGATGGATCTGGGATTCCGCTGCTGAAATTGTTGATGATCAAGAACCAGGAGATTTTAATCAAGCATTAATGGAATTAGGCGCTACGATTTGTACTCCAGTTAATCCAAACTGTGAAATATGTCCATTGAATAAAAGTTGTTTGGCTTTAAAAGAGGCAAAAGCAGTTGTATCTGGACATAATATGATTTTCAATAATACTGGGCAAAGTGAATATATTAATCATATATCTAATGTTCTCAAACTGATTACTATAGATTGCAAATTGTGTCCTATTGAAGAGTTTAAGCAGTTTACATCGATAAAAACATATATTGCAGGAAAATACCCCAAAAAAGCAGTGAAAAGACCACAAAAAGTAAAAGGTAAAACAAAAATATTAATTTTAAAACTATTGTTTATGGATAACTTTTAGAAAGTATCGTTTTTGTGATTATTAGAGAGAAAAATAAAATAAAAGAATATTATCTTGAAAAAAGACCTCCCAAAGGTCTGCTGGCTGGATTATGGGATTTTAAAACTTTGTCAATAGAGGAATGCGGTGGCGATAGTAAACAAAGTGTTGAAGAATATGCAAAAAACATGCCGAGTTTGGGAGAAGTAATAGGTTTTCATATAAAAGGTGATACATTTCATCAATTTACGCATATTAAACAAATCTCACATGTTTACCTTGTTGAAGTAAGTTCTGATGTGAAAATTCCTGGAGAAGGTTGTTGGATGTCGGAAGAAACAATGAAAAATCAAAGTATACCTGAATTAACGTGGAAAAACTTTAGACAGACCATAAACAATGAGAAAAGAATACTTAATAAGAAGACTAAAGGTGCTATTAAGCGGTTCAAAATCGATAGTAATGGACTAAAGCAAACAACTCTTTCCTTTTAAAATAATAACGGAAAATTGAAACATCGTTTATATATAAGTTGTAATTTTGGGGGTTTGATTATTCCAATTAAAATTTTGTACAATGATATCCATATATATTTTAACTTTTGAAAATGTTGATTTAACTAATCCTATTCGTTTATATTTATCATTTTGTGCAAGAGCGATACGCGTTCCAGATTTTGAATAATCTATAAATTTTTAGAAAGAAATGATTAAGCACTGTTATAAAAACCATTTAATGAAGTAGGGAGAACGTTATCTCCTGCTGGTAGGGAAATAAAAAGTGAAAAAGGTATAAACCAAACACAAATAGCAAAAAAAGAAGCAACTTGACTAAAAGTAAATTTTTCATAGCTTTTTTTCCTTGAATATGTAAAAGAATTTGTTAATAATGAACCAAAATATGATCTAAAATGCCATATCCAGAACAGATGATTTGAAATTGTAAAAACTAACAAGTCAAACTAATTCATATAAATATTATGGAGAATATACCAGATGCAATAATAAAATTTAAGGAAGAGATAGAAATGCAAGGAAATGACCGAAGATTTGACAAATATAGTATATGTGATAAGATTGAAAACATAATAAAAAAAAAGGGGAATTTGTCAAAAATTAAAATAACAAAATGTAAGAATATAACAAACTAGAAGTATAAGTCAGAAGACCGTAATTTTATATGTATTTTTTTTACATAAATCATTTTTCTTAGTAATTTTTTAGAAAATTCTGAATATTCTTCAATAAACTCTGATAAATAATAAAGTCCACATGCTAAATATGGATAAATTAGGAATACAATGTGCTAATTACATGAAAACTTACCAACACATACTGTTAAAAGTAAAAATCCTGATATCAGTCCAAGGTAAGATAAAAAAATTATTCCATACATATTTAACGATGATTTGCATAAGTCAATGACAGAAGCGAAAATTAAAATACCATTTTTATATAAAAATAGAAAACTCTAATTAGATTCCAATATTCTATATAAAGCAATATTTTATCTTTTAGAAAATACTTAAAAGACATTTTGAAGTTATGTTTAAACTTTTTGAAAAAAATGTACAAAATATAATTAAAGACAATGAAAACAAACATAATCTTGCTTTATAAAGAAAACTATATATTTTCTAATATTTGTCCATTTTGGATTTTTCCCCAACCAATTAAGCGCCAATGTTTTTCAATTCGTCTTGAAAGAGCAATTTTTTCATTGACTTCTGTACATGCAGGTGATGTTAAAACAAGCTTTGCTAGATCCTATTAATAGTTTATATATTTCTCTAAAAATAAAAGAAGACTTTTACCCCCTTAACAGAAATAACTCGGCCTCCAGTAGATGTAGAGCCAATATTTACCATAAGTACTTCGTTTTTAGCCAGCTTTTGTACTTTTGCTTGTTTCCTATCAACCGTTTTTACACCAAGTAAGCGGCGAAGCAAGAAATAATTAATTTCAATTGCAACAAAAATAGAAGGCAGTCGACCTTTCAGACCAAGTACTTGTCCAACAAGACGATCACCACGACACAGTGTAGGGTCAACATGTGTTCCAACGCCTATTTTAAATTAGTGGTTTTATTACTAGAAAAAAAAGATGATACCAATCAAACCACCAGGAACAGCAAACTTTAAATCATTATGTTCGGCAAAAAGGGAAACAATCCGTGATAAAATAGGCTTACAATGAAATTTTCCCTCACTGTCTTTTGTCACAATTCCTGGTCTAATCTCAATTTCATCTCCAACACGTAGAATGCCTGTTAAAATACCACCGCCTGCAACACCTCCTTTTAGATCATCTACCTCTGCTCCAGGTTTGTTCACATCAAAAGAACGGATTACAATAAGTCTTGGATCGCTTGAATAATTCCGTATTGGAACAGGAATTCGCTTTACAATATATTCAAGAATTGCATCAATGTTATATTTAAGTTGTGCAGAAATAGGAACTACAGGTGCAGAATCAGCAATTGTACCTAATATTTATAATTAGTTAGTGTCTCTTTGGAAAACAATTCAACCTTTAATAAACTTAAGGATGCTATTATAATGTTCTTCTGCAGCTTCTTCTCTCATTAAATCTACCTTGTTCTGTAATATAATAATATGTTCAAGTTTCATAATTTCAATAGCTGCAAGATGCTCACTTGTTTGCGGCTGCGGACAGCTCTCATTTCCTGCAATCAAAAGTAATGCTGCATCCATTACTGCTGCTCCATTTAACATTGTTGCCTATACTATGTTAATAAAAGGTTATACATGGTCATTTTAAATAAAACCATTAAAATATCATGTCCAGGACAATCAACAAATGATACATGACGTATCAAATCCATTTTGCTTCCACAACCTGGCTGTTCACAGATAACATTTTCTTTAATTTCACTTCCGTATGATCTGTAGCATCCTGGACGTGGACATGACTCATTAGAACATTTGTAAATCTAAAAAAAGACTGTCAACAAGTTTATAGTACAGAAAAAGACTTTTTATACCTTTGCATTAGCATAACCAAGCTTAATCGTGATATTTCTTTCCAGCTCATTTTTGTATCTAAAAAATATTATTAAGCTATTTAGATATCAAAAAATATAACCTGACTGTAGATACGCCAGAAATAGCCTTTACTACCGTAGACTATTCCGTTATTTTTCATTCAGGACCTATATATATAAACTTTACCTTGCCATGAGCAACATGACCTATATAATTAAAATAAGTTCCAAATAGCATAAAAAAATTATTTTTTTGGGAAAAACTTCTTACCAATTGTCCCTATATTGATTGTAGCTTGTCTTTGTATTATAGGTAGAGAAAATGGATGAAGATTTAATGGATCAACAATAATTTCTTCAGATTGATCTGATGACATTATTTCATTTAAAATCAATATCCATGCCAAGTAAACAGTTAAGAAGTATATATGTTAATTCAAGCACGCTAATATGTTTTTTAAAAATATATTTACGGATTATATTTATGTCAACTTTATTAAAAGTTTTAAACGTATTTTTTTGTGTAAATAAGAATTTTGAATTAAATAACTTTTATAAAAAAAAATAAAAATACATAAAATACTGCAGTTTTTTTCAATATAGGCTTTACCCATACAGCTTTTTTCTCTGATTAATATGCTTACTTCGGATATGATAAGTACATAAAATGAATAAACGAATAATGATAATATAACTTTAGATGATAATAGAAATAGTGTAATATTCAAACATTGTATTATCCAGGAGGCCTAAAGCCTGGCGGAGGTTGTGTCTGTGAAAATCCAGGAGGCGCAAACCCCTAACAACGGTTAGTTATTAAAACATATGGATATCTATATAGATATATAGATATAAGAATGAAACCTGAGGAGGTAAAGGCATACCAGAAGGTGAAAAGCCAGGAGGTCGAAAGACAGGAGGTGCAGCCATCCCAGTACCAACACCACGGACAGGACCAGTAAGCCCTATAGTGAAAAATAATTGGTAATGTGAAAAAAAAACAATAAAACTAACCTGCAGGCGCCACTGCAGGGGCAACACCCACAGGAAGACCCCTTCCTACAGAATACATTAAAAACACAGTAACATAGAGAAAGAGTTTAAATAATACCTGCTGGATGACCCATACCTGGGCCAGACTGAAGACTAGTAAGTCGAGTAGATGAGTCAGCAGGTGGCGGTCCTTCGATAGACAAGGAGACAATAAATTCCCCACGGAGAATTGTAAGACCAAGTGTACGCCTCTCCTCGATTTCTGTTTCATCTTTGGCTGTTTTTGTCATCTTGCGTTTAATACAGCGAAACTCTTCACAGTCTGCTAGAACCATATTCATATGTTTGTCTATACCCCCATTAACCTTCATACACTCTCTAACACAGAAACACACCAAACGCAAGCATCTGACCCGTCAATTGCCGAGAATCTGCAAGAATAACACGCAGACGATAGTTGATCATATTGGTCTAATAAATAAATCAGTAAGTACTTTATATTTACAAAAATCCCCCAGTGAATTCAAAAAAAACAATAATATTCCAAAAAAATCACTGTTTTATATCCTATACATACCATTTTACTGCCTTTTACTGCCGTTGCCTAAAACACAGTTAAAATGCATTTTTAATAGAAAGAAACAAAGAAAAAAGAAACTGCGTAATCAGCCATACCATTTTAACTGTTTTTAGCGACTTTATGCAGAATCCTCAGATAATTCCCTAATTTTTTGTATTTTTTTCTAAAAATACAGTATTTTTAGAATACTTGTTTTTTCGCCCTAGATTCCGATCTATTAGCTGCACTCTCTCGAAAAAAGGCATTCATACTCTCAATATTCTTCCAATCTCTGGAAAATACAATTTTTGCTTTTCCGTTCTTTTATATATTGTTTTTTGGTTTTTTATAGTTACTTTATTTCCGAGGGTTCTGCGGCATCGACAGTGACTGCACACATAACTATCGAACAGCTGGTGCAGCATATATTGTGCATATATTACATATTATATATTGCTTAATTGTTTTATAGAAGCAAGTTTACGGAAAATATACATCTGGAAGTACTGTTTGAGTGTATCTGTGTGCACATTGGTGTTTTTGTTTCTACATAGAAACATTAGGAAGAAAATATCCTACAAGTATTTACTGCAGTGACCCAGCACAACATATAAGTGCAGAAATAGCACCATTTGATATATTTTCTTTCAAATAAGCCTTTTTTGAGTTTAGAGTGCATATACTGTGCGTATACATTATATATATACTATATATATCTGGGAAAACATTTTACACTTTTTTGGGTACATACATTGTAAAGGATTTGTTGTATAATACTTGTTTTGACAGGGGATGAGCCATCTTCCTATTCGTTTTCAAGAACATTTCCAGGTAAATCTTCATTTCAATAGAAAACATTAACATTCCTTAGCTGACAACATTTGGTATTCAAAAAGCATCAATTGGTTTTACTAGTTTGACATTGCAAAGTGATAAATGGATATGGTGCGTTTGAGAGTACATAGGGATATTGCTCATGATTATTAGTGTTTGTGAATCAGTGGATGGACGACGGGAAGTTGTTATTATTGATTTAGCAAATCCATCAGCATTAATACGACGGCCAATCAGTGCAGAAGCTGCTATTCTTCACCCATCGAAGCATATTATTGCACTACGTTCAGAAAGACAGCTGCAAGTTTTCCATCTTGAACTCAAAACAAAGTTGAAAGCACATATTATGGATGAGGATGTGCAATTTTGGCGATGGATCAATGACCAGGCAATTGGGCTTGTAACGAATACATCAGTATACCATTGGCCGTTACAGTCGGAGATGCAGCCTGTAAAGGTGTTTGAACGGCATCCATCAATGGCAGACACACAAATTATTAATTATCATGTAAATAAGAGTGAAAAGTGGTCATTGTTGGTGGGAATTGCATCAAGAGATGGCCGTGTAGTAGGTAGCATGCAGTTGTATTCAAAGGAGCGAAATATTAGTCAATCTATTGAAGGGCATGCTGCAGCATTTGCTACTCTTAAAGCAAGCGAAGGGTCGTACGAATACAAGCTTTTTGTGTTTGCAGTGAGAACAACAACAGCAGCAAAGGTAGTATTGACGTTTTTGGAAGATATAGGCTGATTACAGTAGCTTCATATTGTTGAGATTGATCATCAAGCTGGTAACCCAGTATTTCCAAAAAAAAACGTTGATATTTTCTTTCCTCCAGAGGCAGTAAACGATTTTCCAGTAGCAATACAGGTATCGAAGAAATATTCAGTCATTTATCTTGTTACAAAGTATGGGTTTATTCATATATATGATCTTGAGACAGGAGTATGTATTTTTATGAATAGGATATCGAGTGATACGATTTTTGTTACAACAGAATATGAAAATGGTAATAGTATTTTGGGTATTAATCGCAAAGGGCAGGTTTTGAGTGTTTCGATTGATGAATCAAACATTATTTCTTATATTTTGAATAATTTAAATGATATACCTCTGGCTATTAGAATTGCTAGTCGTGCTTCTTTGCCTGGTGCCGAAGATCTTTATAAACAACAATTTGATAGTCTTTTTTCAATGGGGAATTATCAAGAGGCTGCAAAAATTGCTGCTAATTCTCCAATGGTATTTTCTTTTTTATATAAATAACCGTATTAATTATTATAAGGGAATTTTACGAACACCTCATACTATTGAACGGTTTAAACAAGTCTCTGTAGAACCAGGTCAACTTCCACCAATTCTGCATTATTTTGGAATTCTTTTGGATAAAGGAATTCTTAATACGTATGAAACATTAGAACTAGTTAAACCAGTTCTTGCGCAAAATCGTGAAAATTTACTTGAAAAATGGATTCAGGAGAATAAACTGGAATATTCTGAAGCATTAGGAGATATTGTGCAGCCATATAATCCAAAAATAGCTTTGAGTATTTATGTCAAGGCGAATATCCCTCAAAAAGTAGTTCAATGTCTTATAGAAACTGGACAGTTTGAAAAAATTATTTCATATGTAAATAAAGTTGGGTATTCTCCGGATTATGGAGACTTATTTCGCCAGATAATCAAGATAAATATTGAAAAAGGAGTAGAATTTGCTACTCAAATAGCAAGCTCTAAAAGTATTACTTTAGTTGATATTGAGAAAATAACAGATATATTTTTATCTCGAAATATGATTCAGCAAGCTACAGCATTTTTGTTAGATGCTTTAAAAGATAATAGACCTGAGCATGGACATTTGCAGACTCGTCTTTTGGAAGCTAATCTTTTAAGTGCACCTCAAGTTGCTGATGCTATTCTCGGTAATGAAATGTTTTCGTATTATGATAAATCAGTGATTGCATCTCTTTGTGAAAAGTCAGGGCTCTATCAACGGGTATGCATATATAAACTTTTTATAAAGATGCTAATGGTATCTTTTAGGCATTGGAACATTATACCCAAATAGATGATATTAAAAGAGTGTTAGTACATGTTCAGACTATAAATTCAGAATGGCTTATGAATTATTTTAAAAACCTTGATTCTGAAATATCTTTTGAATGTTTTAAAGAATTATTTAAAGTTAAACAAAATTTCCAAATTGTTCTTCAGATTGCCATTAAACATTCAGAAAAGCTTGGAGTATCTCGTATAATTGATCTTTTTGAGCAATTTAATTTTGAAGAAGGATTATATTATTATCTTGCAAGTATAATAAACACAACTGATTCTCCTGATGCTGTTTTCAAATACATACAAGCAGCATGTCGTGTTGGTCAATTAAGAGAAGTCGAACGAATTTGTCGCGAAAATAATTTCCTAAATCCTGAAAAAGTAAAAAACTTTCTTAAAGAAGAAAAGCTTCCTGACCAACTTCCTTTTATTATTATTTGTGATAGGTTTGATTTTATTTATGATCTTGTTCTCTTTCTATATCAAAATCATCATTTTAAATCTATTGAAACTTATGTTCAAAAAGTGAACCCATCACGTACGCCTTCTGTCATTGGTGTTTTACTTGATCTTGATTGTGAAGAACAATTTATTAAAAATCTTTTATCTACAGTGTTGGATCAAGTATCTATAGATGAACTTATAGAAGAAGTAGAAAAACGAAATAGGCTAAAATTATTACTTCCATTTTTAGAGTCTATTTTTGAAAAAGGTAATCAAAATCCATCGGTATTTAATGTTCTTGCAAAAATTTATATTGATAATAATAATGATCCCAATAAATTTCTTCAAGAGAATGACTTTTATGACACTCTTGTTATTGGGAAATATTGTGAAAAAAGAGATCCATATTTGGCTTTTATTGCCTATCAAAAAGGCCAAAATGATTATGAATTAATTCATATAACATCCGAAAATTCTATGTTTAAAGAACAAGCAAGGTACTTACTTCGAAGAAAAAATGAAACATTATGGAATTATGTTTTAAGAAAAGATAACGTTTATAGACGGTTTCTTGTGGACCAAGTAATTATCTTTATTATGATGTTTTAATTTCATTAATATTATTAGGTTATTTCTATTGCTATACCCGAGTCAAATAGTCCTGAAGAAGTTTCTATTGTTGTTAAGTCATTTATGAACGCAGAGTTGTCCTCAGAATTAATTGAGCTCCTTGAAAAAATAGTTTTAGAACCCACTGTATTCAGTGATAACCAAAATCTCCAAAATTTACTTATTCTTACAGCTATTAAAGCAGATAAGACTCGTGTTATGGATTATATAAATAAGCTTAAAGATTATGATGTTAAAGATATTGCAGCGATTGTATTAGAAAATTGTTTATATGAAGAAGGTTTTGAAATTTATAAAAAACATAATAAACATATTGAAGCATTAAACGTTCTTATTGAGCATATTGTTAGTATTGACAGAGCAGCTGAGTATACAGAAAGTGTAGATATGCCAGAATTATGGAGTAGACTTGCAAAAGGTCAATTAGATGGGTGTCGTATTAGAGATTCTATTAGTATATTTAACAAATTTTTTAATTTTTCTTCTAATTAATATAGATTCATATATTAGAGCATGTGATCCTAATAACTATCGTGAAGTTATAGAAATTTCTTCAAAAGCAAATAAATATTCTGATTTAATTCGATATTTAGAAATGGCTCGACAAACTATTAGAGAGACAACTATTGATAGTGAGCTTCTTTTTGCTTATGCTCATACAAATCGTATTCATGCCATAGAATCTATGTTGCAGGGACCTAATATTGCAGATGTAAATATTTAATTCTAATTATTGCTTTTATTAATATTTGTAGGTTTTAAGTGTTGGAAATCGATGTTATGAACAAAAATATTATCAAGCTGCAAAGCTTATGTTTGTTAGTATTTCAAATTGGGCAAAATTGGCTTCAACATTAGTATATTTGAATGAATATCAGAATGCTATAGATTGTGCTAGAAAAGCAAATAGCATAAAGTAATAAATGATGTATTGATTGAGAATATAATTAATTCTTAACAGAGTGTGGAAGCAAGTTAATGATGCATGTATTGAACAAAAAGAATTCAGACTTGCGCAGATTTGTGGTTTGAATTTGATTGTTCATACAGATGAAATACATGATGTTATTGCTAAATATGAGTGTAATGGATATTTTGATGAGCTTATTTCACTTTTAGAAGTTGGATTAAGTTTGGAAAGGGCTACAAGAAGTTTATTTACCGAGTTAGCAATTCTTTATGTAAAATATCGTCCAGATTCTGTTATGGAGCATTTAAAGTTATTTTGGAGTCGCCTTCATATTCCGAAAGTTGTAAAAATCTGTGAAGAAACTCATCTTTGGTCTGAGGCTGCATTTCTTTTTATGCATTATGATGAATATGGTAAAGTATTTTTTTAATTGTAATAATGTTAATAATTTTTAGATAATGCTGCTCTTATTATGATAGAATATTCACAAGCATGGGATCACAATTTGTTTAAAGATGCTTTGGTATTGATTTAAAATATTTTTAGGATTTTTAACAATTTTAGATAAAAGTCTCTAATACTGAAATAATTTATAAAGCTTTGGACTTTTATTACCAACAACAGCCATTACTCCTTACAGATCTGCTTTCAGTAGTTATTTCACGTGTTGATCACTCTAGAGTTGTTAAAATTTTTGAAAAATTGAATTCTATCCCGTTAATAATAAACTATCTTAAAGTTGTACAGCCTAAAAATATTGAGGCTATAAATGATGCGATTAATAATGTGTTTATTGAAGAAGAAGATTACAAATTATTAAAGAATTCTATAGACAATTATGATAATTTTAATCCTATAAAATTAGCAAAGCGTTTAGAGAAACATGATCTTATGGAATTTAGAAGAATTTCGGCTTATTTGTATAGGGTAATTGACTTTTTTTAAATAAATTATATACTTATTTTTTAGAAAAATAAAAAATGGAAACATTCTATAGATTTATCAATTGCGGATAAGTTCTACTCAGATGCAATTGAAACTGCAAGTCTTAGCAGAGAAATCGATGTTATAAAAGATTTATTGAAATATTTT
This sequence comes from Pneumocystis sp. 'macacae', assembly GCA_018127085.1. Classification (NCBI taxonomy): domain Eukaryota; kingdom Fungi; phylum Ascomycota; class Pneumocystomycetes; order Pneumocystales; family Pneumocystaceae; genus Pneumocystis; species Pneumocystis sp. 'macacae'. The sequence goes on from CM030730.1 coordinate 233,994, forward strand.
CAAGATATTGGTGCAAATGTTTTTTTCTTCTTTTTTTAAATTAACATTTTAACATTTTAAAGGATTGTTTTGTTGCTATGCTTTACGCTGGTTATGATTTATTACCCGTTGATTATGTAATGGATCTTACATGGAGAGGAGGTTTTATAGATGTTACGATGCCTTTTTTTATTAACTTCATATATGAACAAGATCAGAAGGTAAGGCCCAATAAATTCTTTATGAGTATTATTTATTAGATATATCAGATAAAGCGGTTGGAAAAAGTTATTGAAAAGTACGAACTCAATAATTCTACCAATGATAAACATGAATTATCTAGTTTTGCTACAGGGCTTTCTAATCGCCTTATTCTCGATGCTTCTGCTTCAGAATATCATAATCGTGCTTTATCTCAGTCTTCTGACTTTGGAGGATTTCAAATGAATAGTTTCATACATTAGCTGTTAATAATTTTAATATATATAAAAACTAAAACCATAATATTAAAAAAAATTTATATTTATATATTTTTTCATATAAGCGAGTCTTTGAAATCATTAAATTATCTACAATTGTTTTATTTTTTCTAAGAAACTTAAGTCACATATTCTCGATTATCGAGATTTACGGCAATTGTCAAAATAATTTTCATTAAGATGGCACAGGAAAAAGGATCAAATCCTATGCGTGAAATTAAAATTCAAAAACTTGTTTTGAATATTTCAGTTGGAGAATCAGGTGGGTTTTTTTTCAAAAAAATCAAGTAGATTTAGCTAAATATTTAGGTGACCGGTTAACAAGAGCTGCTAAAGTTTTGGAGCAACTTTCTGGGCAAACACCGGTATATTCTAAGGCACGTTATACTAGTAAGTGGTTTTTGAGTCATTCTATCTCTTTTTAAACAATGAAATAGTCCGTGCTTTTGGTATTAGGCGAAACGAAAAAATTTCAGTATATGTTACTATTAGGGGTACTAAAGTATGTGGATTGTATTTAAATAGCCTGCATATGGAGTTTCTGATATATATTTAGGCAGAAGAGATTCTTGAGCGTGGTTTAAAAGTAAAAGAATATGAATTGAAAAAATCGAATTTTAGTAATACCGGTAATTTTGGCTTTGGCATTCAGGAGCATATTGATTTGAATATCAAATACGATCCCTCTATTGGTATTTTTGGCATGGTATGAATGGTGATATTTTTGCCTTAAAATAATTTTGAAATAGGACTTTTATGTTGTTTTAGGTCGTCCTGGATCTCGAGTTTCAAAACGTAAACGATGTCGTTCTTCTATTGGGTCAAATCACAAGGTTACAAAAGAAGATGCAATTTTGTGGTTTAAAAATAGATATGATGCAACAGTTTTAAACCGTTGAAGTTTTTTAATTACTATTTGTGGAATTATCTTTATTTTTTGATTTTAATAAACATCCTTTTAAAGCTGAAGGTTGTGTAATATAGTATTTCTAGACTTTCTGTGTTTCTTTTATATTTTTTGTATTTTTTTCTTCCAATTATTTGTTATTATTACCTTCTATGTTGACATTAAGAGCGTTAATTAGCTAAGTGTTTACTGGAAATATTTGAAATCTCCCTTATTGAAGTTTGTTTGGAGATGTTTTTAAAAGTGTTTTTTAATTTTTTAAAAGAATAATAGATTAAATTTAAAAATTTTCGTATTATATACAATTGTGCTTAATATTTATCTCATAAAATTTTAAAAGTTGGTATTTACACTGTTTTTTGTATAAAATTTATATGTTAAAAGAAGTTATATGATTTAATATATTATAAAATTTCTATTAATATCGAAAAATAAAAGATTAATTTAAAAATATAATAATAAATCAGTTTAAGAAAATAATTTATTTCAATAATTTATTTTTAACCTCTTTTTAATTAAAATTAAATAAAATTTTATATAAATTAAATATAAGTAAAAAGGACATTAAACAAAATTATGGTATTTTATACAAATTTGATCTAAAAACACTATTAACTATTATAAAAATATTTTATGGAATGTAAAATATTCTAAAATAATATTTTAAACAAATATAATATGTTTTAAAAATAATGTAAAATAAAATACTAAAAAAAGATGTTTTAAAAATTATAATTATTAATAAAATAAAAAAAATATTTCATAATCATAATAAATAAAGTCAATATATATTATCTTAATAAATTACATAACTCAGAATACATAATTTACCGAAACTTAATCAATACTTTTTATCCTAAAACATTTTACTTAAAATATCCTTAAAGTAATTTTGGTAATCCACTAGAATTTAATTTTTTATGAAGTTTTCCTAAACTTTTACGCTCATAAAAAAGATAAGATAAATTATTCGATGAACTTTTTGTTATAGATGGCAACATATTATTTAATCCTACGCTATTTGGCTCTTCAAAATTACTTTCATCATTTGAATAGTTTTTTGGATATTTATTTTGTAAATATAATTTAGCATGAGAAGATAATTTTTCTTCTTGTGATACAGAAAGAGGATATTCAGGAAGTCTAGCACCATTTTGAAGAAGATATTCCGCTATAGGAAACGTTATTTTTTGTGACCAATCATGATTATTCGAATTAGATCTAGAATTTTGCAAAGATGAAAATAATGAAAGAAATAATGCTGAATCTTGAGTTTCAGGATCAAGAGCGTTTGGATCAGCACCCGATGCTAACGCTTGCATTACTGATTTAATATGCTTATTAGATATTCCGAGAAACAAACTTTTTGTAGGATTAGGATCATACACAATAAAAACTTTATCAACATATTTTGCATAAATATATTTCTGTTTTTCTTCTCTAGAAGAATTTGGTAACGGTTTAATTATGTTTTTAACATCTTTCAGGGAATTATATGTAGCTTCATATATCGAATTCGTCATTTTGTTTCCAGTTTGACATATAAAATCAATCAAATTATCGGTAAATGATGTCGTATCAAGCATTAAAGATCGGACTTTTGAAATATGACTTCCAAGCGACCGGTGAACTCCTGAACATTCTATATAAAAGTAAGAAAAACGTATTTGAACCTGAAAGTTATTACCAATACATAAAATTGCAGGAATATTTATAGAACACCATTCTGCTTTAGAAAATGTGCCACAATCAGCACATATAATATTATATGTAGGATCAGCATCATGTATTATATTTAAAAGTTTATATGCATTTTCTTCAATAATTTTGTTATCTTCATTATTTAAATCAGAAACATTTTTATCAAGCTCTCTTTCAAGTAATTTAGACTCTGAACGGTGAATCTCATTTTTAATCAAACAAAGGTTAGAGGCAGAACTTGTTCCTTCTAACAAACTTTCAATTGCTCTAGAAATACTATTAATCCATGAAAATACATCTTCTTCTGAAGTTGCTTGATAAACTCGTCTAATTTTAGGAGTTATGACTTCAAAACAAAATCTTCTGTCAAAAGCACAAATTTTTTTTACACTAGCCATTCTTAAATCAATTGGATTATTATGGAGATCTATGGCTTGTTTCCAATTCTGATACTCACATAACTTCCCACCGGCTAAAACAATCCAATATCTAAAAAAAATTAAATTAAATAAAAAAAATGTATATGTCACTTATGCCAGTTTAATTTTTGCGCTACTTTAAGATCAGTATGACTTCCTGGTCTAGAAAGAGCCCAAAGTAACCCTTCTTTTCGTCTTTGAAAAGCGTTATTTAGATTGTTTTTAGCTGAATCTTTTATTCCTTCGGAAATATCTTCATTATCTAGGGTTGATAAATTAGATATTTGAATATTTTCAGTTGAAGATAATTTATTTAAGTTAGAATAAAAATCATCGTCTTGGGATTTATCAAAGTCATATAACGCTAAACAACTTTTTTTTGTTTTTAAATTTTTTGAATTTTTTTTCTGTGAAACTGAAGAAAATAAATAATTCGATTCTTGTACAAATATTTTAGACTTTTCTAATGCTCGTCTTCGTTCTTCCCTTTCTATACAAAGATGCATAATGTTTTTGTTTACTTCTTGAACACCTTGTGTCAAATTATCAAGTCCTGGTTTAAGATCAAGTATTACTTTAATAACTTTATATAGTGTAGCAAAATGATTTTCTACGTATAAAGTAAAAAGATGCAAAATCTCTTGCTCTTTTTTCCCCCCACTAATATCTTGCATATAAGAATAATAATCAAAACGCTTAAGTTCAAAATTTCTTCTTTTTACAGAGTATTTTATATCAGCTTCATGATTTTTTTTATCTTTGGAAGAACACTTTTTTCTACTTAAGTAACGTGAAACAAATTGGTAGTAATCATGAGAATCATCTTCAAAATCTTTCTTTTTTCCTTCAGCAGCTTTTATATCAACCTCATAAATGCGTCTTAATGGTCTTATAATTAAACTTTGTAACTGAATAGCATTATTATATTCAAAATTCTGTAACTGTTGATTAGCAGTTTCCAAATATAATATTAATACAGGTTTCAATGCAGTAGGGTTTGACTCAGCAGCTTTTCTCAGTGCGTTCATAAACCTCCGATTCGCTTCATTTTTAGCTACCTGAGACTCATAAAGTTCAATAGCCCTCTTAATTACTTTTTTAATCCTATACCCAAACACTGATGTTTTTTTCTCTAATGCTGTTATTATTGCACGAAACAATGGACCATCATTTGGTTCATTTTTAAATGCATCATCAAAATGATTAAAATTGACAACTGAATTCATATTATCTAATAAGGAATTAAATGAAATATTTCTCTTTTCTGGTGAAGGAGACTCTTTTTGACTGCCGGTATTATTTTGAAGGGATGTGTCAATATAAGACAATAATGATGAGTTTTTTTCATTAAAACAAAAATTAGTATTATTTTGAAAACGTTTTTCATAATCTGAGTATCTCAGTTATGAAAAAAATATATTTATCTTTTACCTTCAACCCAAAAACTGAATTTAGCCAATATAGAAAATTTATTATTTTTTTCACATTTAATAAACTAAGCCATCAGTTACTAAAAATAATTCAACTAGTACATTACATAACATGTATTCCTCCATCCATCTCTATTCTGGTATTTGGTTGAGGGCGGAGTCCATTTCCATGACCAGTCAAATTCTTTTTCTAATAAATCATCAAATAAAACATCTTTCATAAATAAGACATTTTTGTAGTCACAAAACTAAAAAAATTAATCCTATAATATCTTAAATATAAAATACTATACATTTGTTGTATTTTCTGATTCTGATACTAAAATACTATCTAATTCAGATGCATTAGTTCCATAAATAAATGCAAGTCCTGTAAAAAAAGATCTTTCTTCAAAAGTATGCAATTTAAAAGTGATATTAAATATAACATTTATCTCCTGATTTAAATATAATTTTAAAAGAAATGGTGACAGTTTATGACTTGATGCTTCGGGATCCTTTAAAACATAAATATATAATATTTCAAAAAAATATTATGTTTTTTTTTACCAAAACAAACTCAATAAGCCTATTATTATCGCAAAAAATATTGAAAAATGTTGCTGGACACGCATTTGGCTTTATATAAATGGGTACCTGATTATTAAGATCTCTGATAGTAATAGAGTTGAAAAAAACTATAGAATAACAATTAGAATACCCAAAAAAAATAAAAAATATAAAAAACATTTACAATTATCCCCCTCAAGATATATTGCAGGTTTATCCTGCATCTTGGAACTTGCAGAACCCATTTTTTTACCATAGAAACTCAATTTAATGTAATGCAGATCGTATCGAAGATTTTGATAGCAAATAAAAATTGTTTCTTAAAATTGAATTGATAATTAAATTAGATACAACAAAACTACTTAAAAACATAATATATAATATATTCACATCTGTGAATTCTCTAATATAAAAAAAATTGAATTTCAAAAAAATATTATAAAAGGATCTAAAAAGGAAATTTCTATTAACTCATTATTTCTAAATATTTCTAAAAAATTTATTATTACTTGATATATTAAATATTTCAAGATTATAGATGTAATACATATAATAATAAATTATTTAAAGTAATAAAAAATCCAAATATGACCTTACATCAATTCTATTTCCAAAAACAATATCAATTACAAAGCCAAAAAATAATATATGTATATCCAATTTTAAAAAATTTTAAATTCTTAATAAAACATCATATCTAACATAAATTATATATAAACTTGAAATATTTTGAAAATTTCATCGTAAAATTAATGAAAAAACTATTTAATTAAACAGTAAAGAATAAAAAACCATATATAAACAAACGTAAGTTGACAGAATTTATAACCATATTAAGATTAAAATTTCGGACGTCGTTTTCGTCCTGTAAACTTACTATCTCGAGGAACATTATCTTTATACCTTCGATAACGCTCTTTTTTACGAAGAATCCATTCCTTAGTACCCTTTATTTGACTTTTTTTAACGCATGAAGACTTAGATGGCAGAGTTGAAGCATAAGATAGTGTTTGATTTGATATCCCTTGCGATTCTATACCTTGAATAGAAATGGTCATATTTGTTCCACCGCTTGTTTGAAGAACCATATAATATTTCTTAGACTTTTTGCTATCCGGAAAATCTATGACTACCCCTCCAGAAAATCCACATTTGTTGGCTAAAGATGTAATAAATGAGATACTTTGATCTGTCTCCGGATAAAACTGAAAAACAGCACGCGCACCACGTGCTAAACATCCATAAAGTGTAGAAAAAAACCTCATTAAGCGATATTTTGGATTTGAATAAGATGTGTCTGCATTTAAAAGCCACTGAAGAACAGAAATTGAAATTGCACCATCAAATGACCCCGCTCGAAATGGCATACCATGTCCAATGTCTGCTAAGATCAAATCGCCATCAACTTCACGCTTAAGAGCAACTTCTGGAAAAAATATAAGCAAATGAGTAATAGGAAACAACAAATACCTACATACCCAGCATAGATGGAGATATGTCCATGCCAACCCATACATGTCCATCCTGATCGAGAATTTCACCTGAAAGTCCAGAACCGCACCCAATATCCATTAAAAAACATGATTTTCCAGGAGGAAGATCAAGAAGTTCTAATGAACGGAATGTCATTTCAGCCTGAACTTCCTGAATTCGAGAATAACTTGTATATTTTTTTGCTTCTGTTTCATCATAAAAAACCTCTGGAGGTGCTAAAAACGTCACTTTAAAAACACAGAACTACTTTAAAAAACTACCCCAATGTTCTGGACGTGTCATATGTTAAGTTTCTATATTATTTCTTTTATATTTTTAATAAACACATAATGTAGTAATTTTAATTTAAAATTAAAGATCGATATATAATTGACAACGTGATTAGAACTAAGACAACAGTTTTTAAGAAATTGCGTAAAAATTAAGAAAAAACAATGTATAACAGAGCAAAATTTGCAGGAAACATAGTTAAAGTAAATAACATATAAAAAATAGCAAAAAATACTTATTTAAATGATAGAGAGCATCTTCGTTATCAAAATATGCAACAAATAAAATTGGAGGAAAATACACAGTAACACTAATTCCTGGTGATGGAATTGGAAAAGAAGTATCTGAATCAGTAAAAACGATTTTTAAAGCACAAAAAGTTCCAGTAGAATTTGAACAAATAGACATTACGGGACAAATTAAAACTGGAGAAAAAAATGAACTATTTAAGCAATGTATTGAATCCCTAAAGAGAAACAAAGTTGGATTGAAAGGTATGTTTTATTTCAAATGTAATACGGCTTTTTTGTACTTAATTTTTCTGTATAAAGAGGCCAATTTATAAATATAAAATTGCTTAGATTAATCTATATCAGGAATTTTATATACACCGTCAGAACAGAGTGACCATTTAAGTTTTAATGTTTCGTTAAGGAAAGTGTTTTTTAATTTTTAAATATTCATAGAATTAACTATTGAATAGACAGGATTTAGATGTATATGGTATTATCTTAAATAATTGAATGTGCTTAAATAATAATTATTTATTAGCAAATTTAACACTTATAAAGAATATTCCAGGGTATGAGACTGCTCATAAAGATATAGATTTCGTTATTATCCGTGAAAATACAGAGGGTGAATATTCTGGCCTAGAACATCAATCAGTTCCAGGCGTTGTAGAGTCTCTTAAAATAATTACGCGTACAAAGTCTGAAAGAATATCTCGATTTGCGTTTAATTATGCTCTCAAAAATAACAGGAAAAAAGTTACTGTCATTCATAAAGCCAATATTATGAAATTGGCAGATGGATTCTTTCGTAAAACATTTTTTGAAATTGCAAAGGATTATCCGAAAATTGAAGCTACCGATTTAATTGTTGACAATGCAAGCATGCAGGCTGTTAGCAAACCGCAAAAATTTGATGTTCTTGTCATGCCTAATCTAGTATGTTTTTTAATATCATAAACAGTACTAATATTTTAATAGTACGGAAATATTATGAGTAAACTTACTGATCAATTTGGTTTTACACAAAAATCTGATTAATTTTATATAGGCAATATTGGTGCAGCTTTAGTGGGCGGTCCAGGTGTTGTACCATCGGCTAATTATGGTGAAGAATATGCATTATTTGAGCCAGGTTGTCGCCACGTTGGTCTTGATAGTAAAGATCTCCTTTATTAGAAAAATACACATTTATCTTTTTTCTTAATAGTTGCTGGAAAAGGTATGGCGAATCCAACTGCACTAATTTTATCATCAACAATGCTTTTACGCCATCTTTCCCTAGACGATTATGCCGATACTATTGAACGCGCCGTCTATGATGTTCTCTTAAAAAGTAATATTCGAACGCCTGACATGAAAGGCACTGCGTCTACTACGTCTTTTACAAACGCTATTCTTAATCAGTTAGAATGGTCATCTTAACGTTCTATTTTTTTAAAAAATTCCACTTTTGTTAATCATATATTTCAATTGTTTTCTTATTAGAAGTTCAAAACAAAGTGTTCTGTATTTTCATCTTACTCTTTCATACATTTTTTGTCTTACTTTTTTTTTTTCACAAACTTTTCTTCCCCTCTTTGTTAACGAAAACCATGTCCCGGAGCTGCAAGATAGGCATAGTTGTTTGATAGGTTTGTTTTGAAGTAAAAGAGCATTTGAATAACAATTTTTAATAACAAGTTAAAAGTTTTATTAGTAAAATTAAAATGATTTGAAAGAACGAATTAATTTAAATCAATATTGATGAATCATCAAAAATACGTTAAAGATAGAGATAAATTGTTATAAATCACATAAAGATGAAAGATACACAAGCGCAAGCAATGAAACATATAGACGAAAGCGGTGAAGGAAAATTAGTTGAAGGAAAAGCGGGAAAAAAAGACGCAACGTTTCAAGTATTACAGGAAAAAAAATCATCGTATCCAGCATTTGTTTTAGAATATTCGCCTTCAGATTGTAAGAAAGAGCATAAAATGAATGATTGTAATGTTATTTCTGATGCTACCGTATCTTCTCTTGTGAAAAATTTTAATAATGATATGCATATATTAGTTCAACAGATGATGAAGGAAAAAGCATCTCTTCACTCACAAAATATACAACTTTGGAAAATTATTGACAAACAACGTGCAATGTAATTCAAAATGTTGTCTTTGCACTTCTAATATGTAGTTAGGATTCTTGAGCTTCAAAAAGATCTAGAAAAAGCGTTTAAAGAGAAAAAAAAATATTATAATTTGTGGAATGCATTGTCAGCAAAGTATACATCAGAGAATCCGAAATCAGTAAATACAATGTTAGAAAATGGATTAAAAAAAACAGAAGATGTACTCATTTCATCTTTTAAAACGCCTGAACATCAAAAAAGTGCAAGTGCACCAAACGAGCCTCGATCATCAGATATAGAGAAGTCCGAATTCGTATTATTGTTTCCAGGTGATAAAGATTTTTCAATTTTAAATGCACCTGAAGACATTTTCTCATCAAATATACAATCTTATCCTTTTAATGAAAATAAAATAATGCCATTGAAGCCTTCTAAAAAGATTCAGCATTCAGTTTCTACCTCAGATCAATTGTATTTAAAACAGCCTTCAGATAATTCATTCTCTACACAAAAAGGATATATCAATAATATATTTCATGATCAATTAAACATTACATCATCTCCTACGATTCATTCGGGAGAAGTGTCCATGTATAGGGAATGCAGCATTATTGAAAGGACACCAAATGATTCTATTCAGGATTTAAATCAGAACAAAAATTTTAAAAATTCTTCATTTGATAATAAGAAATTATCTACAAAACATGATCAAATGAATTGGGTTTTAAATTCTAATACAAATAGTATAACAACAAACAATTATACTGGGTCACCTTTGTCAATTTATTCTAATTCTCATAAAGTAGCGTCTCCTGCCCTTACTGAAGATTCTGCTATCTCATCAAATATATCTCAGAATTATATCTCTAACATAGAACATGAACATCAAAATATATCTTCAAAAAAACTAGATAATTTAAATCAAAATCTGCACAGTAAATACAATATAAAAGATCACTCTAAAAATATAGAAATAGGCACATCTCATGAAAATATACAGCTAAAACAAGACAACTATAAAACTTATGAATCGAATTTTAATTCAGCCGTTTCTACTAGCCTTTTGTCTAAAACTAACCTTAGTTCTCATGAAGACTATTTAGATAAAATAGGAGAAGTTTTTGATACAATGACACTGAGTCAAGAAAATATTGAAGATTCTCTTCATTGTTCATCTAAGCCTAATTCTTTTCTTTCTCCTTATCAAATTTCATCAATCAATCTTAAAATTCTGAACTCTAAATTGCGTATGGGAAAAAATAAAGAAGAAGTGTTTTTTTCAATTGGTGTTTTTAAAGATATAGATAAAAAAAAGGAACTCTGGAGAATAGAAAAAAGTGTTCAAAAAATATTGAATTTTGATGAAAAACTAAGACGTTCTATTCCTTTTTGGAAAATCCCTGATATTACTAGTCTTAACATTCAAAGTACAACACGCGTTGATCAGCGTAAAGCTTTATTGGATCAATATTTAAAACATATTCTTTCAATTCCATTAGATGAATCTGCATATTCACTTTTAAATGATTTTTTAAATACTGATATTGAAACACAAACTAAACCTTATATTTCATACGATAAGCAAAATATATTAAATAAAGAGTATTTAAATGAACATAATACTAAATCTTCTAGTTTTTTAAAAAAAGAAGGATATTTGACTAAACGTGGAAAAAACTTTGGAGGATGGAAATCAAGATATTTTGTTTTAGACGGACCAGTTCTTAAATATTATGAAACTTATGGTGGTCCTCAGCTTGGTACTATTAAGCTTTTTCAAGCTCAAATTGGCCGTCAGCAATTACAAACTCATTCTAAATCTTTACCTTTGGAATCCCAATCAGATACATGTGATGATAATTCTTATCGACATGCGTTTTTAATTCTTGAGCCTAAAAGAAACTATTCATCAAGTTTTATTAGACACGTGTTATGTGCTAAATCGGATAAAGATTGTGACGAATGGGTTGAAGCTCTTATGCAATATGTTGATGTCAACGTTCCCAATAGTTTTACCGCATCTAATAATATTGAAAAAAAGGAACGAAAGTATTTTTTTAGAAAAAATTCTATATTAGTAAATACAACACATCATTCAACATCCGCTCTTAACATTAATGCATATCAGTTTCCAGATAACGAATCAAAAAACACATTGGGAAATACTGAGGCTAACCCAGAAAAACAAACAGAATTGAATTCTTCAGAACATCATTCATCCTCTCCTATAGATGATATGAGTAAAAACGTATCTGTTGATTTTACTGCAAGTCCCATTTCAAATAACTTTTTTGATTCTAAAATGACACATAAAGTAACAGGCTCTTTAAGTAATATAAAATCATTCGACAATATAGGCAATATATCTGAAGAGTCATTGAAAACAGATAAAAAATACAAAAAAAAAGGATTTTGGGGTTTTGTAAATAGAGGTGATAGAGTTTTATGCCATAAAAGTTTGCTTATATATATTAATAGATAGAGTACGATTATCTGAACCGGTATCACAAGATTTACGAATTTCTTCTAGCACTATTGATTTAAATTCTCAAATATCGAGTCATAACTTTCGTAATATATTTGGAGTTCCATTATCAGAAGCTGTTTCTATCAGTCAATTAAGTCTAGGTGTAGATATATCAGTTCCAAGTGTAGTCTATCGTTGTATAGAATATTTAGATAATAATAATGCAGAGAAAGAGGAAGGGATATATCGTTTGAGTGGTTCTAATACAATAATTAAATCGTTAAAAGATAAATTTAATACTGGTATTGTTATTATAAGTTTTTTTATTTAATTAATGTCAAATAGTAGGAGATGTCGATTTACTGAATTCTGGGAAGTTTTATGATATTCACGCCATTGCAGGTCTTCTAAAGCTTTATTTACGTGAACTTCCTACAAATATTTTGACAAGAGATTTACATTCGCAATTTTTATCCATAATAGGTTGATATAAATTAAGATCTATAAATAAATAATTAATTTTTTCAGAAATTCAAAATAATAGTGAAAAAATAGATAAAATAGCCAAACTTCTTCGTCATTTGCCCGAAGAAAACTTTTGTTTATTACGTATTTTAATTAGTCATTTGTATCGGATTGTAGCTCATGCAGATTTAAATAAAATGACACCTCATAATGGTAAAATTGCATATATTAAGTTAAATATTCATATTTTATAGTAGGAATTGTATTTTCTCCTACCTTAAATATACCAGCTGGAATATTTTCTTTGTTATTAATTCATTATAATACAATCTTTAAAGATCAACCAACTCTATCTACAACTGAACTTTCTTTAGATTGATTTAACCATTAAAGTAAATTATACAAAAACATACTTAATATTAAAAGCACATATATATTATGCAAAAAGATGAATAGATTGGAAAAATAAACTTTATATCATAAATATGGAACAGCTAGCAAATTGAAAAAGGAATATAATATCGTACAAAAAGTATAATCAATATCATCATATAATAACATATATTTTTAAGCATTATTCGATTTCTGACACGCATCACCGTTAAAAATAATATAGACAAAAATGTATAGAAATAATTTAAAAATATATCAGCTGCTTACTTAAGTATCTTCAATACTTGGAAAATGTCTGTTGTGCTAATATATCTTATTTATGTTTTTTTTTTTCTCAAAGAAATATTATTTTTCCCGAGGAACTTAAAATTTTTGCACGATGACGATGTCTCTCTTTTTGTAAAAGTCAAAAAAAATCATAAAATTATAAAGCATTGAAGATAAATTAAGATGGGACTTGGAGAGGCAGATAAAAGCAAAGAAGATGCATCAGGAGGTCTGGCACAAAAAATGGGTATGTTTTGGTTGAGTAAATGGTTAAAAATGAATGAACTGATAAGTTTTTAAATATTAGCAACGATGGATATTCAGGATCCTATGTATCCCCCTAAAAGAGCGGCAACGTATGTTCCCCCACATCTTCGTGGTCGAGTAAATGGGACTACAAATCTACATGAAACATGTGATGTACGAAATACGTTATCTACAATGAGATCATCAAGTTGGAATATAACAAGCTCAGATGGAAGTTATGGATCTCGGAAATCACGTTATGGGGGAGATTTTCTTGGGCTTCGAGGTTCAGGTGATCAGGGAGCATGGTGGGATGGAAAACATATCATTGGAACACGAAGTCAACGTTTAGAACGGGAGCTTTTTGGGTCTCATCATGATTCAAATGCAATCAATGCAGGGATTAATTTTGATAAATATGATGATATTCCAGTAGAAGTAAGTGGAAAAGATGTTCCTGAACCAATTTCTGTATTCACCAGTCCACCCTTGGATTCACATCTTTTAAGTAATATTGAACTTGCAAATTATAAAAATCCTACCCCTGTACAAAAACATTCCATTTCTATTGTCATTCAAGATAGGGATTTGATGGCATGTGCACAGACGGGTATGTTCTCTTGTATACATATAATTGAGTTGTGATTGATTATTAGGTTCGGGCAAAACTGGTGGATTTTTGTTTCCTATTTTATCAAAAATGTTTCAAATTGGTCCTCGTGATCCTCCTATTTCTTCAGGATATACTTCTTATATTCGTAATAGAAAAGCTTATCCTATGGCACTTATTCTTGCGCCTACACGTGAATTAGTGAACCAAATTCATGAAGAATCACGGAAATTTTCATATCGATCATGGGTTAAACCATGTGTCATATATGGTGGTACTGATATTGGCTCACAATTGCGTCAGATAGAGCGTGGTTGTGATATGTTAACAGCAACTCCGGGTCGTCTTGTTGACTTAATAGAGCGTGGCCGTATATCTCTTTCAAATATTAAATACCTTGTTCTTGATGAAGCAGATCGTATGTTAGATATGGGTTTTGAACCGCAGATTCGTAGAATTGTTGAAGGAGAAGATATGCCGGATGTTGATCATCGTCAAACATTAATGTTTTCTGCTACATTTCCTAGAGATATTCAGATTCTTGCTCGGGATTTCTTAAAAGATTATGTATTTTTAAGTGTTGGAAGAGTTGGTTCTACAAGTGAAAATATTACACAAAAGATCGAATATGTTGAAGATATGGATAAGAAATCTGTTCTTTTGGATATTTTGCATAGCATGCCACGCGGAGGCCTTACTTTGATTTTTGTTGAAACTAAACGAATGGCAGACACACTTTCGGATTTCTTGCTGAGTTCTAATTTTCCTGCAACAAGCATTCATGGTGATCGAACTCAACGTGAACGAGAAAAAGCTTTAGAAATGTTTAGAGGTGGGAGAACACCAATCATGGTTGCTACTGCAGTAGCTGCTCGTGGACTTGATATTCCAAATGTAACACATGTAATTAATTATGATTTACCTACAGATATTGATGATTATGTTCATCGAATTGGTCGTACAGGACGTGCTGGGAATACTGGTATTAGTACTGCTTTTTTTAATCGAGGAAATAGAAGTATTGTACGTGATTTGCTTGAATTACTTAAAGAAGCAAATCAAGAAATACCATCATTTTTGGAGAATATTCTTAGAGAGAATAATACTTATAATAGTCGTAATAATACAAATAGTGTACGTGGTCGCCGTCGAGGAACAGGAACACGTGATTATCGTAAAGTTTCTAATGGTAGTAATAACTATAGTGAATATTCAAATGGTAATAATTATGGTCCTATATCAGGTGGTTATTCTAATGGGGGTTACGGTAATGGCTATAGTTCTCAATCGTATGGAAATCCATCTGGAGTGGCAAGTCAAAGCTGGTGGTAGCAATGAAATTGCATACTGAAATTATTGTTTTTTTTTTCATTATTTTTTTCGATTTGTTTTAGTTTGCCTGGTTATTTTGCATTACATATATGGGCACTTTAGTTTCATCTGTACCATTATTTAAACTAATTCATTTTCAAGTTACCATTGTTTTTTCTTACATTTTTAAAAAGTAACCACATATCGTGATTGCTATTTTTGAATATTTTTCGGCTTTTAGGCTTCTGGGTGACTGTTTTTTATCCTGTTAAATATTTATAGGTTACCATTTATTTGTAGGATGTTTTAAGAAGTGCTAAAAGTATCTACGTGAGATACATGTTTAAAAATACTGAGTGTATATTTACAAAGAGATGGTGTTGCCTATAGAACTATAGAAGGGGGCATTTTGTTGATATTTATGACTATTTTGTTTTATTTTTCAGTTGTTTCTAAGTGAGATAAGATGAAAGCGCATGTTGCCTGTGTATGTATATAGTTTTTCTTCAAACATTAATTATCATCTACATGTTTTTTATCTGCAGTTTTATTTTTATCCTCTATCGTAGCTATTAAATACCTATGACTTTCATATATATTCATTCTTATGAGTCTTAAATTTCATTACGATATTGAGCCGTTACTAACAAAATAGTATAATTGAACACCAGGAAGTTGATTCATAAAGTTAAATATAAAAGAAACTAAATAGTTTTATTTAGATATTATCTAGTAAAAGGAAATAATTAAGGTTTTAGAAAAATTCTCAAATAAACCTATTAAAAAAAACTGTTTTTACATAGAAAACAATCTACTGGTTTCAGAAAAACGGAAGAACAAAAGAGCTACATAAAATACAATAAAAGTGTATTAAAATTTTGTAAAAAATTATATAATAGCTGTTTTTTAATTTAAATAACTTCAAATGGTTCATCTTCTAGGGGTTACTTTACCTGAACACAAGCCTTTGAAAATAGCATTAACAGCATTCTATGGTATTGGGCATTATAGATCATCAAGAATTATGGCATCTCTATCTATCCATCAAACAGCTACTGTTGGTTCTTTAACAGAAGCCCAAAAAACTGCACTTTCACAGATACTTAGTACATTTGTGCTAGAAAACGATTTACGTAGACAGACACAGCGGCATATTATGCATTATAAAACAATAGGTTCATATATAGGGAAAAGACATGCCATGGGGTTAGTTAAATATACTGTTATATATATATTTAGTCTTTAGATATCCTGTTCATGGACAACGGACACAAACCAATGCAAAAACAGCGAGAAAGTATATTAAAAAACAAAAAATTATTTTAATTAATATATATAGACTAAATCGACTTGATCGGCGTCAATTATCTACAATTACTTTACAAGGAAGTAAATATTTTAATGAAAATATAGATAAAATAATAGACTACAATGTAAAGAATATCAAAAATACATTTAGTATTTCGTGGCTTATAAATTTTTGGCATTTTTTCTACAAAAAAAGAAAGCTTATTAATATATAAATAAACCGAGTTATATCGAATTTTATAAAAATATATTATTTAGATTAATCTTGTTAAAAAAAAAATAAAAGCAAAAAAATAATAATATGTAGATACGTATGATTTTCTATTCAACAAATGCTAAATATAATGGTTATAATTTTTTGGAATTTAAAAAATAAATGAAAATAATCATAATTAGAAATCCAACAATAAAAACAAATGTTAGCAAACAGATCATTCTTCTAGAAGAATATTCGAATTGTAAAAGATACAAATTCAGCTATTTCTTTTTAACTTTATCTTCGTCGTTGTTTTTTAAAATATATATATGTATCTTACTGTTGAAAATGAGAAACCATTAAAAATATTTCTTATGAGCTTCTGTACAACAAGGATTGATGAAAGATAGAAAGCATTTAACATTTTAATGATGAATATTTTTTAGAAAAATTTTTATTTAGAAAATGTAGTAAATTTAATGACAGGATTTATATAAAATTTTTTTAATAAAATACATAATATGTCTAAGGCAAGATGAACACTATATCTTAAGGGGCAGGAGGGTATGATTGTTGAGATTGAAGAGTATGTTCAAGGATAAGAGGACTAGATCCATGATTTTGAACGGATATTTGTTGATGCTGATTAAGAGATGCAAGACGTCTAGATTCAGAAGGAATATCGTTTTGTTCAGAGTCAGAGTAAGAGGCTAATTAAAGTTATAAAAAGAAAAATAATAATTTAAGAAAAAACCTGTTTGTTGTATTGTTTGCGCCTGTGTACGTTGTACTTGCAACAATTGTTGTCGTTGAAGAACCAATTGTTGCATTTGCTCTTGTGATAGGCGAGTGCCTGGTGGTAATCGTAGAACAGGTGTAATACCAACAGGGTTTGGAGAAGCTTGAGTGGATATAGAAGGACGAACAGATCGTGTAAATCTTAGACCATTAACCATACCAGGAATAGTACGTGGTATATTCTGTGCACAGTTTTGTGTATTAATTTGAGAATGAACAGATTGCATTTGGGCAATTTGTTGAGGAGTAGGATTCATTCCAGGTAAATTAGATCGTCCAGAAGACTATTTATATAAGTTTAAGTTCTTTATATACATAAAATACATACACGGGCCTGGTTTTGTAGCGCAAGGGCAACGACTGCATTTCTTTGGCGAATATATGCTTGGGTAATAACTTGATCTCTTTCGTGTTTAAGCCGTGAAAGATCTAAAGGTGTTGGTGCTGCCATAGACGGCTTGTGAGGTATTCCATGAGTATCCTGGCCCATAATGTTCACTTTTTTGGACGGGCCCGCTATATTAAAATAAAAAAATATAACATTTAAAACAAAATGTATATTACCATTCAGTTTTTGAGAAACTTCTCTTTTTTTCATAGTTTTTCTTATAGCATCAAACATATTAAACTGACGTTGCCGTTTAGATTTAATATTTTGTTGACTATTTCCAATATCTTTTTTTGAACGAAATACTCCATAGTTACTTGTCTTTGCGTTTTTCAGAATAGGCTCAAGTTTTGCATATGCTGTTTTAGCATAAGGACCAATAAAAGTAACATTGAAAGCATGGGGATCTAATTGAGCCCATCGTTCAAAACAATCCCATGCAGTTTTCTTTTCCAATGGAGAAACCCACTTTATCGACGGTGTTAAAGTCTGAGCAACAAATTCCCAATTAAATTGATATTTTGGAAGATAGGTCATTAAAAGATCGTCTTCATCTGAAGTCCATATTGGTTTACGATTTTCAGAATTTAATGGCATGTTAGGAGGACGTAATTGTGAAGGATATGATGATTTTTTTCGTAAATTTGATGTTTCTATAAATATTATATAAAATAGGAAAAAATGAATATAGTTACGAGAATTTGAAAGTGAAAAATCATTAATTATAATTTTTTGTTTGTCAGGAATATCATCAGTATCTATAGGAGACATTTCTCGTTTCCTTTTTTTTAAAAAATTATCAGAATGAGATATTTTAATATGTGATTGTGTATATTTTGAAAGCGGAATAATCATCATTTCTTCTAATGGATCATAATATAATATATCTTCAGGTACAGGTGGCTGATAAACAGGAAGTTCTGGTAGTACAGTATTTGAAGAAAGAGAAAAATTTGAAAAAGTAGCAATAATTTTATCCGGAGGAATTTCCAATAATTGTACAGCATTTTCTATAATAAATAATGGAGATGGATGTAACATAACAATATTTTTAGAAAAACTATTTTTCATGTTGATTTCCATAATATTAGAATCAATATTTCCGTAGTTTTTTTTATCTTGGTTATGTAGATTTTGCTGTGAGTCTAGTTCATTTTTGGATAAATTAGTTGAAAAATTAGGATTAATTATGTCATATTTCCTATTTCCTAAAAATAAAGTATAAGAATTAATCAAATCAAAGTTAATGCAAATACCTGTTATGGCTTTCATTCTATGCCATTCTACAACCCAATTGGCCATTTGTTTAGCTAAAACTATTTTCCATTTTCTCTCTTCTTTAAAATCAACTTGTAACCATCTCTAAAACTGCTTTTAACTAAAATCAGAAAGATTATAAGGAATAATACCATTTCATCTAACATAAAATCCCAATGAGCTTTCAATCTATATGGTGTTTTTTGCTTTATCATTTGTCGAAAACTCCAAGAATTATTTTCTTTTAATTCATTAATACGTTCAAGAACCTTTATAAACCTAGTTTCTATCAATGCAGCATTCCAATCTCGCGTAACAATGATTTTGCTTGAGCTTTGGATAAGTTTGTACATTGGAATAGCAGATGTTTGTATTAACCATGATAACATATCAATACGATTAGTCTTATTTTGCTGATGATTTAACATATACTTTTGAGTATGCGAGGACATGTAATCTGAATTATGTAAATTCGAACGAGTATTTGTGTGTGGAGAAATTAACTAATAGAGAATTAAAAATATAACAGTTCTACCAATGATGTTTACTTCTAAATGGTCATCTATTGTTTTGTGTTTTAGTCTTCTAGAAGAACCGCGAGTTATTATTTTTTCAGGATGTTGAGACAAAATATTAATTGAAGAATCATCAATTGTTCCAGATGATTTAGAGTCTTTTGATAGATTAGGCAAGTTTTCTCCAGAAAAAACATATGTTTTAAGTGTAGAAGCATCGAACTTTGAACCGCTAAACTCTATTAACTAGTGCTAGAAGGATATTTTGGCAAAAAACTTCATAAGACTATTTTGAGCCAAAAACATTTTCAATTCATCAGACACTGAAATTTTTTCACATATATCTCTTCCAACATCAGGAAAATACTTTTGTAGTGAATATAATATAAAAAGCTCTGTTAATAGATCCCTCTGACGTAACTCAATGTCACTTTGCTGCACCTTTTTTTTGATAAAAATTTCTTTACTAGAAGATATATAGTTAATATTGAAAAAAATTCAATAAAAATAAACATAAAAAATATAAAAATATAGCAAAATATTGCACTCACCATAAGTCTTTTCTGGTATTTTCTTCATTTTTAAAGGGATCTATAGACATTGCTTCCTAGAAAAAAACTCACTCAAAAATAAACTAAATTTCATATTTTAAAAACCTACTTGTATCTTCTATACATTCCTGATCTTTTTAGAGAATTTCCATATAATTTTATTTATATTTGAAGGATTTATAGTTTTTTATATCTTTTAAACTTTTTTTCGTCGTCTGC
Source organism: Pneumocystis sp. 'macacae' (assembly GCA_018127085.1). Classification (NCBI taxonomy): domain Eukaryota; kingdom Fungi; phylum Ascomycota; class Pneumocystomycetes; order Pneumocystales; family Pneumocystaceae; genus Pneumocystis; species Pneumocystis sp. 'macacae'. Next base: position 254,556 of record CM030730.1, read on the forward strand.
CCGAAATTTTGCATCAAAAAATAATATACGATATGACATGAAAACTAGGTTGACTTGTTAAATAAAATATTAAAGCATTGAGTAATAATATAATTTTGTTTTAAAAATATAAAAATTCCATAATATAATTATCATAAGTACAAAAAAATAACACTTAAAGCGATAGAATATTTTGATAAATTAAATTTTATAAATAATATTATTAGAAATCATGATTTTATTTTGATCTGCAAGTTTACTGAGTGCAGCATTTGCTTCATTAAACGTGAATACTTCTTCTTGCGCTAATTTCTTATTAATTTCTACCAATAAATCGTTGAAATGAACATATTCTTCACTAAAGAAAGGTGTAGTAATAAGCTGTGACAATTTAGATGAAAACAATAAAAATCTAGACGGAGATATAATTTGTTCAAAAAATTGACTAGTTTGTGTGCCTTCTTTAAAAAGACTATCTTGATTAGATTGAGATTCTGAATAAAATGATTGCGTTGAACCCCATGAAACCTGTGTTTCCTGTTGAGAATCTAGTTGTATACTTTTATTATTAGACTGATCTTCTCCATAATTTGTATCACTCATATCATCTACAATCATATCATTATCGTCAGTATATCGTTTTATAGTAGATTGTCTAGTTGATCTTCTTAATTCGAAATCTTCACTGCGTATATTTGTTCTTTCCTCCTCAATTTCGTCACTTTCATTATCTTGATTTATTTGAAATCGATGTCGTTTTCGTCGATCATCTTTTATAACTTCTTTAAATAAAGAATATCTAAGAATTTCTTCTGCAACATATGCATCTTTTTCTTCAACTTTTTGAGATAACCTAACTTTTGCATGTGCAGTTGATAAACGGATAAGTGTTTCTAATGTTCGTGCAGTTATTGGCGATGTTTTACGCTGATTAGCACCTAATTCATCATTTCGTAAAGCACTATATGTATTTATTATATGATCAGCTGCTTCTTTTGTAAGTACTGGTTTAATCCTATTTTTTGCATATTGGATATATTTTTTTAAAAAGGAAATAGTTAAAATCTCATCTTTTTTTGTTTTTTCTCTATTTGAAGAACTATTATAAAATATCTGATTTGATTTTTCATAGATTAAACTGTTTATATTATTTTCCACTCCTACAGATAAATTTTTTCCATAATTATCCATAACAGGGACGCCTTCCTCAGAACCAGGTGCCAAATAACGATGCATACGCAATACATGTTCAGAAATAGACCGATCGCGTGCTTCATCAATATCATCTGTAACAACAAATAAAAGATCGAATCGAGATAACAAGGAATCAGGTAAAGCAATATTACGATGAGGATCTTTGTGAGTATCATACTGACCATAGACTGGATTCGCAGCAGCAATAACACTACATCTTGCATTGAGAGATGTATGAATTCCTGCCTTTGCTATGGTAACAGTTTGTTGCTCCATAACTTCATGAATTGCAATACGATCAATATCAGACATTTTATCGAATTCGTCAATGCAAATTACTCCACGATCTGCTAGCACCATAGCACCAGCTTCAAGACGGCGTTCTCCTTTTGATATTCAATAATTACAATAACAAAAATAAAAATAATATACCAGTCTCTTTATCAGTTGTAACTGCAGCTGTTAGCCCTACACCAGAAGATCCTCGTCCAGTAGTTGCAATAGCCAATGGAACAGTATTTACAATAAAACGAAGCATTTGCGATTTTGCAGTAGATGGATCACCTACCATTAAAATATTAATATCACTATATAATGTTATTTAAAAAATATAATATAACCATAATACCCCCTAATATGTGTTCCATTATCAAGGTTTTTTTCAATTCCTCCAAGAAGAAGAAGAAGAATTGCCTTTTTAATATATTCATATTCAAAAATACTTGGTGCAAGTGACCGAGAAAGTAATTCAAAAACATTTTTCTTTTTAGAAAGTTTATTTATATTTCGTACATCCATATCTGTAATAGTTATTTGTGCAATACCTCCATCGATTTTAGATGACAACAAAATAACATTGTTTGCAATAATAAGTGTACGAAATGTAGAGCTTGATGATGATGCATTTCTATTCCCCAAAGCTCTATACAGACCTACTATTTGAACACGATCACCAGGTTTAACACGATCAACTAAATCATCGTCCATAATTACATCAATACTCCTTGGTAATTGTCCAGCTGGTGCTTTTTCAGGCATTTCTTGAATAGAAATAGTTTGGTGATCACGGTAAACCGAGTACCCAAATTCTGTTGTAAGAGGATTCCCATTCTCGTCCTGTGTAGGATAAACAGTAGAAGTCGGTAATTCATTACCTATGGTTGTAACATCTCGATATTCTCTGTAGTGAAAAAGATTTGTTTTTTCACAATAATGAACAGATTTGACAACTTTTGGGTGTACAAGGGAGCACCTAGTAACAATTCCTTCAATACAAACAAGTTTTCCTAGATACTGAGCACGAATACTACGTGGAGTAATATCTAAAAAATATAAAATCAATTAGTACAAGAGGAAAATATACGTTGATCGCCAAATGATCCAATGAATCCAATGTAAAACAACATATCATCTATTTTATGCTTTTCAATATCTCTTATAGTTAAAACAACATCATGCAAAGCTTTATTAAATGGTGGTAAATATTCCGCTGGTTCATTCAATAATCTTATATATAAGTTAAAAAAAAAAAATTCAATATTACCCATCTGCAAGATCACGATTATAGTCTCTAACATTATCAATATTAACAATTAACCGTCTTTCTCCAAGATGAAGCATACGTCTAATCGCTTCATGATAATTAATAATATTCTTTTAAAATTATCAACTTTTTCTTGAAAAGTAAAACTCACTGGATCATCTGACCTATAATCTAAGTATTCCTGCCATATTCTAACTCGATCATTAAATAATTGATCTTGTAATACCGGTAACTCCATTTTCTTTAATTTTTGTCATCGATATGTACCAGGGTTACCAAAAAGTTAAAAATAAAACAAGTTTAAAGTTCAAATATGTTAAAAAAGACGCTTGTTTCAAAATTATATTTTGAAATAAAATCTTTTCTTAAAAATAGAATTTAACATGTTTTAAATGCAAAAATACTAATTGAAAAATATTTTATAAAGATATAGAAAGATTAGATATTTGTAATGAATCATCTTTTTGAATTTGCCGAATAGCTCTTTCTAAATGTGTTTTAAAGTCTTGTTGATCTATAATTTTTGATATAGTGTAAATTCTAGAAGTATTTAATAGAAGAGTATCATGATTGTTTGTGTTTTGCAAACTAGTTCCATAAACTTTGTCCAAAGACGATGATGCAGATAGGTTAAAAAGATTGTTTTTTAATAAATAATCGAGATGTTGTGCACCATTAAACGCTATAAAAACAGTTTATCATTAAAGAAATATGTAAAAGCTAGTATGGCACCTTTCCAATGAGAATATGCTCTAAATAATAAATAAAAACCAGGAATATTCGGGATGATCGGTATTAAAGCCATAGGAAGTGTGAATGGTGCACCAACTATAGAAAAGATCATCCATCGTTTATGAAACATTGTTTTCCGTCTAACTAGATCAGAAATAGTAAAAATAACTCTTTCTTGTCCGAAAGACGTAGGATAATGAATGGTAACCTCATTTTATTAGTTATTGTTCTTTTTTTCCTTAAAAACATAAAATTATACTTTGTTTTGTATTCCTCTCACTTTATATATTTCGTACATTTTTTCGCGAGAAGGGACATTTTTAAGGATCCATTCTTCATATGGGAGTCTGTCGATCATTTGATTTCCAATTTCTACTAATTTTTTCTTCCATTTAGTCTCTGAGTTTCCCCATTTTCCCCAAAGATTATTAACTTTGTTTGCAAATTTATCAATTAAAGAAATATTGGAAACAATTGGTTTTTGATAACAGTATAAAAAATGTCGTTTTTTAGTAATTGGAATAATATATAGTTTCATTTTATTTTATAAAATATTTTATAAAAATTAATATTTTTTCAGATTATTTGCGATAGATAATCATATACAAAAAAAAACAATACAAAATATAATGTTTTTACTATATTTTATTATTTTTTATACCTCTGACAGATTATGAAAAATTATGATAATAATATGATAATAATATGATAATAATATGATAATAATATGATATTATGATTTATGTTTAAAATATTTATACCTAATATTTTAAATAAAAAGTAAACAGACTGATCATTTTTATAAACAAAAAAAAGCTCTCCTAGGCTCAAATGATAACAAATGAGTATAAATACTAAAAGATTAAAGATATTTTGTGCTGAAAAGAGCATCAAGATCTATATAAATACCCTTATCGATAGCTAAATAGTGAATCTTTCGAACAAATTTTGTGATAAGTTTAATGAGAGAAGGATATAGTGTATTTGTCATAGAAATAAGAGAATTAATATCAAATGTATCTAGATGAGATTGATAATAAAAAAAAGTTTTTGAAAAATTGAGAATAATTGAAAAAATATCTGTAATACTATTAATTAAAGATACTTGAGATGAAGTAAGAAAACATGAAAAAAGAATATGATCAAGAATGTCTGAATGAAAATGAATCAAAGAAGTAAATACGAATTGAGATAAATTAAGCTCAACGTCAATTAAATATTTCTTCAATTTCTGATAATTCAAAGGTAGTACGATATTAAAGATATAGCAAAAAAGTGTATAAATGAAATAATAAGCATGAAAACGAAACCCTAAAGTTATTTTAAAATAATCAAGCATTTGTTTATTTGTTTTAATTTCAAATAGTTTTATAACAATATTATTCATTCGTATAAGACGTAGTAAAAAGTTTGTTAATTGATCATACTTAGTTAAACAAGAACTCGTTATGATTTCATTTAAAGGAAATGGAGGTGTATAAACGATTTTTAAAAAATCAAGTGCTTCTATACCTATATATTTTTAAAAAAAAACATATAACGAAATACTAGAAACAAACTATAAGGATCCTTAATCCGTTTAAGTTTTAATTCATCAATTTCTTCAATAAAAAAACTTAATCCTCCCAATAAAGTACTTTCAGTTCCAAATCCTTGTTTACTTAAAAGAAATTCATGTTCAAAGGTATCAACTAAAATAGTTCGCAATGCTATTGTTAATTCTGTAGATTTAGGAGGCCATTCGTCTTCAAGTCTTATTTTAGAATTTAATTCTAATGAATATTTATTACGTTCTAATGGATAACCAAATAACGCGTATGAAAGATTTAATATGAAAAATCCATCTCCAAACAACTTAGCCTTCCAAAGCAATGTTAAGTGACGTTCTAATTCCACATTTTTAAGAAACAATTTTATGATGGCACTATTTACTAAATTAGATTGAACAGTTAATGGTATTATAAAACAATGCATAGATACTAGGTCAATTGGTACTATATCTTCCTCTAAATGCTTTGTGTTTATATCTTTATTAAATGGTAGTATATCTTCATTTATAATCTTGCTTTCGAAAAGATTAATTGATTTTTTAATAGAATCAACAATTTCCTGTTCTGAATGGTTAAAAAATTCAAATTCGGATTTTTTTTGAGGTTTTTCTATTTTTTCAGAATTTATTGTTCCATCATATTTATTAAGATTTTCAAATTTCTTAATTTCTGTTTCCATAATTTCTTTATATAGTTTCATTTGCTTAACTAAACTAAAAATATTAACATACTAGATCTTATGAAAAATCCTTACTCTTTTATATTTTCCCAATGAAATTTCCATTCCAATTGAATACTTATGCTTTCTTGGTCTATTTCTTTATGTAATATTTTACACAAAGGATGAGTAGGTTGGATTTTATAAAGAAGTCTAATAAATTTCCCTATATTATAAACATTTTGAAAAAAAGATTTTGGAAGATAATGGCAATGTATATCATCTATCTTGTTTTTGTTGGTTTAAAATATTAATAAAAATTTTACCTTAAAACATTCATCCAAATTTATATTATTTTCAAAATATTTATTTATTTCATGAATAAAAAATCCAGAATTTTTCCTTTCTTTCCATAAATTCGTTTCACTAGGTGTTTTTTTTTGAAAACCAATCCATTGTTCTAGCATTTTTAACCATGGCCAACTTGAATACTTAAGTAAAAATCTTGAAATTAATAAAATATTTTTTTTGCCTGTGTATGAATTTTTACATACAAAAGTATATAAAATATTTAATAAATCAATTCCTTGTTTTATTTCCTGAAAAGGTGGTTCCGGAAACATTTCCAAATCTCTATAACACAAAGAAGCTAACTTTCTTATAGATTCTTCAATATCTATATATTTCTGAACATAATTTAATAAAAAAAGAGGTTCCTTAATGTTATTTAAATCAGAAACAAAAACATCACTATAATTTTTCAATATTTCTGTAATACAAGAAACAAATGCCAAAACACAAGGATCATAATTTCTAAAAATATTAAATTAGTAAATATATTATTATATTTATATTACATTGCATTTTTTTTAATAGAATTAATAAAAAGCCGAAGCCTAGACGTATGCGTGCCAATACTCATAAAAAAATTAATTATACTTATTTTATTAATTTTTATAAAAAAAGATAAAAATTGCACCTTCGGGTTGACTCTTTTGTGCAACCTGAGACTTTTAAATTTTTAATTAATAAAAGAAATCTTAAACGTTTTTCATCCCAAGAAAAAAGAAATGAAGATTCTCCAAGAGAGAGTAATAAAAGAGACTAAGAATAGTTAGAAAAAATTATTTAATATATAGATCCTACTCTACATAATAAAAATAAATCTATTAATATTCCCGCTTCTTGTGATGAATAAATATGATTGAGTTTTTTAATTAATAAAAGATCGAATATGTGCATAGATTTTTCTGTCATAAATGGATTTATATATGATTTCAATAATGGATTCTTGAATGCATCCCATGTTGTTTGTTTGGGATACTTATTTGGTTAATATAAAATATAAAAAAAAAAAATTACATATAGAATATCATCATCCAACCAAATATCATCAGATTTTCCTTTTTTACCTTCATTGCTATTATTAGGATCCATTGATTTAGCATTAAAAGGTTCATTTATAATATGATCTTTTAATATAACTTTCTCTGCAATACGGGCAATTAAATCACATCCAAATGGTCCCATATTATATAATTCATTAAATTTCATTTGAAAATATGAATAATTTAAAGATGATGCCTCGCATATCTTTTCTATTTTTTATTTAGATAAATTTTGAATCTAATGCAACAAATTCATTTTTACCATAAAAGTTTATTTGTTTGATCAATTTTGCATTTTTCTCCAATTTTTTTACAGTTTCTAATTTCTCAATACTATCAAATTTATTCCCAATTTTAAAAAAGCCTTTTTCTTGCATATTTTTGTAAATTTCAGATATTTTTATTTTTTATCAAACAAATGATGTTGTATTCAGATATTAATTGATTTCACCTTTATTTAATAAAATAAAAAACTCTGAAGTTTTCTTAAAAAACTCAAAAAATCGATGGAAAATAAGTCCAAAGGACGTGAATGGACTGTTGATGAAGAAATTGCGCTTCTTCGCGCTGTTTGCAAATACCGACCAATTGGTAAGACATATAATGGAATACTAAATCAGATAAAAAAAGACTAAAAACAAACTAGGAATACATAAACACTTCCGTATTATATCAATAATGCAAGAAATGAACTCTTTTATGATAAGGTCTACTGATATTTGGGAAAAATTGAGGACCTTATATAATCTTGAGCTTTTGGATGAAATTGTACGATGTGTTTTTTTATATTTCTTACATTTTTTGATATATATGTTTTAGTCAGAACACTTTAGAAGTGGAAAAAGTAACTTAGGGGAGGAAAATTTGGTTCAAGAATCATATTTTACAGAGTTTCTTTTGCCATGGGAAGAATACGGTGAAATTATGGAAGAGCATAGGAGGGCAAGCAATAGCACATCAACAAGTCCTCCTCATTTGCCCCACGGGGCATATGAAGTGGATAGAGGGGCTGAGGAGGGTTCAGAAATTGAAACACTTCAAACAGAAAGTCCAGAACTAGAAGCAACAGATGATGGTTAGTTTTAGAAAGCTTGTTTATTTAAATATATTAATAGTAATAGATTTTCAATTTTATACAACAAAGAATTCAAAAAAGAAATATCTAGCCTTACGAATTATGCGTCGGATGTCAAAGAAAGCAGAAAAACAGAATACCTCCGCATTGGAGAAAAATCATTCTTCAAATGCATCTCCTAGCACTCGTGTATCAAGAGCGGAAAAAGCTACACAGAACACAATATCAAATATGCGTCGGAGTAATAGATATAAGCGTTAATGGTTTAACTTGTTAATATATTTTTCAATTTTTAATTTTTGTATAGGGGTTTTATATTTTTAGAAAACTAAATTGCTTTTTATCTTCATTAAAAAAACAATTTTATTGGTAATTGTTTTAAAGATTTTTAAAATTTGAAAAAAATTTTATTTAACAATTATCAATCATCAATTTTAATTTTATTAAATTTAATATATATCTCAAAACGGGAAAATAACAATAACAGTATATTTTTCGTTTATTTTTTTGAAAAATATCTGTTTTTAGAGTCTTTTTTAAAGTTTTTTAAGGTCTTTTTAAAGCGGTTACTTAAAAACAGTTCATTTTCTAAAATACGAATAAAAAATATTGCATTTGTTTTTTAAAACGCATCATATGGTTTGTTATTTATTTAATATTGCACATTTTAATTATAAATTAGTTTATTTTTTGAAATTTATTTCTCATTTTTACAGTTTTACAAAATAATATTTTTTTTCTATTGTCTAAGCGTAACAAATCGAGAATATCATTATAATTAAGTATTTATACATATTAAATTTTAATTTATATATATACACTTTGTCGAGATGATCGGCACTTGAAAAACTTTAATTTCAAAAATAAACCTTTATAAAAGAAATAGAAACAAATAATATTTAAAGGGGGTTATTAAGAAGGATTTATATGACAGTGAAGTCGTTGAAGCTATTGCAAAAATATGGAAAAATAAGAATGAATTGGTCAAAAGAAAATTTATATAATATGACAAAAAAAACTATTCCAATTTACGGAAAAACTCTATATAAACAGATGTGGTCTGCAAAAAGAGAGACTCGTGCATATCATGGTGAAACGCTTCGTGAGCATCAATGGTTACGACTCTTTAGTATTGGAGAAATAGAAAAGAGAAAAACAAGAGAATTATCAGCAAATAATACCTATTCAATTTTAGAAAGACGGTTAGATACAGTAATTCACCGTGCATTATTTGCATCAAGTATTCAACAAGCAAGGCAGATGGTGGTTCATGGGAAAATAAAAGTAAATGGAAAAAAGGTATTTTAAAGTCAAATACGAATTGAAACTAATCAATTAGATAACTGATCCAGGATATTTCTTGGAACCTGGGGATATGTTTGATGCTGACGCATCTACTGTTATGAGGAATACGGGCTCTCCTGAAATGTTTCAACGTAAATCCTCAAAAAGCATTATACCAAACAAAATTCAACAGTTTATACCGCGACCATATATGGCTCCCTTTGCCTTTGTTCCCGCGTATCTAGAGGTATCCTATTTAACATGTTCTGGTATATATCTCCGTCATCCTATACTTCAGCCAGGCAAATCAGAAATACCGAGCCCTTTTCCTCCTGGTATTTCGTGGATTCTTTACTTAATTCTAGACTAAACATATATATAGAAATTCATTCATTGGTATACAGTTACTATATAAAAAGACGAAAAAGAAATATACGATACAACAATAATAAAAAAACAAACTAACCAGCATGTTCAATAAAATTAGTAATAAGTTTCCCATTAACAATTGTGCTTCTAATCATTTCCGGTACGGAATGCTCTTTGTAATCACCATCACATCTAGTATCAGGAACATGAATATTAATACTATCGTATTTGGTCGTTATAATTTCAGTGTTAAGATGATTAAGTGGAAGATATACTTGGCAATTGCTACATTGATCAAGTGTAATAGTTGGTGTATAACCGAGAACCTGAAATGTAAGTGAAGAGCATCGCGTAAATTCGATACTCGAAATTAATGTATCTATCATTAATCCGCAATTTGTCGATTGATCTAGCAATTAAAGATTAAAAATAAAACGGATTCAGTCATACCCATGTATACTGCATTAGCTTTCCCTTTCAAATGGATTGTAGATTTTTTGCAGCCAAAAATGCAAACTGTCTGGGCTGTTTCAAGACTATCGATGACAATATTTTCACCTTCAAAATTTTCCTACACCATATTAGCCTGTAAATTTGCTGTAACTTCTCATACAATAGTCCAGCGATTTCCTATCAATATCTTTTTGCATGGCATTTTTGTTTTTTTCTCCTCAACCACCATGCTGCAGGATGATGGGTTCCCAGCAACATTAGAAACAGGCTTTGGGGACACACGCTTTTGCACTTGTTCGCCTTTATTAACCTTGCGCAGTTTGGACGTGATTGATTCCCCCATATTCAGTTCTGCAAATACAGATTCAATGTTAATTGGTGCAGGAGACTCAATCTCGGGTAAAGATGCGTCCGAAGATGTTACTATTGCATCGCTTACATTTGCTACGTCCATTGCCGAGTCCGTCATCCCCGCAGTGTGTGTTGTATCATTGTTTTTCTGTTCTGCTTGCAATTTCTTCCAAAAAATCAAGACAAATTCAGCCTGTCACTTCAAACTTACAACCAAAGTGCGTACAAAACCTGTTGGGTAATATTTTTTAACGTATGCCAGCAATTCTGCAAGTAGCTTCATATACGAATGAACCCATGCCGTTTCTGTTGCGTTTCTGCCTGCATTTAGCCAAAAATTGCCCTGCTTTGCATAGAAAAAATTGCCTTTCTTTCAAAATACGGTCTGCATAGAACTGTGCACTGTCCTTCATATCCTGTATATATCCTGCCGCTGTTGACCCTGCCATTACCCACCCAAGTGCCGCTGCTCCTTCACTTATCATAGACAAATGGTTCAATACAGGTGTTCCTCGTCCTGTATCGCGCAATGCCACTATCTGACTTAATGACCCCTCCAAAACATGTAGTGGTGCCGAATCATCCACCATAAAACACTCCAAAGCTAAAAATGCATCTGAGACTGCTGCTGCCTGTACCCATTAGAGTCTTTATGCAGACATCGAGAGCATGTCCAGAAAACATCAGCCCGTCCAAAACACGGTATCTGCTGCACCCTGTTACATATATATGTGTATATGCTGCATACAACACGCATACAACACGCATATAGTGCACAAAATGCCATGCAGAGTGCATAGACTGCACAACTATACACATACAGTGCACCGAGAGTGCATACAATGCATACAACGCCCACACACCGCGCATATACCCCCACTGTTGTGTATGTTGTGCATACATAGCATACACACCGCATACACCGCACAGTGCATACCTGCTGTGCTACCTGTCCCCCCAGCTCATGGCTGAGAGCCAAATACTCGTGAATATGCGGTGCCAGAACTTCCTGCAGCGTCACAGACTCCCCGTCTCCGTCTGTGTCTTCGTGCGACCTCTCATTGTTGCTTTGGGCCCCCAGTGCCTTTTCAAGCCGCTGTGTTGCTATTTCCAACCTGAATCTATTAGAGCACTCTCTATATACACAGCATACAAACCTTCCAAGCAGCTGCTCCAACCGGTTTTCTGATCCGTTCTTGAGACACGTCTTCGTATTTATAATCATTGTGCGTCGCTACACAATCGTAGTGATTTAATACGCCTCGACGTGCTCCAAAGCCGCATATATACGGTGTATGCACAATGTATACATTCAATGCGCAAAGTGTGCACCATATGTATTAGTATATGCGCTATATGCACATTATGTGCGTCATATATAGGTATATCTGTGCTATATATGCTATGCATTTATGTGCACTATGTATAGTGTGTATACAACTACATCTTGTATACGGTCCATACAACTGCATACAACGCGTAGTCGTACATATTGTGTGTATTGTGTATATAACGTGCGATACAATGTATATGCTGTGTATACGTGTAGGGAGTAAGCAAAAAACGGGCAAAACAGTAAGCATGTGCATTCTGCAACAATAAGCCATCTAATGTCCTAAAGCATATGTTCGCTGTAGATACAATCTATATTGTGAAGCGTAGTGTATGCAGGAGAATGCAATGCATAGCGCACACCCCATATGGCTCTGTAAGGCAACTGCATCGCGGTAACGGGCACTCCCTGGATTTGCGGTGTCGCCATGGTGAATTGCTATAGCAACTGTCACCTCGGCAACACTGAGTGGGTTCGGGTATAGTGCAGTGGCGCTGGACAGTGCGAACGACAGTGTGCGGCGATGTCGCATCCTCCAGGATTCAGCGGCACACTGGGCGTAGTGAAGACCCCGCTGGAGGTGCAGCTGGATGACAAGGCTCGGCGGTGGCGGCAGAGCCAACGGCACCGGTTCGAGACAAAGAAACGTCAGGGATATGTAGAGACGCAAAAAGCAGAATTGCCAGCAGAACATTTGAGAAAGGTGTGTAAATGCAGAGTATGCGCGTAGAGAGGATGCTGGTGCAGAGACAGGTGCATATACTTTGGGCATATCGCCCAAACGGGCTCAAACAGCCTGAAGATATATTTTGCATGAGTATTTGGTTGAGTATGGGTGAGGATATGGATGGATATTTGGAGGGGCATTTGAGGGAGAATATGGGCACTGGCAGGGCGTATATGCATCTATTTGCGTGCATACAGGTGCTTTTGAACACATCTAGACGTATTTATCCCACAGATCATCAAAGACCATGGAGATATGAGTAGCAAGAAGTTCCGGCACGACAAACGCTCGTATCTCGGGGCTCTCAAGTATATGCCGCATGCCGTTCTTAAGCTGATGGAAAATATGCCTATGCCATGGATGGAGGTGAAATGTATACGCTTTGTATGCTTTGGATCGCATATAAACACTCATAGATGTTCCTGTGCTGTACCACATAACGGGGGCAATAACCTTTGTCAATGAAATCCCCCGAGTTATTGAGCCCCACTTTATTGCACAATGGGGCACTATGTGGATCATGATGCGGCGAGAAAAGAGGGACCGGCGGCACTTCAAGCGGCTACGATTACCTCCATTTGATGACGAAGAGCCGGTTATTGATTACGGGGAAAATATAGCAGATGTCGAGCCTTTAGAGGCCATTCAGATGGATTTGGATGCAGAAGAAGACAAGGATGTGGCGGAGTGGTTTTATGAACACAAGGCACTTGTAGATACAGTGCACGTGAACGGACCGACATATCGGCGGTGGAATTTGAATTTGGCGCAGATGTCAACGCTGTATCGACTGGCACACCAGCTTCTATCGGATCTGGTGGACCAAAATTACTTTTATTTATTTAATCTTAAGTATGAAACTTGTGCATGACTTGTGCTTGGATGCACAGGCACGAAAAATAAGTCAGGGGAGCTGACGGAGGGGCAGTTCATGGATTACCTCGAAGAGTTTAAATATGGCGATTCCTGGAGGACCGAAGTTCGAGCCACTATATAAGGATACGCTCGATGTGGATGAGGACTGGAATGAATTTAATGATATATATAAGTTGATTATTCGGCATCAGATACGAACAGAGTACAAGGTGGCGTTTCCATATCTGTATAATTCGTATCCGAGATCGATTCGGTTAACGGCGTATCATGAGCCGTCGACCACGTATATTCGGACAGAAGATCCAGATCTACCGACATTTTACTATGATCCAATCATTAATCCGATATCGATGCGTTCGTTTATTGAGTCGTTGCCGGCAAAGACTCATGAAAATGAAATTTTTCAAGAAGGAGATATTGATGAGTTTATATTGCCGGAAGGAATGGACTCGTTTCTTTGTCATGTGCCTCTGTATACCTCAAATACAACGATGGCGATTGCACTTTGGTGGGCACCGCATCCATTCAACAAGCGTACGGGACGGATGGTGAGAGCCGAAGACGTGCCTTTGGTTAAGCAATGGTATTTGGAATATTGTCCTCCTGGTGAGAGATGAATGAGCGTATGAAAGAATTAGCTTATTTTTTCAAGGACAACCGGTGAAAGTTCGCGTGTCGTATCAAAAGTTATTGAAAAATTATGTGCTCAATGCCCTTCACACAAAACCGCCCAAGTCGCATCTCAAGAAGGATTTGTTCCGGCAACTGAAAACAACCAAGTTTTTTCAAACAACGACGATTGACTGGGTTGAAGCAGGGCTTCAGGTTATTCGACAGGGATATAATATGTTGAATTTATTAATTCATCGTAAAAATTTGAATTATTTACACTTGGATATGAATTTCAATTTAAAACCAGTGAAAACGTTAACAACAAAGGAAAGAAAAAAGTCTAGATTTGGGAATGCCTTCCATTTAATGCGGGAAATCTTACGACTCATGAAGTTGCTCGTGGATTCTCAGGTTCAATACCGTCTTGGAAATATTGATGCATTCCAACTCGCAGATGGTATACATTATTGTTTTAATCAGTAATATTGATTTTATTTTTTTCCACAAGTATTCACATTCGATTAGTATTGGTCAATTGACTGGTATGTATCGGTATAAATATAGATTGATGCGTCAAATTCGAACATGTAAAGACTTAAAGCATCTTATATATTATCGCTTTAATACTGGGCCCGTAGGTAAGGACCTTTTATTGTCCTACTAAAGTATTTACATGAAAAATAGGTAAAGGACCAGGGTGTGGATTTTGGGCGCCTTCATGGAGAGTTTGGCTTTTTTTCATGAGAGGTATTGTACCTTTACTTGAAAGATGGCTTGGAAACCTCCTTGCTCGTCAGTTTGAAGGACGACATTCAAAAGGAATTGCAAAAACGGTATGATTTAATCGAGCTTTTCTTTTTTGCAAATCAGCTAATAGATTTAGATAACAAAGCAACGTGTAGAATCACATTTTGACTTAGAATTGCGTGCAGCTGTTATGCATAATATTCTTGATCAAATGCCTCAAGGAATTAAGGCAAATAAATCAAAAACTATTTTACAGCATTTGTCAGAAGCATGGAGATGCTTTAAAGCTAATATTCCTTGGAGAGTTCCGGGATTACCTGCTCCTATTGAACAAATTATTTTGCGATATGTTAAAGCAAAAGCGGATTGGTGGATTTCTGTTGCTCATTACAACAGAGAACGTATTCGAAGAGGTGCAACTGTGGATAAAACAGTTGCTAAGAAGAATCTCGGACGTTTAACGAGATTATGGTTGAAAGCAGAGCAAGAAAGGCAACATAATTATTTAAAAGATGGACCTTATGTTACTGCAGAAGAGGCTGTTGCAATTTACACTGCTACTGTTCATTGGTTAGAGAGTCGGAAGTTTAGTCCTATCCCTTTTCCTCCTTTGTCATATAAGCATGATACGAAACTTCTAGTTCTTGCTTTGGAGAGGTTGAAAGAAGCGTATAGTGTTAAAGGCCGCTTAAATCAAAATCAAAGGGAAGAATTGGTATTAATTGAACAAGCGTACGATAATCCTCATGAATGTCTTTCACGCTGTAAACGATTTTTGTTAACTCAGAGAGCGTTCAAGGAATGTGGGATTGAGTTTATGGATCAATATTCGTATTTAATACCAGTGTATGATGTAGAACCCATGGAAAAAATCACCGATGCATATTTGGATCAATATTTATGGTATGAGGCAGATAAAAGGCATTTATTTCCATCTTGGATTAAGCCTTCCGATTCTGAGCCTCCTCCATTATTAGTATACAAATGGTGTCAAGGAATTAATAATTTATCTGAAGTTTGGGAAACGGATCAAGGACAATGTAATGTTATCCTAGAAACATCATTGAGTAAAGTTTATGAAAAGATTGATATTACGCTGTTGAATCGTTTATTACGTCTCGTTGTTGATTCTAATATTGCTGATTATATTTCAGGTATGATATGATGTTATTTATTATTTACAAAGATTTTAACTGAAAACAGGGAAAAATAATGTTAATCTTACATATAAAGATATGAATCATATTAATTTATATGGTTTGATTCGCGGCCTCCAATTTTCATCATTCGTTTTTCAATATTATGGTTTAATAATTGATCTTTTAATTTTGGGTTTGCATCGTGCGAGTGAAATGGCTGGTCCTCCTCAAATGCCTAATGATTTTTTGCAATACCGTGATCTTGCAACAGAAGTTCGACATCCTATACGATTATATTCACGTTATATAGATAGAATACATATATTCTTTAGATTTACTGCAGAGGAAGCTCGCGATTTAATTCAAAGATTTTTAACTGAACAGCCTGATCCAAATAATGAAAGCATTGTGGGCTTTAATAATAAACGTGTTTGGCCTAGAGATTGTCGTATGAGATTAATGAGGTTTTTGGTCATTTTATACTAAAAATTGCTTATTTAATATAGACATGATGTTCATCTTGCTAGAGCGGTATTTTGGGATGTTAAAAATCATATTCCTAGATCTTTAACAACAATTGAATGGAATGATTCGTTTGTAGGTGTATATAGTAAAGATAATCCCAATTTGCTTTTTTCGATGTGTGGTTTCGAAGTTAGAATATTGCCTAAAATAAGAAGTGCAGCAGAAGAATTTACATTAAAAGATGGTGTT
The DNA here is from genome assembly GCA_018127085.1 of Pneumocystis sp. 'macacae'. Taxonomy (NCBI): domain Eukaryota; kingdom Fungi; phylum Ascomycota; class Pneumocystomycetes; order Pneumocystales; family Pneumocystaceae; genus Pneumocystis; species Pneumocystis sp. 'macacae'. The sequence goes on from CM030730.1 coordinate 271,280, forward strand.
TGGAATTTAGTGAATGAGCAGACAAAAGAGCGTACTGCTCAAGCATTTCTTCGTGTAACAAAAGACGATATGTCAAAATTTAATAACCGTATACGTCAAATTTTAATGTCATCTGGATCAACTACATTTACGAAAATAACAAACAAGTGGAATACTGCATTGATTGCTCTTCTTACATACTATCGAGAAGCTGTTGTGTCTACTCCCGAACTTTTAGATTTGCTAGTAAAATGTGAAACTAAAATTCAAACTCGAGTGAAAATCGGATTAAATTCAAAGATGCCATCAAGATTTCCTCCTGCTGTATTTTATTCACCTAAAGAGCTTGGAGGCCTCGGAATGCTTTCTATGGGTCATATTTTGATTCCTCAAAGCGATCTTAGATGGTCTAAACAGACAGAAGCCGGAATTACTCATTTTAGATCAGGAATGTCTCATGAAGAAGATCAAATGATTCCTGCTCTTTATAGATATATTGTTACTTGGGAATCAGAATTCATAGATTCTCAAAGAGTTTGGTCCGAATATGCAATGAAAAGACAGGAAGCTATTCAACAGAATAGACGTTTAACATTGGAAGATTTAGAAGATTCGTGGGATAAAGGAATTCCCAGAATAAATACGTTATTTCAAAAGGATAGGCACACATTGAGTTATGATAAAGGTTGGAGGGTTAGAACAGATTTTAAACAATATCAGTTATTAAAGAATAATCCATTTTGGTGGACAAGTCAACGACATGATGGGAAATTGTGGCAATTAAATAATTATCGAACAGATGTTATTCAAGCATTAGGTGGTGTAGAAGGTATTTTGGAGCATACTATGTTTAAAGGTGAAATATTTTCTTTATAGTATATTATGTTTCTTAAATTTCTTGTAGCTACAGGATTTCCATCATGGGAAGGATTGTTTTGGGAGAAGGCTTCTGGATTTGAAGAATCGATGAAATATAAGAAATTAACTAATGCTCAAAGATCTGGTTTGAATCAAATTCCGAATCGTCGTTTCACTTTGTGGTGGTCTCCTACAATAAACAGAGCAAATGTTTATGTTGTATGTTTATATTATATGTATTTATAGTCATTTGGTTAATTTTTTCAAGGGATTTCAAGTACAGCTTGATTTAACTGGTATTTATATGCATGGTAAAATACCGACTTTGAAAATCTCTTTAATTCAAATTTTTCGTTCTGTAAGTTTCATAGAAATATAAATATATGAGTAATGTTTTTAGCATTTATGGCAAAAAATTCATGAAAGTGTATGTATTAATTTAATATATGATTTAATTTTTTAAAAAATTTTAGATTGTCATTGATTTATGTCAAGTTTTTGATCAGGTAAATATTAATTTTATGTTGGATTTAGAAATCTAAAAAATCAGGAACTTGAAACTCTTCAAATAGAAACGGTTCAAAAAGAAACGATTCATCCTAGGAAATCATATAAAATGAATAGTTCATGTGCAGATATTTTGTTGTTTGCTACTTATAAATGGAATGTTTCTAGACCTTCTTTACTCAATGATAGTAAAGATATACTTGACGGAACAACTACAAATAAATTTTGGCTTGATATACAATTGCGATTCGGTGATTTTGATTCTCATGATATAGAAAGATATACTAGAGCAAAATTTTTAGATTACACTACAGATTCTCAGTCTATATATCCATCTCCTACTGGTTTAATGATAGGTGTTGATTTAGCTTATAATTTACATAGTGCATATGGTAACTTTTTTCCCGGTTTAAAACCATTGATTCAACAAGCCATGGCAAAAATTATGAAAGTTAACCCGGCTCTTTATGTTTTGAGGGAAAGAATTCGAAAAGGTCTTCAGCTTTATTCTTCTGAACCTACTGAACCCGTATGTTAATCAAGAAGTATAAAAGCATGCTTTCTAATATATTATAGTATTTAAATTCTCAAAATTATTCAGAGCTTTTTAGTAATCAGATTATTTGGTTTGTAGACGATACTAATGTATACCGAGGTAAAGCATTTAATTCATTATTATAAATTTATATTTATTTTTTAGTAACAATTCATAAAACATTTGAAGGAAATTTAACAACAAAACCAATTAACGGGGGCATATTTATCTTTAATCCTAGATCAGGTCAGTTATTTTTAAAAATTATTCATACTTCGGTATGGGCTGGGCAAAAACGTCTTGGACAGTTAGCGAAGTGGAAAACTGCAGAAGAAGTCGCTGCTTTAATTAGGTCACTTCCCGTCGAAGAACAGCCCAAACAAATTGTTGTTACGCGTAAAGGTATGCTTGATCCGTTGGAAGTTCATTTACTGTAAGTATTTTAAATCATATTTCATTATTTAATAAAATCAGTGATTTTCCAAATATTGTTGTTAAAGGAAGCGAACTTCAACTTCCATTCCAAGCAGCTTTAAAAGTAGAAAAATTGGGAGATATGATTTTAAAAGCAACTGGTCCTCAAATGGTTTTGATGAATCTTTATGACGATTGGCTTCAAACTATATCATCTTACACTGCATTTTCAAGATTAGTTTTAATTCTCAGAGCTCTTCATGTTAATATGGATAAAACCAAAATGATTCTTCGTCCATCCAAAGAGATTATTACAGGTAATTAAAATTTGTTTTTGTCTTATAGATTTTCATTGTCTATAGAATCTCATAAAATATGGCCTACATTAACTGATCAGCAATGGATAGATGTTGAACTGTCATTAAGGGATTTGATATTAGGGGATTATGGGAAGAAAAACAATGTTAATGTCGCCAGTCTTACATCTTCTGAGGTTAGAGATATTATATTAGGTATGGAAATAAGTGCACCATCTATACAAAGACAGCAGATTACAGAAATTGAGAAGTCGCAACAAGAGCAGAGTCAATTGACTGCGCGAACCACTAAAACTACAAATATTCATGGTGATGAAATTATTGTTGTTAATACATCGAATTATGAAGCACAAACCTTCACATCAAAGACTGAATGGAGAACACGTGCTATATCTACAACTAATCTTCATTTAAGAACAAATCGTGTATACATTTCTTCAGATGATATTCAAGACCAAGGACAATATACGTATATTATACCAATGAATATTTTAAAAAAATTTATAATTATATCGGATTTATATACTCAGATTGCGGGCTTCTTGTATGGTGCATCTCCTGCAGATAATAACGAAGTAAAAGAAATAAAATGCATTGCAATCGTACCACAGCTTGGAAGTCATTCTGGTGTCCAATTACCACATGCTCTTCCAAAACATGACTTTCTTCTTGATGGACTAGAGCCTTTGGGCTGGGTTCATACACAATCTCATGAGATGCCGCATTTATCACCTAATGATTTAACGATACATTCAAGAATAATAGCAGAACATAAAGAATGGGATTCCAGGACAATTACAATGACGGTTAGTTTTACTCCAGGCTCTGTTTCTTTAGCAGCTTATTGTTTGGTAATTTGTTCCTGTATATAAGTAGGGTTTTAATGTATAGTAGACGCCTTCTGGATATGAATTTGGAGCGAAAAACAAGGATATGACGAGCGGGAATCCTCAAGGGTATGTATAATATATACTTATATTTAAAAGTATATAGCGCAATATTGGTTTTACTAAATCAATAATAGATGGGTACCGACTATGGCAGAAAAATGCCAATTGTTGTTATCCGATCGAATTATTGGTTTTTTCCTTGTTCCCGAAGACGATATATGGAATTATTCATTTAATGGCGCCAACTTTTCAGATAAGGCTGGGTACAGTATGAAATTGGATGTACCAATCCCATTTTATAGCCCTCAGCATAGAAAAACGCATTTTTCTTCAATGGTACACCTAGAAGGTGAAGATGTTGTATTGGGTGATCGTGCCGATGTATTTGCTTAGATGTATGATGTATTGGTCTTAACATATTTTATGAATAAATACTTGTTTTAATGTTTATCTTTGCAAGTATAAATTTAAAAAATAATATATTGCTTTTAAGATCAGATTGTACGCATAACAGAAATATTTCATCAAAGGTTATCAAAGAATACGGTTTGATTTAAACCATAGAATATATTTCTGTTTGAAAAAGTGTGGAATAAAAGACAACATTGCTAATATCTTGTTTTCTTTGTTTTTATTGCAACTGTCGGGCACACCACCGCAATCACTACAACTTGGTACGGGGAAATTGTATTAGATATCGATTGATAATTTGCTAGATTCGAAGATTCCTGCAACTGCACCATCGCTGGCGATGAGGGAACGCCATTCAAGATCACAGTCGCCTGGTACTGTAGATCGACGCAGCCGAATGTATCCAGATCGTATAAAACGCATACCGTATGGCCCACAGACAGAAGATTATAACAAAATCCTTGAATGGCAGTCTCGTGAGGGCGAGTTCATGCTTTCTCAGGCAAAAAAGCGTGCAGAACTGCGTGTGCAGAACGGCAGAGGCTCTCCAATTGATATTCTTGCAGTGCATCTGCGTATTGTTGATATAACAAGTGGGATGAGTGAGGAGCGTCCAGAACATGCAGAAGTAGTGCTTCATGAGCCGGTTGCATACTTAGAGGTTGAATAGGAGAGCTGGAGGAGTGGAAATAGCTAAAAGAAACAGACACTGGATGCAGAGATGCTGGAGACGCTTAGGGACGAAATAGCGGAGTATTTGGAATGGGAAACGTCTAAAGATAATCGTGTATTTTGGGAGGTGCTCTGGTCGAAAGTATGCGATGCTAGGGCTAATAAAGAAGGCAGTAGAGGTGATTCGCCAGGCACGATTAGCACAGCTGCAAGCAGGGGATAATGGGCGGTTTCGGTTGTCACGGTCGGTGGAAGAGCAGGTAGATGCACTGTTTAAGGGGAAAACATTGGAAGAGCTGGAAGTTTTGGAAAAGCAGGTTGAGGAGAAGCTGCAGAGTGGAACAGTGATTGATATTGACTATTGGGAAAAAATGCGGGAATGTGTTGGTCTTTGGAAAGCAAAGGTATGAATATATGAGTGGTTTTGATGTTATTGATTTGTTTTTTGTCCAAACATATTTTTAGTTTGTTTCCAGTTTGTTTTTATATTTATCTGTTTTTGAATTTATCTAACATAACCAGGTAGTTCTTAAAACGCTTCATGAACGGATTCTGCGGTTTCGCCGAGAAGCACTTCGAAACCAACAGCTCTACAGTGCTAGGATGGATCGTGAGGCGCTTAAAAATATATACAACAAGTGGTTGTCTAATCCTGCAAATTTTGTATCTGACATGTCGACATGTCTTGGGGATATTGCTCAGCAAGGAGCAGATGTCTATCAAGCAAGCATGGATCCGCAACCACTGTCGGTATTGACATATGAGGATAAAAAATGTGTTCGTATTCATTCATCGGTTTATAACAATCAATTAGTATAAAAGTTTTGATCTATTATGGTGGAAACTAACGGTCGGTTCAGATAACTAACCGGGAGCGAGTTTTGCGTACGGGATTTGTCCCGGTCAAAGTTGCTATGCCAGTATTGCCTGCAACAAAACAAATTACAAAAAATATTCAAGATATTAACGATGATTCGTTTGCAGCAGTTACAAATGCTTTATATGAAAGAGAGGTTGCAAAAGGAGAGAATGAGGATGAAGAGCTATTCAATATTGACGAAGAAATTGTTCAAGTAACACCTAGCTGGGCGGATGTTCATCGACCTCGAAAACCTAAGTTCTACAACCGAGTACAAACAGGATATGATTGGAACAGATATAACCAAGTACACTATGATGCAAACAATCCGCCACCAAAGGTGGGCATGACTTTCTTTGATCTATATCTTATTGTTTCAAGGTGGTTCAAGGATATAAGTTTAATATTTTTTATCCCGATCTTATTGATAAAACAAAAGCACCTACATATAAAATTGAACGGAACCGTAAAAAGTCAAGTGACCAAGCCTCTGCTTCCGAGGATGAAACATGTTTGATACGGTTTATTGCTGGTGCGCCATATGAAGATATTGCTTTTCGCATCATCGATAAGGATTGGGATTATAGTGCTAAACGAGAAAGAGGGTTTAGAAGTTCATTTGATAAGGTTTCGGTCTTATATTTCTATTTGTTTGTTTAAATTTTTTAGGGAGTCTTGCATTTGAGTTTTCAATTTAAAAAAGTATTTTCTTTTTTAGAAAAGTTGTTGCTAATGTTTTTAGGTTTTTTATAGAAAATAGATTATTTGTCTTCATAATGAAAAATAAATCCACATTATAGAAAGCAGCATTTTTTGAACCATTTTCAAATATCAGATTATATATCTTTATCTCATCTGATATTGTGTAATATATGTATATAGCAACGCAGAATAAATATTCCGCATAATTATAACATTCGAATTGGCTGCTCGCACTTGTCAGTATTATAGTGTCTGCTGTATTTTGTATTTTATTTACGACTTTTGTAATTTAGTACTAAGGATTTTTTGTTAATAGTGGTATGTATATAATTGTGTTGCCATAGAAACCCCATCCTAGCAACCGACTAGGTATTTTTTGGCTATTAGTGCAATTCTTGTATATCTCTACTCAGTCCTATTTGCGCCATTTTACATAAAAACACCGTGTATATACCTTTTATCTTTCAATAGATCACAGAAAACATCCTTCTAGCAGTTTTTAGTGTATAGAAAAAATAGATAAACCTCTTTTTTCTGTGTCGGTGATTTAACTGCTGCGACAGCGGAGATTCTCGGTGGTGATAAGTAACACAACTATGATTTAGGGCAAAAGAGCGTGTATTAGGGATTTAAGTGTTCAGAGTATTTAGAAAAGTAATTTATAAATAAATATGGGTAAACGTGTTTTCTAAAGGCTTATAAGATAGATAAGGCTTTTCAGTAAAGTCTATTAGCCCTGTTTTTGTTTTAAAACAGGTCAGCAGAAGCCAGGAAAAAGGTGGGTTTGTGAAGTAATTGGATGTATGCGTGAATGTGTTTGGTATATGCGCAGAGGCTCTGGAGTAAATGCTGAATAAATGGGTAAAGTGGTGGCTTTTGGGTGGGATTACGCCGAACAGAGGCTTTTCAGATTCAGCTTTTGGAAACAGCTCTTGGCAGAGTCAAGATTTTGCTGTATTAAGGGTTTATTGGGATATATGCATCATAAAGCCTATGTTGTATATGGCAGTGGCAAGTTTATGCATGAAAATTGCAGTGTTTTTATTATGTTGAGTATATGCACTGGAATCAGGGTGTATGTGTTTTGGGATTAGGTCTGGATGCAGCAGAGTCTATAACTGGCGTATTGTTTCAAATATCCTGGGATATATGCGCATTATGCATGTTATGCAGTTATTGACGGATACCAGGCAAGTTTGACTTTATATACAGTCTTCGGGATGGGTCAGTGTCCATCCTTAGACAAAGACTGGCATATACATTTATCCTCAACATCTAATAATTCATTTTCGTCAAATAAGCTACATGCACGTTCGCCGAATACACCGGCTCAATATCCTTGTTTTTACCCTGTTCAGCCGCATCCATCTACTTTTTATGATAAATATTTGGCAAAGCGTAAGTGGGCTTTTGTTTATTTGTAGAAATTGAGTTTTACTGCAGGGAACCAGTTTTTAGGACAGGATTCAAATGCATTTGCACATAAAGTAGTAGTCTTTTAGTACTTGTCTTGTTTTGATCATTTTTAGAATCAAACGGGTCTTTTGGCTCCATTTTTTTGCAATTCTGGAGCGAATATGCTGAGTAGTACAGGTGGATCAGAAACAGCATTATCCACATTCAACCAGTGTCAGCCTTGCAGATGTTCACGCTGCTGTTTGTCACCTGCTAGTTCTTTGGATCGAGAAACTGATTGTGATTTTCAATTTTTGGATCACAATTTGGGGATGACGCCTGGAAAGTCTTCGGAAGGGTCTTCGCAGACGTTGGATGCATTTTCAGAGTCCGTAGATGAATTCAAGGATACTTCATCTAATTCTGCAGAACCGCCTTTGCATATTGTTACGGGTATATCTGGGAAACCTTGTTCGTATGCACAATTGATTGCTTATGCTATTTCAACATCTTCAACACAGAAAATGACGCTATCCGAGCTATACAAGTGGTGTATTGATAATTTTCCTTATTTTAAAGAGTCTTCTAGCCAAAGTTGGAAAAATACTATTCGGCATAACCTTAGTTTAAACAGGAATTTTATTCGAGTGCCTAGACCTGTTAATGAACCAGGAAAAGGGAGTTATTGGACTCTTAGTAAATTTGGGTCTAAACATGGAGTAAAAGTCTCCGATCGTCCAAAAGGTCGAGGACGTCATCATGGTTCTCATTTTTGTGATTTATCACTTGATCATGTTAAATTAGATGAAGAAAAAGATGCTTGTCACCATTGGTAAAATGGATTAAAATATCGGCTATAGGTTTAACTTATTTAGCCATACTCATCTACTTTATCCACCACAAAAAAGTCAAGAAACACTGCTACAGCCATCTGCTAATTATTCTGGTAGTCCAACGTTTTATCCTATATCTAATATGCAGCAAATGTTTCGTTCTTCTACCTTTCAGTCTAGACCTGTTTCTCACGATCATTCGGTTTCTACGTTTTCATCTTCACAGCCATACAACGAGTTTAATTATGGTATTTGTCAGCAAGCTGATGTTCAACATTGTTTAAATTCTACATATATTGAAGATAATAAAACTAGAACGGGATTTTTATCTAATGTTATGCAGTATCAACCTTATAAAGCTCAACAACCTTATGAAGCTCAACAACCTTATAAAGCTCAACAGTCTTATGAAGCTCACCAACCCTATAAACTTACAACATCCAATAATGATAACTATTTAAATCAGCAATTATTATTACAACAATCTTATTTTCAACCATATAACGAAGATCTGGGAAATCATAATAGTATATGATTTGTCCTAGAGCGAAAACAGCTCAAGTAGCTGGAATAATGAGAATATAATGAAATTAGTATAAATGTAGAAGATACCATTTAGATTTTTAAAAAATGTTTAAGATTATTAGAACAATTTTGATTAAAAGGGTTAATTCAATAAAACATCAATACATTCTTTTGAAACTTTTTTGGATATTTGGTTAATATTTTTAAGTGATTTACGTAAATATGCTTTTTATTAAACATTACATCTGGTCTGTTTTGTAGCGGGAATTATGAGTTTTTAATGAGGTTTTAAATTTCAATGAATTGTTTTTTTTAGAAATCATAGATTCAAAAGTTTGAGTTTTTATGAAAACCGATAGTTTTATTAATAAAAGTTTTGCAGTAAGATTTTAAGATTAATTACAAATATCTTCTAATTGTTAGGATATAATTTTTTTATCGTTTTGTGTAAAAATAGTTTTTTTGAATAGCATAAATGTATATGTTTTATGGTATTCAATATATACAGACTTAAAAAGCATTAGATTTAAATTTTGTATATTAACTATGAATTCATATGATGTTTTAAATAAAAAATAATTCTAAAAAGAAATATGGCAAACTTTGTATCAAACAGGTCATTTCCTGTTAAATTCAAGGGATTTCTACTGAGTACGGGGTTGGCTTGTCAGTAATGAGGCGATAGTTTTTGTGTCTATTGTTTCTATAGTATCATCTTCCATTGAAAATTCATATTTATATTGGGGTAAACGTGCTTTTTTCTCTTCCTAGATGCAATTACTCCAGTGCTATATTGTACATATTAGCTTACAGGCATTAATTCGTGGTCATTATAGATCAATATTTGATTGGGTTTGTTCGAAGGTATTGTATTTTTTATAGACAAAACATCTGAATTAGATGCATTAATATGAAGTTGATTCACTGATGCTCCATATTTATCGGGTTGTAATAGGGATGATGGCCCTGCAGTATTTGCCTGATAGGCAGTGTTGGATACAGGAACTTGAGTATCAGTGAATGTAGGTGGCGTATCCGATGATATATAATTTTGCCTAGGTAATGTTATTATAAAATAGTTTATAATTGTATTTCTCAACATTGAATGACATGTTTGGTTTGTTGGGTTATTTTTTTGATAAAAATTTTGATATTGTGCAGGAATATTATAGGCAGAAGGCACGATCGACTGTTGTGATATTTCAATAGGTGTTGTTTGTATAGACTGTCCTGTTTGAGCAGCTGATAAGCATGTTTCTGCTGTTTTTTCCGAGTTTTGAGTCACTTGCTTTTGCTGCATAGCTGCTTTGTGAGCGGCCAATCTGGCTTGAATATCCGCTGCATCAACGTGTGTCTCTACTTTTTGTCTTTTTGGCTCTGGATGAGGTGCAGTATCGTGAGATAACACTTTTTCCATTAAGCGTTTATAATGTAATTGAACAATATCCTCTGGAATGCCTTCCATTCCATAAATTTCAATATCAATGGAATCTCTTCCTGGAATAGCATTTTCGACTGTAGTAATGGTTTCTTTGTGCACTTGGACAACATGAATTGCAAGACCTGATGCTGTATTGAGTTTTCTTGAACATCTTGCACTATTTTATTAGATATGGTTTGTATAAAGAGAAATAAATACCATTTAAAATGTTTTGCACGTTGATGTGCTGTTAGAACTTTAAGGTCATCAAAATCCCTTTCACAATAATAGCAAAATGGGCGAGATAAATCAACTTGATTATGTTTTTTAGATGACTTTTTTGTCATTTTTGTGTATTTGTTTTAAATAGACTTTTTGTGTAAAAACTTTTTGAGAATAAAAACTTAAGTACCAGGTTTAAAAGACTATCAGAGTCTGTTAGAATAATATGTTTTCAGTTAAAATATCTATTTCTTTATAAAACCCTGGATTTTTAGACTTTTTTTTTATCAATTATGATACGTTTAATTGGAAAAAAATCGTTTTATACTAAACCTTTTATTACCTTATAATTTTAAAAATTCATAAGAATTTTGTCGGAAAAATAGTTCTATTCTCTACAAAACAATACTTGTTGTGCAGGTAATAGTATAGAAATAGAACGTTTGTTCTGAATTTTGAAAATTGTTCGTCTCAAATTGTTACTATGGAAACATTTATTGATTATGTTTAAATTTTGAATTAGAAATACTGATTATGACAATTAATTAGGGTAAAGATTGGCACCTGTGTTTCATTTTCTTTTTTCTCTTTTTTTGTGAAAGTTTTCTTTTAAAATAAAACTGATTAAAATATTAAATAATAAAAGCAAACTTTTGGTTAAAACACAATAAATATTTTTCTATATATATCAAAATCTACTTCAACAATGTAAATTTTTAATTCGTTGCTGTATTCTCTAATTGTATGAGGAAATAAGTTATGATGTGTATACAAGATAAATACTAATTAAATAATTATCTTAGTATTTAAACATGAATAATTAGTTTTCAGGCTTTCTATAAAGTTTTATGGAAGACCTTTTTAAAAGGTCTTTGACATTTTTTGAAAGAAGGATAGGCTCTGACTTAGGTTGATATTATTAAAATAGCCATTTTTTAATAACATAAGTGATTTTATATGATTTAAGATAGTATATGAAGAAGTATAGACGTGGAATAGACAACTATGCTTTCAGCATGGTAAATATTTTCCAAAACTATCATGTGTCAGGTTGTTTTTTTGTAGAGAGTTCTTGTTTAGTTTAAATAAATAATATACACTTTGAAAAATATTGGAAAAAGTCAAATGCATGATAAGTGAATAACTAATCGACCTGCCTACTGACAAAATATATGTGTAAAAGATGTTTCAAGTAGCATCAAGCTTGAACTGGATTTGCACTTGAGACTGCGGAATCCAATAGTACTGGGCTTTCACTACGAGCATCACGCTGCACTGATACATTCTCAATCGGTTGGACAAATGCAAAGTCGACAGATAATGTTGATTCTAGAAGCTGTGTCCCATTGCAACGTTCAATGGCCGCTTTTGCTTCAGATAAATGAGTATATTCAAGTAATGCATACCCCTGTCTCCAGTGTTAGCGTTCAACATCTCCTTTCTCCTCTCTGACCTTCACGTAACCTTTTCCTGTTATATATTGTCTTCAATACTGTCTTCATCCTACCTGTTCTCCGGTCGAGGTTGAGATGCAGATTTTTGATCTCTCCATACTCTGAGAACTTGTCTTGAAGATCTTCCTCTGATGTTTCTTCATGTAGCCCCGTAACCAAAATAATCCATCCTTCAATTGCTAGTTTCTTCCTCAGACTTTCGTCTCTATTAAATCCTTTACTTACACTGTACTGCACGTGCACCTGATTGTGTCCATGCACCTTCTTCATCTACCCCATCCATTTCAGTTCTTGAACCACCTTCATCTGTAGCTTCTTCCCTACTTAAAAGTAGAGATTCATCTGTATTATGGTTAATTTTTTTCTGATATATCTATCTATCTTCCCTTGTGTCATAAAGCCTCTGCCACGACAAATAACAGACTCTAAAAAGATTAGTACTAGTTATTTTGAAAATAACTGTCTGTACGCTGTGCTTCCTCGACATCCATTGCATCTTGTGCTGTTGTTTGGCTCATTGTGTTTTACTTAATCTATCTGCGGATCTCGTTTGCTGCAGTCTGTCTATATCTAATTCAATAACCTAACCCTATTATAAATTAATACTAACCCTAGGCTTAGTTACTTTATCAGTGTAGATACTCCAATATAGTTCTATATAACTAATACAGTCTATGGTCTATGATAGTAATTCTTTATAGAAAAATTTAAATATATGAATATCTCTAATATGAATGTATTTAGAACTTTAGAGCCTATATAACTGAGTGTTTCTGTCTTGTTTTTTTCTTGTTTTTTTCTTATTTTGATTGAAAGTTTGACTTGTTTGTTTTTTATTTGTTTTTGTTTTTTTGTAGTGTATACCTACGTTCTATATATAAGTTGAATATTCAAGTTGTATAAATCCGTATATCTCTTGTCTACATGGTTAGGTCTATGCTACTCTGGGTTGTACGGGGTTTTATTAGGGCTTATATAAGGGTTAGGTCAGTGTTTCTGTTAAATCTCAATACAACGGGCAGTCATATCCGTTGCAGCCAAAACAGCGTTTTGGGCTAAAAAGGTGTTTAAAATTGCATTTGTATTTTTTGGATGCAGGCTAAATCTTTTCTAGTCCTGCAGGTTTTTCCCTGCTTTCTAGACGGTTTTTGCTTTTTTTTGCTAGATAAAACCCAATATGCAGCGATTAACATATCGTCGGCGTCTTTCCTATAATAGTACAGTTTTTCTGTTTATTGATCATCACTAATTCTTGCAGCTCCTTCTAATAAGGTCTATTTCAGAGCCATGCACTCTGCTGCTTTTCATTGACTCCCTGCAGGTCCGTATTATTAGGACACCTGGTAATAAGCTTCGTTATTTCTACAAAGGAAAAGTATGCTGTGTATTTTTGTCATGCATTGCTTATGTGTTCAGATTGGAAGACCTCCACGTTGTGGTGATTGTCATAAGAAGCTCCAAGGAGTATGTTTTATTGAATTTACTGCTTCTACTGATATCCATAGATTCCTGCTTGTAGACCTCGTGAGTATTCACGTATGTCAAAGAGGAAAAAGACCGTGTCACGTGCATATGGTGGCTCTCGTTGTGCAGGCTGTGTCAAAGACAGGTGTGTAATAAGCGAAATAGAAGCTCAACTGATGTATTAAGGGTTATGCGTGCATTTTTGATCGAAGAACAGAAGATTGTAAAGAAGGTGCTTAAGACACAAGTACATGCTAAGTCGAAGAAGTAGAGTGGTGGTGGTTATGTATGATAAATGGTTAAATAGAGTTATGTTTAGAATGTAATTATATGTATCCATTTACAGTCTGTATATTATGCATATGCGGCGCATATATAGTGTATATAATGTACATATAATACGCATACAATGCATATAATACGTGTATCCATCAGTACATCTATATATGTATAGTATATATTTGTATCTGTTGTATATGCAGCATATGTATTTGCATCTCTTATGTGCGTATATATGCGTATATGCGTTTATATGTGTCTGTGTTTATATGTGTCTGTGTTTATATATTGTTTATGTTTCATGTATTTGTTGCAAATGCTTTCTATATAGCACCTTAAATTCTCATTTCTTCATGTTCAGTGCATATACGTTTCATATGCTCTGTATGCACTACATTCTAAGTTATATACGTATTATATCTGTATACAACACATACTGCCAGTATATATGAGTCTATATACTTTTATATCTGTGGACTGTGTAATTGTGTTGGACCATATACATATTGTATATACAGTATCTCAATTTTATGTAATATTATATGTGTGTTGTGTACATAGTATATGCATATTGCATGTATATTATCTGCATTGGATATATATTATGTGCATGTTATTTGTTTTATATTCACATTGCGTTACATATGTATTGCATTATTTTGGCACTGTATTGTATATTCAAATTGCTGTGCAAATAGAGTCTGGCAGGTTTCCGTGCAAATCCGTATGTATTGTCTATATATCTGGCATTGAGAGATATAGAATTTATATAATATATATACAGTGCAAACATATATAATGTAGATAACATATATAATGCAGAAAACATACATATGAAATATAAATACATGGGTTTTTTTTCATCTTTCTAAAACCGCATAGAACAATTTCTTTGTCTTCTGGATCTCTTATGCTTTTTATTTGCTTTGCTTATTTTTTCATTTGTTGTAAGATTTCGTCTGTGCACCGATTAACCTCCAAAAATACGGCTGAGTATCAGCTTTAGCTTTAAAAGCTTATTAAAAGTAAAATACACTACAGATAAGATGCATGAACGTTGGAAAAGAAGCGGACGTGCGTCTTGGAGGGGTCAAGGTCGATCGGCAGCACGAGATAAGGTGAATCCGTTGGAAAGAGATGGTGATATAGAGATGATCGACGAAGCAACTGGGTTACAGGAAAGATTGTGTGTTTTTGCCATTTATCTGCGTTTCAGGAATCAGAAGGGTGCTTACAAACAATAGTACTCCATATAGAACACATGGGCGTGGAAAAAAACAGTTTAAAGAGCGTCTTCGTCAAGGAACGACAACAGAAATAGTGGTATGAAGGAAGAAGCATTGAAGGAAGATGGATATTTATAAGAAACATGTAGATCACGGGATATGAAGGAGCAAGCCAGGAGGAATTGGTGTCATTCATTTCTCAAAAGTCACAGGTGTTAATTACGGATGTATGTGTAGCAGCTATGTTTTTAGGGAAATGCTGATATGGTATGGAAATGAAGTTACGTAGTGAAGGATCTGTTTTGCATGCATATGTTCCGTCAGGATCGAGTCTTCGTAGTCTTCTTAAGCTTTCTGGAACTCGGTTTGCGGGGAAAAATGTGAGTTCTAGGTAGCAGGTTGTGTTTGTGCTTATTTTCAGCTTCATATCTCCATATTCAATACTTCTAAGGATAATTCTATGTCTATAGTACCTGGACCTATGTCTTTATCAACAACTAAAGAGTCTACTATGAATATTTTGCGGAAATTTCTTTCAGGCAGATATTCGTATGAAACAAAAATGCTTGATTTATCGTCTGTTCATTCAGATCCAGCACTTATTGAAGCTGGCATGTTTTCTTCTGCTATTACTTCTCTTAAGATGTTTCCTGCTTTAATAAAAACAGCTGAGCGTGAATTTCCAAATGTAATATTATATATAAAGAAGATAATCTAATAATTCTATAGGTTATAAGTATCAATTTATCATCTAATAAAATAGCCTCGCTTGTTAATATATCTATATTAACTCAAATATATCCTAATCTTAAAAATCTTAATTTGGCAAATAATTTATTGAAATATTATAAAGATTTAGATCTTTGGTCTCATAAAAATAAACTTCCAAATTTGCAGGAACTTATATTAATTGGGAATGATCTTCGAGAGAATGAAATTAAAAAAGGTAATGAAGTTAATTACCGTTCAGAGATTACAAGGCGATTTCCGAATTTAAAATTACTTGATATGGTCCCAGTGACTCAAGCTATTCAATTTGATATCAAAGACTCTGCTATTGATAGTTCTCAAAAATCTGCATTGCTTGAAAGGATTTGTAGTAGTTTTTTTGAGTCTGATCTTATTAGAAATACTGTGATGACCTTTTTAGAAAAGTATGTTTTTGTATTTTTGAAAATTTATATTTAACTTTCTAGATATTTTTCTTTATATGATAATGATAGACTAAATACTGTTTCAATGTATGATCAAAATGCTTTGTTTTCTATATCGGTAAATACTGTTGCTCCAAGAAAAAGAGAAAAAGGAGTATTTTCACATGGAGCATCTCAATTTTCACAATATATTTCTATGAGTAGAAATCTTTTACGACTAGGGACATTAGGTTGATATTTTTTTGTTTTTAAGTATTTTAAAATAGTATAGAAGCAAGATTAGCAAAACTTAGTATCGGTCATGCTAATATTTCTCAAGTTCTTTCTGCATTACCAAAAACTCGACATAATTTTACTGATTCAAATCTATATTGTGTTGATGCATGGTCACTTAAAGGTGTTTTGTCGGCAGATTCTGATCCAAATGGATTAATTGGCATACAAATTATATTGCATGGAGAATTTTCTGAATTAGGAAATAGACGAGAAATTAAGAGATCATATGATAGGACTTTTATTATTGGACCTAGTAATGGAAATATTACTATTCGGAGTGACATGCTGGTTATTCGAGCTTATGGTGGTAGTGATAATTTTCGTGTAAATAAACAAAATGAGTCGTTTTCTTCATCCAATATTTTTCAAGAACAAAAACAATATATGTTAGCTGAAATTTCTAAAAAAACAGGACTTAATCAACAGTTTTCTTTGATGTGTTTAGAACAAAATGAATGGAATATGGAAAAAGCTATGAATAATTTCAATATTTTGAAAGTGTTATTACGCTTATCTTTGTATTATCTAATTTATTATAGAGCAAAGGTGTTATACCTTTAGAAGCGTTTAAATAAATGTAAAAATATTTGTTTAACACGATTTTTTTATAATATTTTATTTTTTATCTGAGATTTTGTAAAGGTATTTATTTGCATATAAGTATAACCATTATTTCTTATTAAATTATTTTTTTATAATATTTTAACAAGTTTTAACTTTATAAAAAAATTATTAAGATTAATTCGAATTTTTCAAGGAATATTTTGTACTAATTATTATATGTTTTGTAATATAATACATACAGATAAATTATAATAATAATTTAGAGTATTTTGGTTAAAATAAAAAATTAATAGGAGATTAAATAATAATGAGGTTAATTTAATTATTCTTGAATTAACATATACGCGAATTGCATTAAACACTATGAATTTAATATATTTAAGGTTTTAATAAGTATTAAATGTTGTATATGTTGGATCTAATCATTTATTTCTAAAATAAATTTTATTTTTTTTTAAAAATAAATCTAATATAGATATAAATTAAATAAGAATTCTTTTTAGGATGTTACCAAATATATAAATGTTTATAATGTTTAATATGTACGATGTCTTTTATGATGATTTTTTAAAAAGAAAATTATCTAATAAAAAATATTTAATATAAATGTAAAATGTTAAATTTATAAAAATACAAATTATTGTATTTAAAAATTTATTTAAAAATTTTTATTAGAAAAAATAAATAAAATAAATATAAAAAATGTTTATTGTTTGAATAATAACAAGTATAATTATATATATTAATTATATATATTAATAAATATTTTAGTTTGAAATTATTTTTTATTGAAATATCGATTATTCTTAGAAATGTTAGATAAAATAAATTATTTATTATTAATTATTTTTTAAAATACAGGTTTATCCTAATAAAAATTAATATTAGCATTAAATGTTTTAGGAAATATAATTCAAAATATTTTATTTTTTTAAAGATTATCTTTCTGCACTTCTATGAAAAATGTTAGCATTCTCTCATTTTTAAAATATCAAGAAAAAAAATTAAATTTTATAAAAAAGTTTGCATTTTCTGAAAATCTAAAAAATCAAAAAAGATATTTCCTAAAATATTTTTTTTCTTTAATATGCGAAAGTTTTCTTATCTTTTATATATTATTTTTTAAATTTAAAATATTATCTATATTTCCAATATTCAGTATATTTTTTTAAATTTTGATTCTTAAAACATATTAATATTTTTTTAGTATTATTTTTTATTTTTTATATCATTATAATTTTCTTTTCTCTTTTTTCAAAATTTTCATTATTAATTTATGATTTTTGGTAATAATTAAGTATATTTTATTTTATTAACATTTAAGATTGTTTATAGTAAAAAATTTCTTTATATTGTAGTATTTCCATCTATTGTATATATGGCTAAAACAGATTCTATGCAAATATATAAATGGAATTTCAAAATTTCGATATATACTTTTTTACTTACTTTTTTTTATTCTAATTTCAACAATTTTCTCCTTTCTTTTGATACAGTTTGCTTCATTTTATATATCTTACCTTTAGATTCATATTTTTTGGTACAGTTGCATTTTTCTGTATTGTTATTTATAACTAATGCTACATTTCCATCACTAAATATAGAAGAAATTTCTCTTGTTTCTCACGTTTTTACTAAATTGCTTGTACAATTAATATCTTCTAGAACTAGTTTACCGCATGAATTATTCTTCAATTTAGCAATTTTTGGACCTACTATAGGTGTTTTATTTGCTATTCCTTTTTTAAAAAAATCTATTAGAATTTCCCGACTCTCTTCTCATTGTCATATGTCAGTTATGAAAGCTAAACATAATAGATATGCTATCATTTCATATTTTATTATTATTATATCTATTTTTATAATACAACAGTATATGTTCAAAAAGCACTTAACTAAGGATAAGAGTCTTGTTTTTTGGCTTATAGATTATATAGTATATGAGAATGGTTCTATCATAAGACAAAAAATGTTACTTTGGTGGATTACTTGTTTAGTTATTAGTATTTTTTTTATAAAAACATTTTTCTATGCAAAAGAATCAAGAATATTCTATAATAATGAGAAAATATTATATAATAAATTGAACATAAAAAGGAAATTCTTTCATGCAATAATTATAGTAATGTTTCTTCCAACATTATATTTAGATGTAAGCAATTTTTTATTTTACATTATTAATATGTATAGCCTTTGTTTTCGAATATATCATTTTCTATTGCACTTTTATTGTTTTTTATTTCTGAAGTGATCAGAATATTTGTATTACCACCTTGTGGACTATCTTTACATTCCTTTTTATCTAAATTTGTCGATGAACGCGATAATAAAGGCAAAATTATAGTTAGTCATTTTTATCTTCTTATAGGATGTGCTAGTCCATTATGGTTAGATTTTGCTGGTGTTATGTTTGATCAACAAAAACAATACAAACTTAAATTAAGTACTATTAGTGGTATACTATGTTTAGGTTTTGGTGATTCAGCAGTAAAATTAATTATATTAAATATATTTGATCTAATGTATTGAAGGCTAGTCTTATTGGAAAAAAAATTGGTAGACTATACTGGCCTAATTCCAAAAAAACAGTAGAAGGGACAATTGCGTTTATTTTAGCTGTATTTTTCGGTGGTATATTAACAAAATATATGTCTTGGATGAATGATGTTATTATAGTAAGTGTATAAATATAATTATTAAAATTTTACAAGTTATAGTGGACTGATTTTTTCATGGTAACTATTATGACTGGTAAATAGTTGTATATCGTTTTAATAAATTAACAAAAATAGCATTATTTGAAGCATTTTCATCACAAAATGATAATATTTTAATGCCTATATATATGTGGTCGTTATTAAAGAGATAATTTCCCAGCTAAAACAATATCTTTTCCAAAAGTTTTCCATGATATATTTTTGATTTGACAAAGCGTATTAGCGCTTTTAATACCAACGCCATTATGATCCTCTATAAATATAGGTGATATCGTAATTATAATTGAATCAATTAATTTCCATTCTTTTAATAACGTAGATATTACATTAGCACCACCTTCTACCATAACACTTGTAATTTTCAACTTTAAAAGTGTACAAAGGATATCATTCCATTCAAATAAACCATTTACATTTGTTTTTACTCTAATAATTTTCCCTCCAATAGCATTTAAAATATTGAATGATGGCATATGATATTCTTGACAATTAAAACTTTCTGCCACCAGAACAATTGGAGGATGCCCCCATTTGTTTTTGGCCATATAAATAATTTTTGATTTATGCGTTAGTTTAAGTCGAAAGCTAGGATCTAGTATAACAGGAATAGGCTGTAATTCAAGAGAGCAATAGGATGTTTGTGAACCTAAAATACGTGCTATTATTAAATCAGAAAATGTGTTATTAGTAATATTAAAAAGTAATATTAATAACCATTCAAACGTGGATTATCATTTTCTGCTGTTCCAACACCAATCAATATTGCATCATGTTCTATTCTGAGTTTATGTGTTAGTGCTTTTGATTCTTTGCATGAGAGAACAAATGCAGAGCCTGTTCTTACCCCAATTTTATTATTAATTGATTGGGCATATGTGAGTGTTAAAAAGGGTTTCTTAGTATGCATCTGTTTTGATTTTGAACAAGGTAAATACTGAGCCAAAAAATCATTAATTTGATTCTCCAGTTGTTCCATTTTAGTTAATATTTAGATAATCACTCCACTGTTTATTCCAATTATCTTTATTTTAAGATTAAAGATTTAACAATAATTAATTAGTCCCTTAAATACATATATTTTTATAGTAAAATATCTTGAATACTTATTTTAGAATTGTTATATAAATAATAAAGATTAAAGGTAATAAAGATAGATCTTAAAGCGTATAAAAGATTTAATAGATGTTTATATAAAAATAATATATCTTAAAATTTATAAATAAATTCTGCCATATGTTTTATTATTAAGATATGTTGTTTTTCCAAAAAATAGAAGGCAATTAAAAAATTAAATAAGATAAACAGCACTTTTTTAATTATTCGTTAAGGAAAAATAGAAATACTTTTTTTGTAAATTTCTGGTATAGTATCTTTATATTTTTATAAGATTTTTATATATATTGATAATATTTCTAAAATATTAATCAAATATAAAAAATGCAAGTTTTGTTATTAGTTCAATATATTTTAAAGTATATTTAATTTTTTTGTAAAATTAAAACGTTGTCATGACACCAAAAAATGATTACTTTTTAAAATTCTTTTAATAAAAAAAAACTTTGTGCGGCTCCCTGTATTTTCGTGTTACTCAATAATTACATTAATGTAATTTTTGAGCGTCATATACAGTGTAGATCTACGTTGATGTATAGGTGCTTTATGGATTGTCTAAAATCCACGTTTTTGATCTTTTTTATTTATAAAAAGATCGAAAGTACTGATAGTTCATACATACATTTTATTAATATATTTAACAAAAAATGAGTATATGTTTAATATAATGGACTGTATTCTTTTTTTGTTTATTATGCTGGATTTTTATTTTAAATATAAGGATTCCTACCAAAATATGCTTAATAACTTTTTTATAACAAAAAGTATATTATTTTCATTGCCATCAGAACCGGGGTGATTGTTTCTCCGCTTATCCATATTCCATTTGCTGAAATACAGTGAGATTCTATTTTGTATCCAAGAAGAGAGTAAATAGTATTTGAAATTGTTTTAGAAATAGTTTCTAGCGATTTTATTTTTTTAAAACTTTTACTATTATAATAAATAGTAGATGATAATATTTTACTATTAGTATTCTTTTTTTCGAAAGAGTATAATAAAGTTCTTAAAATGACTTCTAGTGACAATTCAGAGTCTTTATAAATTTTAAAAGTAGAAAATGAAATTGACCATAAATTACTTTCGGTAATTCCTAGGATATATTAGAAATATATACTTATCAGAAATTAAGTACCATTGCAGGAAATCTCACATTCCCTTTTTGCTATTATATTCCATTCTATTAATGCTTCGGAAAATAAAGTGTTGACAAGAATTATTAAACAATCATTATTATATAAAAAAGAATGTTTCCATATTTCATTAGTAGGTAAAACATAACACTCATTTGAAATAAATGCTATACATGACATGCTAGAAATTTTCATATTTTCGAATATTCTTTCTAAATTTTGCAAACTAATAACGATCTCAGACGAAAATGATTTGGGGTACGGTAAGCACATAGTAGATGGTATAATACCAATTTGACCAGAAGTAAGAACTATATTTTCATACTGCTTATTTATTAGAAATACACTTTATGTATGCAATAAATACCATAAGAGCATGAGAATAAGATCCTATATTTGCTGGAATCCAATAGTTTCGGCTATGAAGATGAATAACAGATCTCTTTTTATGCGAAGAATCAGCTAAAACAGATATTTGTATACGATTGAATTCCAAATTGTTACAATTAATGCATATTCTCGAAGGAGGTTTTGGAAAATTAAAATATTGATTATATAAAACATCTATGAGGAAAACATGTTCTTTTTTTTTAAAAATAAGCTCGACAAATATAATGCTAGAAAGTTCAAGATTATAATTTTTTAAATTGTCTACGAAGATTAATGCTTTTATTAGAAAAATTAAATGATACCTTTTAATTTCTTCATGCAATAATGAAACTCTTCTTCTAATGTGTAAGTCTCGGAACCTATAAAATTTAAACGTGTATTTATTTCTCCAATAGCTATTAAATTTTTTAAACTAGAAAAAGTTGTAAACAGTTTATCACTAATATTACTTTTTATAGAGATAGTAGGTATTATATAACTTTGCTTATATTCTTGATTACTATATCCATTGTCGATATATTTCTTAAGTTGCTTATATTTTTTATTCAATTCTTGAGGCAAAATAAATTCTTTTTTCCATTTTGTATCAACAAATGATTTTTCTTCTAGCTCTGCAGTAAAATTAAGATAAGCAACATCACCTGATGAATGGTCAACTACTTGAGATCTAAGACTACATTACTATTAGTAATATCATTATTTGTCAAAGTAACAACATTTTTATCCTTTTTTGAAAAATAGGGCAATCCAAAACCAAACTTTCATATTCTCCACCTTCTCCACATATGTTTAAATCATACCGTTTATTCTGTTCTTTATTAATGACTTAAAACCCATGAAAATCCAATAAACCATCTCTAACAAATGATTTTTAATTTCTACAAGAGATTTTCCCAAATGAGACTTATTTAACCCTAATATGTGTTATTTGGATGAAAATTATAAATTTTATTGCCTAAAGATGAAACTTTTATTATAATAGCATGCAAGTTTTGAGATATCATTTCTTCGAGCAAATCTTTTTGATTTCTTTTCCAAAGATATGCTAAACATGCTAAATTAAGTCTTTTGCAAACATTCTCAACTCTTGTTCGTTGATAATTTGATAAAATAGCACCAACTGAAACTGCTTCTAAATCGGGATGTAAAATCTCCAAAATATTAGATATGAAATATATTTATACATTTTATTATATTTCAATACTTGAACTTTTTTAAGTAGACGGTAAAGATCTTCTGTTTCATCATTAAGAGTTTCGAAGTAATTCAAACTTTTATCTATTGATGCTCCTGTAATAAATTCATAATAAAACGGAATATTCATAGCTTGCTCGTAAAGCCGAACTACTTCTTGGCCAACGGTCTGATACATATAGCTATCGATTTCCTCTTGTATGCATAAGCTAGACCATTTTTTTCCGAATAAAAAAATAGTTACGTCGTTTTAATGGTTGTAAATTCGCTAATGCTATAATTTCATGACCATTTGCAATACAGTACATCATATTATAACAACTATCTTTCCCTCCACTTACTAAAGCAGCAACTTTCATTTTCCTATAAAAAAACTAATTCGTGTTTTTTAATGTATATCAGTGTCTATCTATTCTACTCATTCGTTAATAGTTTAACTAGAAAAATATAAACATGTTTCGTTTTTCTATAATGAAAGGACCTAATTGAATCTCTTCACTTCAAACAAACGTGCTTAATTTTGCAAACTTAGTTATTGAAAACTGTGGAGCATATCCTTCAGAAATTCTTCCAGTTGCTCTATTGTGCTTGCATGAAAATGCATGCTTCAAAAAATAAGTCCTACCTGATGTAGAAAACATAATCTCTGTGATTTTATATCTCTTTCTATATTGAATTATTTTTTATTATATTTTTCTTTTAATTCATTTTCTTGTTTAAAAGATTACTCATTGTCGATTCCTGAACGACGTTTATGTCTTTGGCGTCTTACCTGGCAGAAAAATACTTAAATAAGGAGGTCGTTAAAAAGAAGAAAAAAGCACAAAAAAATGATGAAACTATTCATATTGTTGATACAGATCTTACAGGATGGACTGAAGTTCAACCAAATCACAAAAAAACAAAACGAATATTAGGTAAATATCAATTTCTTAATGATGCTTGTTTAAAGATTTTTAGCAGCAGAAAAAGCGCACAAAACTCTAAAAAATGCACAGAAGGGCCTTAAGTCTGCCTTTAAGAAAGGGAATCTATCTTCTTGGCAAAAAGTAGTTGATGGTGATGGAGTTGAACAGGATTCTCTAGACTTACAAGATCCGCCTGTTATAATGGAGCCTAATGTGCCAAAAAATGGTCCTTTGGATGAAAATGAGGCATCAGAAGAATTAGTGATGTCGAGTGGTGCACGAGCAGGATTACAAACAGCAAAGCAGGTCGCCGATGATTTGAAACGACAAAAAGATCAAGAGCGTGCTATTTTTCAAACAGCAGATGCTCAATTGACAGGAAAAGGCGCGGAAACGATATACAGAGATGCAAGCGGCCGAAGAGTCGACATGGAACTTGTTATGATGGAGAGACAGCGTCAAAAGGCCAGGGAAGAAGCTCAGAAAAAACTTGAACTTGAAATGTCAAAGGGAGAAGTGCAGAAACGCCAGCAACTTGAAGAGAAACAAAAACTCGAAGAAATAAAGAATGCACCCTTTTCAAGGTATTATTCTTGTTTTTTGTTCAATCTCTCATCCATTTGCTGTAGATCAATTGATGATCCAGAACTCAATCGTATACTTAAAGAAAAGCAACGCTGGAACGATCCTGCTGCTTCCTTCCTCACAAAGAAACAGACCTCTAGTCGTCCCGTATATAAAGGCTATTATAGCGCCAACCGGTTTGGAATTCCACCTGGATATCGCTGGGACGGTGTCGATCGGGGAAACGGCTTTGAAAAGGCCTGGTTTGCTCATCAAAGTGAGAAAAAGATCCAGGCTGCTCAGGCATATGCTTGGAGTACTGAAGACATGTAGAAGGAATGCACTCTTCACTAGCTTCATCCCCATTCAGGACTTACTTTCCCTAAACACTCTCTCACCAAACACTGACTCCTGTCACTTCCATTCAAACTAAGCTTTCAATCAAGACTCTTTCCTCCACGTTTTTTATTATTTTTTTAAGCATTTGTTTTTTTAGGCATTTGTCAATATATCTAACAGTATATAACTCTCGGCTGGTCCGCAAGTATTTAATATCGTATGTGTAGGCGATACTTATGCTATTATACGATACTATAAATACTATATATAAGCCACATTATACATCCATTTTTATTTCTGTTTTTTCTTCATTCTTATTCGTCTTTTAATACATTCATACTTTATCTATCTATATGTTGTCGCTTATGTATTATATTTTTTTATAATTTCTATGTTCCTCGTTATATATTCATATTGCCCCAACTTTATTGATTTGAATTTGCTTTGCACATGTGTACTGTTATTAGGATAAAGCCGTGCTTATTGTAATCTGCTGTCTCATTTACATCTTTTACGTAATCTCCGCTTTAACTTTTCTTCAACTCTTCTCCAAACGCTAAGGCCTCTCTTTAGTTAGGCATATGTTATTTATAAGCTTAGGAGTGGTTGGATAACAAACGCACTAACTTTTAGTAAAGGCTGAAGAGGGGTTAGCAAGAAGTTAGCAAGAGTGTTTAAGTCGATATTCACAAAAAGAATAGAGGTAGACCCATGGAGAAAGAGGCTTTGAAGAGGAAATGACGTATATATGCCTGTATTTATGTAGCGGAAGTGCATATATACGGTCTTTTGCACAAGACACGGAACTGAGGCCGTGCATGCATATATTTAAGCTTTGACAGCTTCACTGCAGAGCAGGTTAACAGCTTATTGTCTTTAGATTCATGGGAGACCCCCGCGTAGGACGCATTAGCAATTTTAAGACGCACTGAGGCCGTAGTTTAGGCGAAGATTGCGTGCATCGGGTGTTAGGATTAGTAGTTGGATAAGAAGCTCGGAAACCAGACGCTGGATACGTCTTGGACGGGTATATTGAGAAGCAGTGGAACAGGAGGAGTTGAGGTTTAGAAAAGTAGCTGCATTTTTACCGGATTAAGGCAGGGGATTGGTTCTGTAGAGGGAGTATCTGTGTGCAAAACACGCAGTCGACACGTTAGATACGGTCGACAGCATCCAGGTAGACTAGACTCGGTATTATCAGTAAAAGAGGAGTTTCCTACGGTGTAATTTTGATTTTGATATTTGTGAGGGGGGATTGGAATATTGTAAGGCACAAGTAGGACGTAGGGACTTGTACTATACGGTGTTTTGAGTGTTTTCGGCTTTTTTTGCCAAGGTGACACTAATTTTTCTTTATGGAGTCGCCATTGCCGCTTGATTTTGAATTGGGGTATACTTCGGATCAAATGGATGGATTTTGTGGTTCAAAAGCGGTACAATTGCATATAAATCTATATTCATCATCGTTGGAATGTACACCTGTCTCTTCTCCGAGTTTTAATGTGTTATCTGGGTCAGGAAGGCATTATATAGAGCATCCAGCGTATATTGCACAAGATAATGCTCCCTCTGCACCTCTGAATTGCATATCAACATTACCGTGTCCAGAAAGTCCTGTATTTCATCTATCTGGATCAATTCATCCATTTATGGGGGATGAAATGCATAATCCAGGTGTCCAGGGCAAAGATAAAATATGGAATGAACAAATGATTGCAGTTGAGGTAGCATCTTTGTCGAATTCTGTGTTTGATGATAAGCATCCAATGCTTACGTCGGCTCGGGATACCTATCAAGTGTCTTTTGATATTTCGGATTACATTCTTCATCCTAATTATGATATAGAAAGTCCACAGTCATTTCAACCTGCAATGTCTCCAGGGTCAACAACAGTAAGTGAATTTGCACCAATTACTCCGCCTTCTTCCACAGAAGATATCAGCTATTTTGATTACATATTACCTCGCTCACGGCCTGCATCAATACTTAACCAGCCTTGGCTGATTAATATGGAGCGAAATAACAATAATGAAATACATGTGGATCCTTCAAGACTTTGCATGAGTCAAGTTTTACGGTCAAATTCTTCATTGAATAAGTCAGTTATAGAAAAAACCATAAAACGTTCCGAGGACGAAAAGGATGGAGCAAAATATGAAGAGCATGATGAATTAGATAATAAAATACACGACAATGTAAGGAATCAGAACGATAATGAGAAAAATGTACTTGAGTATGAAAAGAAATCAACTATAATATCAAAGACAAAGAAAACTCAAAAAATGAAGAGGGGTTCATTTAAGCGGCGAAATGAGACTTTATGTGTTCAAGATGTTGAGGATTGTTCAAGACCAAAGCGAGGCCGAGTGTCTAAAGAGCAAAGACAGAAATTATTGGAAATGTCTACAGCGGCCATGTCAGGTGCTAATTCACTCGTAGGGCTTGGAATTTTACTGCATGATCCGCGATATAGTCGGAGAACGGATACATTTTTTCATGATAGGGGTTCACTGGACAATAAAGATGTTCAGAGCAGTATAAATCTTCCTCCACAGGGTATTTTTCTTACAAAAGCGAAAGTTTCTAGGCGGAAATATGGCCAAAATCATTCATTGAGAACAGGGGATTCGACAGAAAAATCGTTTATATGTGAAATTATCGGTTGTGAAAAGAAATTTCGCCGGAGTGAGCATCTTAAACGGCATGTGCGATCTTTACATACGGGAGAGAAACCATTTGTATGTATAATATGTCATAAAAGATTTAGTCGTTCGGATAATTTAAATCAACATTTAAGGGTCCATAAGGTCTCTAATGAAGGAACCCAAGGTACGATAGTTAGCAAAAGAAGAGTCAGAATGGTAGAAAAAAAAAGCCGATGCCATAATTTACCATAATTGTTTCACTGATTTTGAAAAACAATGAGTTTAGATCAGTAATCCTTTTGTTTTAAAAATTCAATTGAGTTTCTTAATTGTCTTTGCTTTATGAATTTACATTCTTAATATCAACATATGTGCTTGTGTATTAGGATTAGCATTTTTATAGATGAATGTCCCATTATTAAAATGGTAAATCATTGCTTGATTTCATTCATTTTTAAAAAATTCAATTTTTATATATTCTTAATTTATTTTGCTTACTTAAGCATATTACGTAATTTTTGTCGTTTCTATTTTTTATTAAAATTTTCCTAACATAGATTAATATAGATCAAAGTATATCTTGATAAGATTAAAAATATTTCCTTTTTATTTTATAATAAGACATAATACATTAGAATTTAGCAAAGGATTTTTAAATAATGTTTTTAAAACAAGGTTTTAGTGTTTTTAAGATGTCAACACGTTCACCAATTTTTACTACTAAAAACTATCTGCATAGGATGTACTCAACTACCACAACATCTTCTTCACATAAAGTTCTATATGGGAGTTTTGCTTTTGGGGCAGCAGTTCTAGGATATGGATATTATTGTATTAAACATAATTCAAAACCATTTGATTTTTTAATTGGAAAAAAAATTATTGAAAGAGATTATCACAAAGTGTTAGTATCCGTGGAATACATTCGCTTATATTAAAAACTTTATCTAGATATCGGGAAATAGCAGAATTGATGGATTCTGATGAAGTAGAAAATTATGATGATGGCTCTCTTGGACCCATCTTAGTTCGTCTTGGATGGCATTCTTCTGGAACATATAATAAAGAAAACAATAGCGGTGGATCTAATGGCGCGACAATGCGATTTGAACCTGAATCTAAACATGCTGCAAATGCAGGTCTTCATGTTGCACGTGATGCTTTAGAAAAGATTAAAAAAAAGAATCCTTGGATTAGTTACAGTGATCTTTGGACTTTAGCTGCTGTGTGTGCGATTCAAGAGATGGTAACAATATTTTTATATAATATTAAAAAAGAATTAATTTATTAGTCTGGTCCAACTATTCCCTGGCGTCCAGGTCGTATCGACGGTGTTTGTACTCAATGTCCTCCAGATGGTTTATTACCAGGTACATTTTTAAAATAATAATTTTATTCTTTTCAACAATTATAGATGCTTCTAAAGGACAGGATCATTTGCGAAATATTTTTTACCGTATGGGATTTAACGATCAAGAAATTGTCGCTTTAAGTGGTGCTCATGCATTAGGACAATGCCACACAGACAGATCAGGTTATGTGGGTCATTGGACGTAATGTTATTTTTTAACTTTAATTATTTTTCTTATTTTCATATTAGTTTTTCTCCTACTGTACTTACCAATGATTATTATAAACTGTTATTAAGCGAAAAATGGGATCAGAAAGACTGGAATGGGCCAAAAGTATGCTTAGCTGATTAATTTTTATATTTCCGCTAATAAATTCAGCAATTTGAAGATAAAACCAAAAGTTTAATGATGCTCCCTACTGATATTTGTCTTATAAAGGTAGTAATATTATCTGATATAGTTTATGAATTTATTTGGAATAGGATAAAGAATTTAAAAAGTATGTTGAGCTTTATGCAAAGGATGAAAAGAAGTTTTTTGAAGATTTTTCAAAAGCGTTCAGTAAGCTTTTAGAATTAGGGGTTCCTCGTTTTGATCAAGATCCTATTATATTTAAACCTCTTAGAGTTTGAGTATTATGTTATTTTTTAATTAAATATTTACTTTTAATTTTGAAATATTAAAAATAAATTATTTTATATAATAAATTTAATATAATATTATATCATTTTAAATGTATGAAAATAGTTTATACATATTTTTAATTTATTATTACTATTTAAATATATATATATAAGAATATATTTAATATTACTTTATAAAAAAATAATTTAATTGATTTATTTTAAACTATTTTCATTAAAAAAATAAATATATTTGTTTTTTTTGGATATGCTTAAAGTTTATTTACTTTAAAATAGAGTTTTTAAGTAGGCGAAAATGTTTTTCTTTTTAATACTATTTTGTTTACTTTTATAGAATTTTAAGAGAAAAGTTATTACTAACGATACTGATGAACTTGTTTTTACTCTACAAATGAATAGACTATATGTTGTTTCTTTATTTTTGCCAAATACTCTAGGTTTTGATTTAGATGAAACCAACTCAATCAAACTTAATCCACAAAGATTATACCGTAAAGTAGCAAAACCTATTCCCCATTTAATACAGAAACTTTCATCTTGTTCTGAGGGTTCTCAAGATACAAATTCTGATGCATCTTTACTTGAAGTTCCAGAAGATCAGTTTTTTTATTCTTTAGATACTATGGATATATTGAAAAATAAGGAAAAAGATGATATAAAGGAAAAAGCTTTTGAAAATAAACGAAAAGAATTGAATCATCCAAAAATTTGTTCTCATATTCCGTCTTCTGTGACTACTTTTAAGGAATCTCTGGAAGAATCTTCGAGTATTATGTCTGATTATCCTCATTCACCTATTTTGACTGATTATCCTCATTCACCTATTTCAACATCAAGACGACGTACATCATTTGATATTACTCTTTTTTCAAAAGTAGCATGGACGATTGAATCGAATGATCAAAGTAATTGTGGTCTTGGAAATGCAATTCGTGCAGCTTATGAAACGGGTAATTTAGAAGAATATATGTTTATTGGATTACTAGGAATACCTACGGACTCTTTGTCTACTATAAGAAAATATGAAATTGAGCAAAAGTTTATAAAGGATTGCCGAAGTATCCCTATTTTTGTTTCAGATAACGATTTTGATAATCATTATAATTATTATTGTAAACAGGTATTTAAGTATATAAAATAGGTTTAGTTTTGAATTATTAAGATTCTTTGGCCTTTATTTCATTATCAAGTACCAGATATTCCTAAATTTAAAGTGAATCAGGATTATTTCTGGAATCACTATGTTGCTTTAAATCAAGCTTTTGCAAATAAGATTATAGAAGTTTATAAAGAGGGTGATATTAGTATGTTTGTTTTTTTAGTATATTAAGATTGATCCTTTTTAGTCTGGATTAATGATTATCATTTGCTTTTAGTTCCTCAAATGGTACGTCAAAAATTGCAACATGCTATGATAGGTTTTTTTTTGCATATATCGTTTCCATCATATGAAGTATTTCGTTGTCTTTCTGGTTAGTTTTATTCTTTTTTAAAAAAATTATTTATATGAAATCAAGTTAGAAAACAGCTTCTAGAAGGTATTTTAGGGGCTAACGTTATTGGTTTTCAAACTGATGAATATGCATATCATTTTCATGAAACATGTATTAAGTTACTTAATGTTGAAACATTACTTCAGGGAATGAAATTTGGATCTTTGTTTATTAATACAATTAATCTTCCTATTGGTATTGATCCTAAAAATTTGGAAAAAAAAAGATTATCACCCTCTGTAAATACTTGGATTTCACTGTTGAAAGAAAGATATTCTGGAAAGTCTTTGATTGTTGGAAGAGATAAAATGGATGAAATTAAAGTTTTTTCCTTAAATTTATATTAAAAATTAATTAAACTAGGGGATGCGTCAAAAATTACTTGCGTTTGAACTGTTTTTAAGTAAACATCCAGAATGGAGAGAAAAGGTATTCTTTAATATATATATGTATATATAAACTAATGAACAGGTTGTTTTAATACAAGTTGCTCTTTCTACTAATGAAGAAAATGAAACTCAATTGCAAATGTCAAATATTGTGACAAGAATTAATTCTACATATGGGAATTTATCTCAACAGCACCAACCTCTAGTATTTCTTAGACAAGATATTACATTTTCGCAGTATCTTGCTCTTTTAACAGTTGCAGATGTCCTTTTGATTACTAGTTTAAGAGAAGGAATGAATCTTACAAGTCATGAATTTGTATTTTGTCAAAATAAAAATTATGGACCTTTAATTATAAGTGAGGTACAAATATTTAATTATTTTTAAAATGTATTAATTCATTAGTTTGTTGGAAGTGCTACTCGTTTTAAAGATGCTGCGATTATAGTAAATCCATGGTGTTTTGAGCAGGTTTCTAGTGCTATTTTCAAAGCTCTTACTATGTCTCATGAAGAGCGTTTACTACGTTGGAATAAGCTTTCAGATACTGTTATGCATAATGATGCTGCGCATTGGGCTATGAACTTTGTTAATGAGATTAAAGCTAATTTTTCTTTTAAACAATGAAAAATATTGTTGTTTTAAATTAAAAATGACTTTGATTATAAATACCATAATTTGAAATGCTTTTATATTATAAAATTATTTTTTTAATTTAGAAAATTATGATTATTTATAAATCAAAAATAAGTATTTCATATTTATTAATTTTAAATTTAAAAAATATTATTTATAAATTATTTTAAGATATATAATAATATTTTTAGGTTATAAATAAAAATATACGAATATAATTATGTGTAAATTTTAGGTATTTCAAAATAATTTCAAAATATTTTGAAGTTTTTATAAAATTGATAATGTCATCTTTCTAAAATAATTAAGAACATTGTTAAATGAATCAATATCGAAAGATTGTAGTAAAAAATAGAATTAGCAAATATATTTTTTATTGTAAGAATATATGTATAAAATTATATTTAAAATATTATTTAAAATAAAAATGATAAATTTGTTATTTTTAATATATTTTAAATATCTTTAAATTTGATTTTTTGACATGTTTTTTATTTTTGTTTTTTATTACGAGTATAATTTTGATTATTTTTAAAATAATCTGACTTTTGAGAATAATGTTGATATGATCATTATAAATAGTTAGACAGAAGAATCTAAAATGTCTTGACATTTGAACTCCAGTACAAAAATAATGATATTGAATCTGTTTAGAATAATACACAATATAATAAAGCATAAGTTTTCAAGTGTAAGAATTATAAAAATGTATAAATAAAAAAATGTATAGTTAGTAATGAAAATATTTAATTTACAATATTGAAACACTTTGTATATACTTTTCAAATAAAATTATGTTTATTTATATAATAATATTTCATTTAACTTTATACATTGATTTTTTATGATTTATTAGATCTAAAAAAAAGTATACAAAATTAAAAACTAATATGAAAAAATTAATATTTATATTAAATAAATATTTTTTCAAAAAACTCTTAACAATAATGTTGTTATATATAAAACAACTTTAGATTTCTCCATTTACCTTGTTAAAAATATTTATTTAAACTCAACATATTTAATTAAATGTTGCTTAGATTTATCATGCTATTTATAAATAATTGAAAAAAATATAATTAAATTAAATCTAGTCTTATAAATATTATGGTTTTTGAAAATGCAACTAAAAATTATTGCATAGTTATATATGCTATTAATTATTTTTTTTAAAAGAAAAAATTTTACCAAATTTTGGACTTTATAGAAATAACTTATCAAAAAACATTCAAATTCAATATTTTATAAAGACTAATCCAATATATTTTACTTTTAAACACGAAAATAAACAGTTCTTTTTTATCCTTAATTTTTTTCTCATAAAATCTTCGTTTAATTTAGCATCTATGATACATTTTTTAGATAGATAATACAATTTAAATATTACTATATCAAATACAGAAAACATTATAAGACTAATAAATACTTTTTCATAAAAACACATTATTCAATCTCTAATATTCAATTTCTAAGCATTTTTTGTAAAATCATACACTCATCCTCCATTAGAACATTCTATATACATATTCTCAAAAACACAAATATTACATCATAAAAATATCAAAAATACACTACAAGAAATTAATCAGATTACTTCCACAATTTATATCTAATCATATCTAATCATATCTAATCATATCTAACCCTATAACCCTATTTTTATCTACTAAGTAGCTTTTTCTCTAAACATCACTAATATGTCCTATGCTTATACACTCTACTTTTCATTCTATATCACTAAATCTCCAAAAATACTAACATCCAAATACACATATTTCTTTTTCAAAACAAATACTCCTAAACACCTTTCATTGTTACACTTAATCTTTCCTAACCACCCCAAATTCTTATTAGAATACATAGTTGTCACGTGATTATCACGTGTCTACTATCCTTGCCAACCATCTTGATTTGATATACCTTCTCCAAAACCCATCGAACCCCTCACTCACTTCTTGACCTTTGAAAATACTCCGCGTTATCACATTTTCTTTTGTATACTATGTGCTCTAATTCTCCATAAACACATGTATACATTTCTGCTTTCTTCCTGTGCCTAAAGGTATTCATAGCCTATTCCCGGGTTACCATTCGAAACAAAACCTCACATTAATCTCAGATTAATACCATATTGATAACCCTCTACCGAAGCATGCATAGAACATGTATGCTTTATAAAGCTACTAGAACAGTTCTATTTACGCACATCAAGCATACTGTCAATAGTCCATTGCGTGCTCAATCACTCCTTCTGCTCGCGCATCCCTAACCCTAGCCCCAAAGAGACAAACCCTACTCATGATGGTCAATCCCATTCCAATATTCCATTTAGGGTAAAAATCAACAACAAACCCCAAAAACCAATCCTGTGACACACGGGACACCTAAAATAGCCAAAAAAGGCAAGAGACTAGCCTTAGAAGAGTTTCGAAGCAGGTTAAGTCCTGATTCTGATGCTCAAGATAAGAATTAAAAAATGGAGAGAAAGATTCAAGAAAAAACAAAGAAGATTTGTGGAAGAAATCAGAGGAAATCTGAAGATATTTAAGAAGCAGGGAGAGGACAGTAGGTAAGAGGAAACATATACAAAGAAACTTGGTTTATAAAAAGATTTTAGGACTTACTGGGGTAATCGTTGCGTATTCACACGCATACATACGGAAAGGTTAAAAACAATAAGAAATAGAGCCCCAAACACCAAAAAGAAGAGTGCATATACAAGTAGATTTTCAGATTTAGTACGCATATATAAAGGAGTTTTTGAAAAGAGTAAGTGGACAGGGTATATATTGGATATATACGAGGGTGAAACGAGATGTCACCCAAGTTTTTCCCAGATCCAGTGCTTTCCTTGGCATCAAATAGCATTGGGAAGCTTAACACATTGGATGCAGACAGTTTGTGGTATATGTGGATGGGTATGAGTACTTTCTAATGCAGGGGATGGGTTTTTATAGATGATGTAGTTTTTACAAAATGTGCGGAAAATCTTGAAAATGGGCGTAGACTTGAAAATCTATCATGGCGTCTTTGGCGTAGAACGGCGTTTTTTCTGCACGATACGTCGCCTATGTTGGAAGGATCAGATTTGTATAAGGGGATGCCGAAATTTATAAAAGATAAAAATATGGATGTACCAGAATTGTCTGTAAGTGTGGACTCGGCATCGTCGGTAGATGAACATGAAATAAAGGGAAAGGTTGCAAATTATCGTGTGTCTAATGTACCAATACTTTTACCAGCACCATCAAAGAAACAGAATATAGTACGCTGCGTTTCGCCGAACCGATTTCAAAAAATTATTACAAACTTGATGCCATTTACTATTGAAGTAGGGAAGGGGAAAAATGTGGATAATACGAAAATATTGGCATCACATTCTTATGAAAAAGGTGTGTCGGAAATATCTAAAGAGAACGAACTGCATTCCGAAACCTTGAATGATTCACAAAAGGGATACCCTTGTTCAGCGTCTTTGCTTTCGTCAAATATAGATACCTCGTTTTCTGCAAAAGAAGAATCGTTACAATTAAACAAAAAACATCCGGAATCAACAGAAATTGTTGATAATACTTCAGAATCTCATGTAAACAAAATTTCTTGCAATACTGCCAAGAATCATCATATACAAATACAAGCATCATTTGAAAAGCCCGACAAAATGTTTTTTATTCAAGAGACATTACCTGTTGAGTCATTTATAAAAGATATATCGAAAAAAGAATTTAAACTAAATAACTCAAAGCGGACATATAATCAACCTGTTAAATCGGGGAAACACATTTCATTTCAAAAATTAACATTAGCATCATCTGAATTTTCAAAAAATGATCCATCAGATTGTAATTCCTCTAACTCGGATAATAATGATTGGGATTCCGTTTATGATTCTAGCGATCCTTCAAGTGTTAGCGAGAAGCCTGCGTTTCAAAAAATAAACACATCTTTATCTCAACCGCAACTTCAGTCTCATAAATCTTTATTGTCATCTATGTTGCAAAATAAATCAGGAAAAACTTTAGCAAACTTGGGTTCCAAATCGTCGCCAGCTATTGCATTATCACAGACTTCAGTTTCTTCTATAATTCCTAAACAAATAACATATAATCAGCATCCTATTGCGAATCAGGTTTCAAATATATCGCCTAATGTCACATCTTCTCAAATGATACGTAAAAATATGTTTGCTACAGAGCTGTCGGAAAGTCTTCGCAGAAATTTATTATGGGAGCGTCAACAGAGGTCAACAACTGTGTTTGATGCGTCAAAATACCATAATACTGTCTATGAAACAGCTAAAGTTAACAAATTATCTGTTCAGACTCATAAACAAAATTACGATTTCTTCGATGATGTAGACTATGGTTATCATGCTGCTGGGTGGTAATGAATATTTTGCAAATCAAGTATATAAGTCATCGAATAGCTATATTCCAATGAAAATATCGATTGTGTTCGGAATATATTTCATTAAATACATCTGGTCATTTTTGGGATTCGCCATTGCATTAATTAAAGTACTTCAGTTTGTATAATTAAATTTAGTATAATATCAACATAAATACTGGTTTTATAACATCAATATTATCGATTTAAAAAGTCTTTACATACATTTTATTGTAGCTTGCATTTGTGTATTATTATGGTGAATTTGTAGTTTCAAAATGTTAAATGTGGTTTCATATGTTTATATATGTTTATATATTTTGTAAAACATTATTAAATACATTTGATCATAATAAATATTATTCAGAATCATCGCTTTTATAAGAAACTAGGCCCTGGGGCCCTTCGGATTTATGATTAGTCATTATAAGCATTTGTTTAAGACTATGTGCATTTAGTTTCATATGATTGTGTTCAATAATGTCATTTTGAAGTATAAAAGGGTCATTTTTAATCCGTGTATTCATTCTTAATTGTCTAACAATATTATGTTTATCCGAAGTATGATGAATAGAAACAGGAGAGGCTTTGGGTGCAAAAAAAGGTAAAGAATGTATTTCTTTTTTTGTTGTTTCAATTAAATCCTTTTCCTGAGACCTAAAGTCCACAAGCTTTGCACGCACATGATCTTGAGGATCTTCTTTAGCCAATTTAATTGAGAGACAATTAAGCCTTCGAAATTCCTCATCTTTTTCTTTTTCCATTTTTAATATTTTCTTTTCTTCCTAAAACAATTAGTAAAAAGCATTACTAGAGCCCTTTGTACTCTAAATATTTTACGCAAACGCGAAGATACAGTGTATGGATCTGCCCATTGTTTTTCGTTCAATTTATATAGTTGAGACAATAAAGGGATTGATTCTTTAGCCTTATTTATATCGGTTGCAGTTTTTTCAACTTTGTAAAAAGGATCATTCTTCAAATCATCATCCAAATCGTCTAGACAACGGTTAATAGAACAGACACCTTTTTGCTCAAAACCTTTCGACCGAACAATCCCCACTTCAGATGAATCCCATTCTTCATTTTTCCTTTTTGCACCACTGATTACAACATATTCCGTATTCTGAACATGTCAGAAAACAAAGCGACACCCCACACACACCTTGGGGTCTGTCTGGATCTCAAAAAGACCAGAACACAGGTGACACTTCATCTTAAAACTCCATATTGGTGTGCTGTAGTAGCTTCCAACCCTTTTTTTCTCCGCATTAAACCGCACTCCCTGACCCACTCCCACACATCAATGTGCATCAAAAACCACTGCTAATTACCATGTGCATTGCATGATTCACACCAGATACTATAGGGCAACTCAAAACGCACAATCAGAATCCTATTTTCTGTAAAAAAAAACACCAAACAACTCCCAAAAACCCTTTGTCAAGCTTCCTTGCCCTGTTCCCCAGTGCATGTGTGCCCTGAAGCTTGTTAAGACCTTTTCCTTGTCTCCAGTCATAATCAGGAGGATAATACTGCCAAGTTCAGCAAAAACACTATGTCTCAGTAAGTTTGCCTTATTAAAGCCTGAAAAACGTCATCCACAAGAAAAACAGAGAATCCTACCACTTACCTTGCATTTCTTAGAAATACACGTCTTTTGTCTGCTGCTCGCTCCCGTACCGAATAACTAAGGCCCATCGATACCAACGTCCAAAAAACAACTCCACGCCCAAGCACCGCAAAAAATCCAAAATCCTGCTCCATTCCACATGGAAAACACCTCCTGATCCTCCTCCTGCCCCCCACATCCTCCTCACCCCCCAAAAAACCGCCTTTTCCCCCCTATCAGCACACCCACACACAAGTCAGCCCCCCCTCGCGACCTATGGCCCCTAGAATACTCCTTCTCCTGGAGAAGGCCTCCCAGATGCACCTCCCCCCACTGCTCCGTCCTCCCACGCCCTCCCAGCCCCCACTCGCCGCTCCAGAGCCTCCTCCAGCCACTGCCCTCGACTCCTCCCGCCCCTCCGCCCTTCTCTCCATCCCACACAGACTCCCCGCAGCAGCACTGTTCCCCGCGTGTCCGAGACCGCTTCCTCTGACAATGGCGCCACTCAGCTGTCTACGCCGACTCTGTCTGCCAGCGCAGACCCAGCCCCCCCTCCCTTTCAAACCCTAACCCGACCCTAACCCTCCCTTTAAAGCCCTAAACCTGACCCTGCCCTCCCCAACCCGCCCCTCAAACCCTACCTTTTCCAACCCTAGCCCTCTCCAAACCCTGCCCTCGGAAACCCTAACCCCAGAAACGCCAACCCCAATCCCAACCCTATCCCTGCCCTATCCCAACTCTGCTCTATCTCCGCCCAACCCTGCCCTGCCCACGGCCTCCCAGCATGGCCTCTGCACCGGCCCTCGGCTGTCCGCCGCACTGCCGCTGCTCTCCCTGCTGAGCCCATGCACAGCAGGCCCTCCCCCGCATCCGC
The DNA here is from genome assembly GCA_018127085.1 of Pneumocystis sp. 'macacae'. NCBI lineage: Eukaryota > Fungi > Ascomycota > Pneumocystomycetes > Pneumocystales > Pneumocystaceae > Pneumocystis > Pneumocystis sp. 'macacae'. The sequence continues at coordinate 310,626 of CM030730.1, forward strand.
GACCGCCCCAAGACCCATCCCCGCCTCTCCACCCGTTGCCGCGGCAACCCCAGTGGGTCCCAGCGGGTGCCCGGCTGCACCTGCCGGGCCGCGCCCTCCCGACACGGGCCCATGCAGATCGGTCTGCACCGATCTGCACACCCATATTGCCGCGCTGCACCGCACTTGCACCGTCCTAACCAGCACTGCACTAGCGCTGCACTATGTCTCTACTATATGCATGCTTTGCACCATACGCATACACTCGCTGTGCACTTAGCATGCACTATGCTGCATACTATGCCTATACTGCAGCACACTAAGTGTTTGGACTAAATGCTACAACAGTGCTGCACACTCAGCACGCTAACCACACACTCTTAGCGCCGCCGCAGCCCTCCGGACACCCGCCACGGGTTGCCTGTGCATCCCACTGCCGCTGCCCCCACCGCCCACTGTGCTCCCCACATACACCCGCATACACCACGCATACACTGCGCATACACTGCGCATACAGCCCCCCTCTTCCTCCCTGTCTGCTGCCTGCGGCTCCCGCTGCTGCCGCTTGCCGCTCCGCTTCCGCTCCGGACCACCCCCGCCGCACTTATAATCCCCGACTAGCCCCCCGCCAGCAAGCCGCCTAGCCGGCACAGTTTAGCTTTGACACCTCGCAAGCCAAGTCCGCGTAAGACTCCTATGCACCGGTAGCCAGCTGAGCCCAGCAGATTCAGTCAGAGCCGAGAGCGTCGGCAAGCCGCCTGAGACGGTGGATGCCGCCAGGAACATGGATGCGTCGCCGCCTGACGAGTACTATGCACGGCCGGACGCCGGCGACCAGCGGTGGGCGGCATACAGCCGGCCGCCGCTGGGAGACGCGCCAAAGCACGGGGCATTTGACCACGACACGGGCGGCGGGTTTGGGCTGCCGCCGCTGTCCCAGGCATTCAGCACATACCCACAGTATCCGCGGCTGGGATATGTCGAGGGCGGGTATGGGGGACAGGGCCGGGGATATGGGGGAGAGATGCATGGATACTTTGCAGTGAACCGGGGGGGAGAGGAGCTGTTTCCGCCAGGCCCGCCCTTTATGGGGCATCCGCCACAGACAGGGCCGCTTGGGCCGGCGCTGGGGAGCGGGGCGGTCCCCGGTGCAGCGCCGGGGCCGCCGGCGGGGTACTCGGGGGGGCTGATGAATGGACAGACGCCGCGCGTCGGGGCGGGGTTTCCGGCAGTCGGGGGGGTTGTGGGAGACGCAGTGGGGACGCAGCATCTGTGGCCGGGATACAGTGTCCAGGGGGAGCGGGGGGGCGGGACACCCCCGAGCGGAGGGGTGTCCCGGGGAGGGCCGAAGGGTCCGGGGAAGATGAAGCAGATCTACTCGTTTGTCCCGTTGCCGGGGGCACAGACACAGAAGCGGCCGCGGCGGCGGTACGACGAGATTGAGCGGATCTACCAGTGCGGGTGGAACGGGTGTGAGAAGGCGTATGGGACGCTGAACCACCTGAATGCACATGTCTTTATGCAGGGCCACGGGGAGAAGCGGACGCCGGAAGGTAGGGCTAGGGTTGGGGTTAGGGCAGGTGCTGAGGGCAGCAGAGTTCAAGGAGATCAGGGCGCTGTGGCGGGCGAAGAAGAAGGAGGAGATCAAGAAGAAGCAGGTGGAGGAGCAGCTGCGGCAGGAGGAGCAGAAGCGGCATGGAGTGGGGGGGGAGGGGCAGCAGACACATGGGGGAGGGCTGCCGCATGTGGTGTACACACACATGGGGCAGGCGCTGCCGAGTGTGTATCCGTATGGGGGGGGACAGCAGGGGCCGCTTGGGGAGCAGCCACACCCGCACGGATACGGGGTGGCGGGGTACCATGCATCGCTACTTCCGCATTTGAACCAGTATACGGGGCAGCCGCAGGCGTATGGGGGGGGCAGGGAGTACAAGGGGCATGGGGAGGACGAGGACCGGGATGCGGAGGGGGAGCCGGATCTGGAGAGGGCGGGATGAGGGCTAGTTTGGGGGGCAGGGTTAGGGGAGGGCACGTGATTATACCAGTATATATGGGGTGAATGTGATATATATGGCGAGTTTTGTTTTGATATTGTTATGGGGTTATTTTGTTTGGAGTCAGGAGTATTGTGTAGAATATGTCGTACATATATTTAGGATCTGGGGGAGGGTAGGGTTAGGGTTGAATGGGCTAACAGGGGTTTTGTATAGACAGATGTTGAATATTGACAAATCTATTATATTACATAAAGAAATGGACAGCATTGGCTGCAGAATGCCTAACAAAAATAATACATGTATTAAGTTGAAGAGTGAAGTAGTCACCATCTCCTGGTTGAATTTAGGGGTGCACTGTTTGAGCCGGTCCATACATTGTGTCCCCGATAGCTGCCTGAATGTTTGTTGCCATAGTTGATTCTGGACATTTCCGCCAAAGCAGGGGGGATTTCCTGTTTGGAGTCGCGCAGAACCATCATAAGATCGCGGGCCTGCTTTGCATTGTCTGTGGTAAAAAGAGTTACTGCGGTTCCTTTGGCACCAGCCCGGCCTGTGCGACCAATTCGATGGACATAGTCCTCCAAGCTGTTTGGATAGTCGTAATTAATCACCTATAGTAATATTAATAAAAGAATCAAATTAATACCATCCCAAACATATTTAACATCTTTGATATCTAAAACCATATTAGTCATTAAATAAAGTTTAAATTGCCCCTGTTGACATTGATCGCTCTCTCAATCTCATGAATACGATGGATACAAAAAACCGTAAGCACATGTCATGCACAGCAGCATAGTGGACTTCCCGTATAACGGACGATTGATAATCCATGTTTTTTCTGGGAACAGTCATATTGCCCATTAAAACGGAAACAAATTTATGATACTGTGCTTTTAAACTGCTACTGTGCGCAATATATTGATACCCATTAAAACGACATTCAGTGACGAAAAACATGAGAAAATCATAGGAAAGAGAGAGCAAAATCCCAGCAAAAGGGAAAAAGATAAGTTCATACCAATACCACGTGATGCTACATCAGTTGCAACCATAATAGGTGATTTCCCCGTTTTAAATTCATTTAAAACCCAATCGCGCTCACTCTGCTGCTTATCTCCATGAATTGCTAATGCAGGCCATCCGTCCTGCCGTAAATACTTCGTAATATCATCAGCAATCTTTTTAGTTGCCACAAAAATTAGTATTCTATTTTCTTTGTCTTCCATAGCATATTCTAAATGTTTAATCAACCTAGCTACTATTAAATTACAGAAAACATAAATAAAAGAAACTAACTTTCCACGTTTATCATATTCAGAACATATCTCAACAATTTGTTTAATATCCATATTGACGTTAAGATCCAAAGAACCAATATTGACTTGAAGAAAATTTTTCAAATAATCATGTGCTAATTTTTGTACGTCTCTTGGCCACGTTGCAGACCACATTAAGGTCTGACGATCAGGTCGTATTTGATCTACAATTTTTCGAATTTGGGGCTCAAAACCCATATCGAGCATCCTATCAGCTTCATCTAAAACAAGATACGTAACTCTTCGAAGATTTGTTTTTCCTGATTCTAGCATATCAAGAAGACGACCAGGTGTAGCAATACATATTTCAACACCTATTCAAAATATTAACTATTGTAAATAAAGAAACAAGTAAAAACCTGAAGCAAGATCTCGGATTTGAGGGCCACGAGGAACACCACCATAAATGCATGTACTTCTAATTCGAGATGATTTACCGTATTTAGCACATTCTGTCTGAATCTGAACAGCAAGTTCACGAGTAGGCGCAAGAACTAAAACAATAGGACCATCTCCTCTGGACAATAAAGGCTGCGCATTAATATGTACAATAGCTGGAAGACAAAATGCAAGTGTTTTTCCTGATCCAGTTGCAGAAATTCCTACAACATCTCGCCCTGAAAGCGCCTAAACAGTAAGAACATAGAAATAAGAAGCTCATTAAATACCATAGGCCACCCCTGAGACTGAATAGGTGTAGGGGATTCAAACCCCATGCGTTTGACTTCATTCATCACATAGTTTGGAAATCCTGCCTCCTAAAACATGTTAAAATACTTAATATAAAGATAGAAGTAAACATCAAATGAGGGAACTGGCTTAGGAATATTAATCCCCTGAACAGTAACTTCTCCTTTTCTTCGAAACTCTTCTACTTGTTGTTCTGTCATTTTTTCAACATTCGGATGAGGTTTATAAAAATTCTTTTCAAATTTCGGTAAAACACTTAAATCTTTTCAAAATTAACCACTATTATATCAAACTCTGTACACATCATACCCCAATGAGGCTTTCTTAACTTTTCGTCAAATCTTGATCGTCTACCAAAATTTCTGTTTTCTTCTTCACGTCTATCATAACTACTACCACGATATGATCGATCAAAACCATTTAAAGAGCCAGAACCCCGACCATGAGTGTTTCTACATCTTTATCAATCCATTTTCTTTTTTTCTCGTCTATAGATTACATTGACCCATGCTCATAGTTATTTGCACTATTATAACCGTTTGAACGATTTTCTCTATGAAATGTACTATGATTATTATATTCCATTTGAATAGTCTTTAAAATATTTTAATATAAACAATAATTTAGCACAAAAAATAAATATTTTATGCTCATTCAATTAATGAAAAAAATTTGTGATGAAATGATTTACGAAAGAAAAATCAATTTATATAACAAAAATACCAAACAAAAAAAGTAAAAGTTAAATATAAATATAGTTTTTGTAAACTAAAAAAACATGATGAAATATGATTTATATATGATTTATATATATATTGTGCATACTTTTTGAAAATTAAAAAGAAAATAAAAAAACATGATGCACGTCTATTTTATTTTATATTTAGCATAAAGTACGAATTTTTAGTAGTTATATTTATGTCCTTTTAAACAAAATAGATTTTTAAATTATAAAAATATGAAAGAATAATAAGCTAAAACAAATAGAATATAAGTATATAAAAAACTAGAAAAAATAAAAAAACAGCTTAAAATGAAAAAATAATAAAAAATATATATAAAAAGTGTACATTCTAATTTTTTTATTTTTTTTTAATAAAAATAAATTTATTTTATAAATATACAATCATTTATAAATATGCAAAAAAGTAAAGATTAGAAAAACAATACGATTAACTAAAAATATTCAAAGAAGGATTTACATAAAATTTAAATACTGATTTTTAATCCTATATATACACACATCTAAATATCTAAAAATAATCTTAAAGAATCAATAAATTAAAAAATGTAAAAAGATTATATAACTATATAAGATTAGCAAACATTATTATTTTTACAGCTTAGATGTATGTTTAGAAAAAATAAACAAAAAATAGAATTAGGCATATTTTCTATCCAAATCAAATATATAAAATATTCAACTAAAAAAAATATACCTTTTAAGGTAAATATATCATAAAATTTATCATAAAATAATCAATTTATTTAAAAAAGTTTTTAATAAAAAGTACATAATATTTTACGTTAAAATTAAAAGATACGAAATCTAGATTTTCTCAATTTGAGTAATAAGGAACATTATTCAGCAAATGAAAAATGAATGCAATAGTTCCTGGTATTCATTTGAAAGATTTTTCAAAAGTCCTTCTTTGTTTTTCAAAAATTGGAGATGAATTATCAATTGAACCTCGAAAAAATAAAGTGAAAAAATTTACGTAACATGGTTTAAATAATATATTAAACAGGTACTTTTATCTTCTTTAAATATATCAAAATCAGCCTTTGGTCTTATCACTCTTGATTGTTCAAAATTTTTTGAAAAATATGAATACCTTCCATATGAATCATGTAAGACATCAAGAACTATTCAAACATTGAAGTGCAAAGTGCAAATACGAGTACAAAATTTCCATATATACCTTTTAGTGATTAAATCTTTAGCTACTTCTTGCAATATTTAAGTATCGTAACTTGGAAAGCAGAGATACCAAAAACATTTCTGTTCAAAAATGTGAATTAAAATTAGTACCTCCAAATAATTCAGAAGTAGAATGTCGTTTTATTATACGGTTTTTATGCAAGCATAGTATATTCTAATAATTGGAAAACTGGAATCTTAATTCAATAGACGTATTGAAAACATATAAAATAACTTACGAACAATCTCAGGCAATGTATGCTGTTTGCGACAAATCTTCATGTAAAAATAAATGGAGAATAAATTCCCGAATATTTAAAGAATATTTAGATCATTTTTCAACACGTGCAGAAGAACTTACTTTAATGATACAGAATGATAAACTGCTTTTAACAAGCTTTACTGAAGGTATAATTCATAATAAGGGTATCTATTTACATAAAATATTTAGAAAGAGTAATGATTTTTTATAGAAATTTTAAAACAACCAATACAAACGGCAATTTTATTAGATAAAAGAGATTTCGAGGAAATTGATTTTGAAGAACAGACAATCATTACATTTCCTCTTAAAGAATTTAAGGTATACAAAGTAATTTAAAAAACTTGGTCTTAAATGAAAGGCTGTTGTAGTTCTTGGTGACTCAATGAATACTATATTAAATGCTTATTTTAATATGGGAGGAGAACCCATTTTATTCGAATTTGAAAAAGATGCTCTTTCAATTCGTTTCATCCTTGCAACAACATCTGAAAATACGCAAGAAAATGCATCAACGTTTAATTGGAACAAATCCATTAATTCAAATAATTTTCATCAACACTCACAAAACCATACTCAAATAAATGATATACAATTTCTTAAAAACGAAAATATTTCAAATAATGAAACAAATAATAATATGGAAAACTATAAAAACAGCACATATAATCATAAAAGGTCAGAGGATTCAATTATAGAAGTAAGAAAAATATACCAAATTAATATATTTAAACTATTTAGAATATTCCAAGCACAAATAATATAGTTGAAAATAATAAAAATTCTGAATACGAATTCAGAAATACTTATTTTGGTGAAAAAATAAAAAAAATAATGTAGTCATTAATGAGAGAAATAGATTCAGATGATGAAGTTGGGCCTACACAACAATCAAGTATTAAAGGTATATTTGACTAAAATACTGTTGATTCTTAAATATAAAAAATATTTATTATATGATAAAATTTAAAAAATGCTATATATATCTTTAATAATATTATAAAAATTATATTTTTATAATTTTTTCAAGATCTGAATATATTTATATTCGTTTTCAGTGAAATATTTAGAATACTTAATAATATTATAATATATACGATCCTTAGCTAAAATTGCATTTTGTCTTTCACATTTATCTTTTATGTTAGTTAAAGAGGTTAATGATTCAAAATTGAGTTTTTGTAAAATATTAAACAATTCCAAAATAACGTTTTTAGAACCAATATACGTAGCTATTTCTACAAACAAATCAACTATATGTATATTTATTTTTATTTTAAGTTGTAGTGAATTTTTTAATATAATTTTTGCTATAATATAATCATGAAAAGTTTTATTTTTACTACAAGCTTTCATATAAAATAATACTGAGTCAAGGTTCAAATTATTATATTTTTGTATTATATCATCAATTTTTTTGTCAATATTACTTTTTAATTCAGTGCGTAAAAATAGTCGAAAATAATTATAACAATTATTACTATCAGGAACAAAATCATAATTACTAATTATAATATCCCAATACTTTACTCCTAAATATTCTTTTTTTAAAAGAAGACATGTTAATAATATAATATTTAAACCTTTATTACCAATTCTAATATTATTAGAAAATAATGAAGATTGGGATAAATCAATGTCGTCCCCAAAGATATCCTTATTCCTTTTCAAAGGAGGTTCTAATCTTTTCACGCCAAAAAAAAGCTCTATCAATGTAAAGATAAAATCACAATCTTCAAAATTTTTTCCACGAAAAAAAGATCGAGATATTGAACATACTAAAGACTCATCTACAATAAAACGTTTATTCTTCCATGATTCAATGACCTGCTTTAGCATTTTTTTTCTTAAATTAGATATATCCATGTCCATATTTTTATAACTCATAATATTAAATAAAATAGTATATGTTATAGTATCTGCAACAAGATTATTATCAGAAATCTTCCAAAAAATTTCAAATGCAATTTGAGGTTGCTTGGAGAGAGCACATACTTGAAGTATTGCATTGGTATGAATAATACTCAAACGATCAATATACTTAGACGAACACAATGATTTATAAATATATAAAGCATGAGAAACACTTTTAGGATATTGGATATTCTTAGAAAACCCATGTAATAAAATAGTGAATGTCTGTGCATTTGGAAAATGTGCTCTTTTTTTCATCTAAAAATAATCTATCGATATTCATAGTATAACTTAATCAATGACATACTTCATTAAAATACTTTAAGCCAAGAGAAACTTTGCCAGAATTCATGCAGTAATCAATAATATGATTCCATGCAACTGTACACAATACATTTCGACTATAACTACGTATTTTTACAACAGCATCTGTAATATTTCCTTGATTTACTAATGCTTTAACATTTTTCGACAATATATAAGGATCATCATTTAATTTTCTAGATTTTCTAATGCATTTTAGGCCTTTCTGAAAAAAATCTTTAAATCTTTTAGACATTCTTTTTTTTAATTTTCAAAGAATTAAAAAAAATTTCGTTTTTTTTTCTTTCATATAAAAAAATTTAATATCCTATCAGTAATATTTATTATCCAAAACAGAAAAAACATAACATAATATTTTTTGAAATTCTAAGATAAAAAAGTTACTTTATCTTTTTTATCATTTTATCGTTTTCGATTACTCATTTTTAATATCTAAAATTTTCTTAAAAATATATAAAAAATTAAACTTTCTAAAGATATTCTAAAAAATATCAAAATTACTCAAATCATATTTAATTTATCTAAATTAATATTATCACTTTTAAAACTATTAAAAACAAGTTTTTACAAAAATATAAATTCAATAAAATGTTTTATTCAAAATCTTTTAAGTATAATAATACTAAGTAAAAATAAATTATAAAATGGAGAATATATAAAATAAAAAATATAAAAGAATTTTTAATAAATATTTGAGATAAAATTTTGAAAATTTTAAATCTAAAATAATATTATATTTGAAAATAACACTTAACTATGTACACTATATAAAAAATCAAGTTTTTATATAGTTTATAATTATTAACTAACAAAATATCATTTGAAAAGAAAAATAGGATGTGTATGTCATTAATCATATGGAGCAAACTGTTTCATTATTACGCCATCATCCTAAATAATTTTAAAAAGTTTAAAAAAAAATAAATTGAAAAATATGAATAAAATTCAAATAATTATTTAAATAACATTGATAAATAAAAGCAATTCTAATCCATTTACAACAAAAATTAAAGTATTTATATACAACCTATATAGAAAAATTGATGTTCTTATTCACATACCTTCAACAAACTGTTTCATACAATATAACCAAATTTTGGTCAATGAAAATATTTTTCATATACTATATTTAGAGTTTTAAATGCGTCAAATATCTTTATAACATAATAATAAATACTAAAAGAGAAAATTACTAAAATACCATTGTACCTACATCAATACTCATCAAAACAGACTACTCGTAATAAATTATATTTTAAAAAAAGAAAATAAAACTAACTATTCAAATCCAAATCATGGAAAAAACTTATAATCCTACAATATATTGAAATCTATTAATTATTTCAACTTAAAAATAAACAAATTAAAAAAATATAAAAAAGTATAAAAAATAAAAGAAAAAACAACAAGCTCATATAAAGGTAATATATTTTTTATCTAAAACTCCATATTTTTTTCTAAAAATTGTTTTTTTTTTTTAAACATAAATATTTAAATGGATCTTCATAAAAACCTCAAACTCTAATTATTATAATAAAATAAAACATAAAATAGAAACGTGTTATTATAATGTTAATGAATATAATTTCTTCTATTTCAGACCTACTATATGTTCTATTAGCAATACCATTACTGATACAACCTTTATCCATATATAACTACATAAAAACTAAATACAACCAATTGCACGTATGTTATTTATACGTCCTATTCTTTATCAATTAGAATACGTATTTGACAAAGACATAAGTCCAATGAATATTGGAACAAATAACTATATATTTTCTAGAAAAATCTATCTTTTATACAATAATTTCATCTGTTTCTTTGGTTTTTAGTCTTTTTATTCTTTCTAAATCCACTTTTTTTCTACTATTGCAATTTTCCCTCTATTATTCCTAATACCATTTTATAACTTTGCATAATCATTTAAAATTTTTTCAAACTCCACAAAGCATATCAAAAACATGATAATATCTTGAAATTTTCAGATATTTACCTCTGATAAGATAACCGAAACACTGTCTAGTCGTAATTCATCGAGTGCGCGGATCTGCCGAGACAATTAGACAAAATGCATTCTACTCTACGTTCACGGTTACATTGGAAACGTAACCGCCTTTTTCCACTCTTCCTTAGCTTTTCATCACTTAAGTTTCATTTTTCTTCTCTTAATCTGTTTTCATCACTTGATACAACCTCAGCAGGCTCTATCAACTTTTTCAGCAGTCTTATCAACAATACAAAGTTTATCGACAATACTTTCGAAAGTTCTAACAATATTAATGGGGAATCACTTGATTTAACTGAACGTGCAGTACAGGTAAAACTTTGCACGAGTTGTGCAAGATATTAAAGATATTCATTGGGGATAATTAACAAATAATAGCAACTTGTACATATTATTAGCCGAGAAAACAATCCACGGTTGTTACTACGTGTTCTTACAGAAAGTGGTGGATGCCATGGTTATCAAAATACATTTACTCTTACAGAAGAAATACATCCAGATGACAAGTAAGTTATATATAAGATAAAAATATGTTATAAAATATACATACATCTATATTGAACAAACAATAGAAGATACACAAAAGCTAGAATAAAAGAACATAACATTGAAATGATAAGAATACTTATATATTTGAAGGATATTTGAAAAAAACGGAGCACGGGTCGTAATTGATCGCATTAGTCTTGATCTGATCAATGGTTCAAAAATTGACTATGTATCAGAACTTATTGGAGCATCCTTTAAGGTAATTGATAATCCTCTTGCAAAATCTATATGCGGGTAAGACAAAAGTATTTATGTTTCATGTTTTCAATGTATACTAGTTGTGAAGTTTCTTTTGACATCAGAACACCCAAAAAAAAACAAAAATCGTAAATATGTGTATATTTATAAATTAAGAAAAAATTATATTTCAAAAGATCGAAACTTAATACATTAACCAAAACATTCATCTTAATATAACAATAAATACATTGTTTAACACATTCTCCGAATCAAACTATTGATATTTTCTTCACGGTTCCCTGCATCACCACCTTCGACATAATTTTTAAATTTCCTTGTTCTCCAACCACCATTTGGATTACTGAGTTTGAATGGCCATAAAAAATTCGAAGCCTAATATTAAAAAAATAATTCAATATAAAGGGCAAACAATATAATAATTAGGAAGATACCTGTTTAAAATTCGGTCCACATGTAAAAATTTCATGGATTAAATCTTCAATTGCAATAATACCATATTTACCAAGATTATCTTCAATCAATGAATTATCTGTCAACGGAATACGCTGCTTATTGATTTTTCCATATCCACGTTTATAAATGAGTTCACGGATAGATTTAAGATTAGGTTCCCCATAAGTTACATAACTAAACTCTATTAAAAACAAATGTAAGTTAGAAAAACATACGGCTCGATAAGCCGAAGCATATTCGCTGTAGCTTTAGTCATCTTAATAAATACTCCGTTGTTAATTTGAAGAAGACGGAAAAGCTGTAAAATTTTCTTTGGTTTAGGTGGAATCTTGTTAATACTAAAAACGTATTTAAAACATTATAATCAAATAAATCCGCATATACCCTTTAATTCGAATAACAAAGACAACTTTTGGCTCAGCATCAACATAAAAGCAACCTTCTTTTCTTGATAATCTTTTCAAGCGAATCAGTTCTCGTTCATTATCCAAATATTCTTTAACATATTGCTCAGCACGTTTAAAAATAACATCTCTTTTAGCCTTTGATTCCTTTTAATAATCAGTTTTAAAGAATATTCATTTTCTCAAAAAAAGATAATAATAGTTTCCGACAATGCTTACAGTTCAGTCCCGAAAGATGGTATAAAAGGTAGCAACATTGTATACACTAGCTTGCCTTATTATATAGACGTCATCACTATTGCAAGCACTGTACAAAAACCATCTCAGGATAAAATACCTTTTTCCTCACAGCCAACTGGGCCTTCCTTTCAAGATTTTGCTTATCAATTAATTTCCTCTTCTTCAAAAGTGTTTCAGGAACATAATTTTCACTATCAACAAGCATCTTACTATGAAAAGTCAAAATCAATATCTAAAAAGCACAAAAATTATCATTAATCCTAATACTGAAGATTAATGTACTAGCTTTTTAAATCTGAAGCAACAATCAAGCATTTAAACATATATTTCATATGTAACCAAAATCTAGATTTCTTACCAAATAATGGAAGAAACTAATAAACACATATATATCTATAAAAGAAAACAAAAACAAACCCTATACCCCTATTATTATCCTAAATTGTTCAACATATAGATCCAAATATTGATAGTATTGTTTCTAATTAACACTATTTCTGTTGCTTCAAAAGCTAAAATAGATAATCGTAAAAACAAGGGTCCCGCTCCAAGAATTACTTATAAAATACTCACCTTGAACCCATGATTTTCCCAGTTTTTTTTTCCCTTACGGAAAAACAATCGTAAACGTTCAACTCAAAATCAATCTTAACGTGACTTAACTTTAACCCTAGTTAAGGGTTTAACCCTAGAACTCAAGTAAGAGTTCATATAAGAAAATTAGAAAGCCACTTAGATAATTCACCAAAAGAATATTTAAGAGTATTAAGTGAATTAAAACAAGGGAAGACAGTTGCTTTTAAATAATGGAATTTCATAAAAAATAAAATTAAAAAAACATGAACAATTAGAACTAAACAGAGAAATAATATATTTCAAAACAATCATCAAAGATATTAAACATGTTTTATTTTTTAAAGATATATCATATTTATTAGTTCTGTTTCAACTATAAAAATAACTATTCATGTTAAAAGCAAAAATAAAACCAATTTTTATTCCAAATTCACAATATAATAAAACATCTAAATAAAACCATTGTTTTTTGATGATACAAAACGATTTCTAATAACTAAAATAAGCAAAGTGCTAAGAATTATTATAATATAATATCTCAAATAATAACACTTTATATCATGAAAATTCAAACAATAACTATATAGAAAAACTAAATGCTAAAACTATATTCATAATTAGATTAATTATATAAGCATTAAAAATAATTCTAAGCCCTCAAAAACCAAACACCATGATGAACGCCATACATATATATTATAAAACAATCCAGGATTCCATAAAAACTGAAATCCAAAAATATATTCACAGTGCTAACAGAGATGAAAAAAACAAAATAACCATTTCTATCATGGGAACTTATATATATAATAACAATTACCTAAACACCTAGTAAATTACAACATCAAAAATACAAAAAAACAACATTGCCTCCAAAGAGAAGAATAGTAACAGACAAGACAACATATTTTACTCCCAGGATAAATCCTTTAATGTCATATGCTTATCTGTACTATCACATTCAGCTTCGCCTGAACGGACCTTTAACATTGGAAAAGATGTTTTCATATAATTTCTCATAATACTTGAAAACTCTTCAACCTATTATATTTCTTTAAACTAATTAAAGATAAAACATTAATCATTACATTTTTGACTTTCAATATCCTTGAAACAGTAACAATACCTAAACCAAACGTCCCAATACAAATAAGAGTACTAATACCTAACGCTTTTATCCCAAAAAGTACATTGTTTAATGACAAATCAGATGGCTTCACTATTTTGCAATTAATTTTTAAAAAAAAAATTAAACAAATACATCTTATATATTTATACGAAAACCCTAAACCCAACGCAAGAAAAACAGTTGAAGCACACAAAAGATGTTTAAATTGCTTTTCCTCATAATATTTGGGCATTTTTTGCATCCTAGAACTCTATTTTTACCATTAATAATATTTTCAAAATTCGATAATCAATTTTAAATTCACATAGCAACACTCATCAAAACTAATAGATCACGATATGAACGACATATGGGAAGACGATATAGATGAGTCAGCAAATAGCCAAAGCTGGGAATTTGAGGAAAAACTAACTTTAAAAAGTGTAATTAACTCTCACTTTAACGTTTTTTCTTTATTTTTTTTTAAATTTTAAATAACGTATTTAGCAAGGTTATTTAAAAGGTATAATGCAAGCGAAAAAGTTATATAGTCCATCAGGATTTGAAGACAACTACAGAAAGTGTGCATTGCTAGGCGCTAAAGCAGGACGTCTCTTAGGGCTACTCGAAGGAATACAATTTTATTTTGAAAAACGTGGAGAAACTGGAGAAAATTTTGAAAATCTTAAAAAATGGATTAAAAAAATAGAAAAAGAAGTTGAAATTAACAAAGTTTTTTCAAAAGAATTTTTAGAATTAAACGGTTTATTAAAATATGATGAACATCCTGTTTTAGAAGGGTTTGAAACAGAAATTATAAATTATTTAGAAAATATTAAATGTAACGAATGTGTCAATGCAACAAAAAAAAAATAACAAAAATTTTAAATACTCAGCCTTATTATTTAATCATTATACTTATTTTAATACCTAACATAAGGTCATCAATACAAGTTTAGGTGCATAACACTTAGTATTTATTGCTATATTTATCAATCTTATATTAATATTCTTATATAAGCAACTAAAAAAGCATACCGTTACATATTTTACTTAAAATACAAATCAAACACAAATAATCATTATTAGGCAAAGTATCAGAAAAGTACAAACAGAACTCAAAACATGGATCATATAAACTATAAAAACCTATAAAAGCAGATATCTTTAATTCAGGAAAATATTAAACATATACAAAAACATCAATATTTTTTAGTTTTATAAAAACAATAAAAAGATTATTAACCATGCAAAAAATCATAAAACACTTAAAAATATAGCAATATAACTGACCCGAAAAAGCAATACAACTTAACTATGTTCAATACAAATTCTCGACATTATTTTTTAGCGAGTTTAAATAAAACAATCATATAAAAAGTTTAAAAAATCTAACTCCCAAATTTTTTTATTTTTGATCAAATATTGCCTAACTTTTCAAGTCTATCAGTACGCCAATTCTCATACAAGACCTGTTTGCAAAATTCTCGCATTTCATTCCTCCATTCCCCAAAGACCATCTCTTTTAATATGGAAAAGTCGCAATGTTTTTTATTTAAAGGATCAGCTTTTCCCCAAGGATATTCTCTGCATAGTTGAGTCACTTTTTCCATTTTAAAACAAAAAGATTGTTTTTGCACTTTATCAGGTGACATGCAGCCAAAGGGCAATAAATTACATGCTTCATTGTAGCTTTCTTCTTGGCTATAACTAGAAGCCGATCCTTTTGAATCCTCATCATGACTTTCTCCATCCCCAAGAAATTCTAAAAAATTTATACCGTTTTTCTCCATTTCTTTCCTCCATATATATTTTATATTTTCAAGACGATATTTTGTACATGTATCCACTTTAGATATAACAGGAATAACCGTAGTATACTTGCTCAATCTCTTTATAATCAAAATATCCAGTGGATCTACCGATGTGTCATAGTGAAAATAAGGAGACATTGGATCTATCAAGTAAAATACACAATGAATATGTGTATCGATATTTTTATGTGGCCGCTTAACTTTGGTTTCCTAAACTTATTAATTTCATATTTTTTACCAATTTTTCTCAGACAATGTTCCCAATTAGTCATGAATATAGTTTTATATACATAAACAATAGAAAAAATTATGATGTATGAAATTAGGAACATTATACTGGAAGAAAAAAAATAATTAAAAAATAAATACGCACCTCTGAAAACGTTTCTTCAAACTTGCTTTCTAAAAATAACGTTATCTCATCCATTTGAAGATCGACAATCTTAGCATCTCTTGCCATATCAAAACCACTACTATCCCATAAAGTTACTGCTATACGTTCACCATTAATCTCTCCATCTGCAAAATAACTAACAAATTCTTGATCCAACTGATCTTCATGTTTAATATCTTCATCTACATCTAAAGCATGTCGATCTCTCACTGTATCCAATTGATTATGAAGGAACTCAATAAAACTAGTCTTTCCAGATCCACGAAGCCCAATGGCCAATACATTAAACGGTGTTGGGTCTCGTCGACGCCGAAGACGAAGAGGAGAATTTGTTGGAGTAATTTCAACAGAATAACGCGGATTCAACGGAGAACCTGATGCACTCCTAATGCCAGATTTATTAAAAACAGGAGTCAGTGGTGAATTTTCCTGACGTTCTTCATTATCTGCCACTGATAACTGGAATATTTGTTCTAATATCATACCAATAAAAGCAGTGTTTTAAACGAATATTTTGGAAAACAATCACGAAATAGCACGTTGCCTAAAAGAATTAAAAAATTTAACAAAATAAAAAAACCTATTTTACCTCTAAAATCCCAAATTTAATATTTAAAAAATTATTTTCTATCAAACACTAGGTTTTTGTCGAGATAAGATTAATATTAGAAATTAAAAAAAGATAAAAATACAAAATAAAATATAAAATATACTGTAAATAATAAATAAAGGGAAGAAATAAAATATATTTTTTGTTTTTAAGAAAATAAAAAATCAAATACCATATATATTCAAGAACAAATTATAATTGAATCCAAGAATTGTGTAATTCCACAATACGAGAAACAATTTTAAGTTCAATTTCTATTCCTTGATCAAGTTCAGCTTTAGTTAATCTTATCCAAGATTCCCCTGTATCTGTAACAAAAACAACCTCATACTTACGCTTCATTAACAAATTACCAATAACTAATCGATGTCTGTAACGCTGAAGTGATGCCCTTGCTCTTTGAATAAGAAGATTTGGATCCGTTTCCAACTAAAAGAGTCAATGTGCTGCAATATGGAAAAAAAAAGTACTTTAAAACTCACAATACTCGCATGAGGAGCCCATTTTTCAACAAGTCTTACTAAAAATTTAGGTACTGGATCAAATTCAATCATAAGACGTTTTCCCATAAATTCACTATGTATCTTATGGTTATTAATCCGCTCAGGAGGAATAAAAAAATCCGATACAGCTGCTGCAAGATAAAAAAGAGCATTTTTTGAAAGTGGTCGAAAAACAATAGCAATCATACGCAAATAAAACAAATATTCAGTAATTGTAAAAAAGGAGACCATCAAAAGTTTATTATTTAATTTAGCCTTTAAAAATAAAATAAATAAATAGCACATATTTAACTTACATCCTGATATTGTCTTAAATCCTCAATCATTTTTTCCTTATATTTAGATTTAACTAGTATCAATTAGTAGTTCTAAGAAATAAATATTAAGCTGTCTACCTATAATATTAAAGTCTTCTGTTTCTTCGAAATAGTCGAAAAAATCATCTTTGCCATAATAATAAGATCTTGAGTACGGAAGAAAACTATGTTGCCGATATAAAAAAACAACAGAATAACCAAACTTAATAAAATATTCAGTGCTAGCAGATCCTCTGGTTCCCGCAGAAAAATTATCCAAAAATCGAACAGGCTGACTTTCTAATGGTACAGCAGTACCACCTGACTTCCTATTTATTAAAATAAACCCTAATCAATACCAAGAAACACCAAACTGTTACTAAAACAACACGTTTATCGTTCTTCAATTGAATATTAACAAATTCCTTAACTTTTTGCGTCCATTCTTTTAACAAAGGTGGTTCTTGATTATTTTCAAAATAAATTTCATCCATTTTATAAATAATTTTTTTAATTATTTCAAAAAAATATATCCAAATCTTAAATTAAAACAGTGACATTCATCAAAAATATATTGAATAAAGAAATTTAAAATTTTAAAATATTAACTGAATAATATTTATCGAAAAAATATTCAAAGCATGAAAAATATAAATATATTTAGCAATATTCTATTAAAAATATTTCTTAAAATATTAAATATATGACTTATTTATCATGTCAACTTTCCATGCTTTTAGTGGGAGTCTTTGTAATTTTTCAATTGAAGGTTTTATAAATAAGAAAAAAAGCAAAGTCCCGATAAAAACAGAAAAAATATTAACAACATAATACCCATCAATGCTCTTAATGCAACGACCATCAAGTTTCTTACATGCATTAACATCATTGTGGGTTCTACATGAATTTACTGTATTTCTCGAACAATAAGATTTCGTAAAAAAATCCATTCCTTCAAGAATAAAATAACGAGGCCATGTTCCACCTAAATTGGATACTGTATTAAGAAGCTACAAAAAATGATTAGCTAATTCGCAATGTATATATATAAAGATCTATACAGTCATATATGTTCCACCAATCACTGGATCAGCAATTCGTGTATGAAACGCACTAATACTAATAAACTGAATTGTACTGGAATAGAATAAGAAAAAATATTAACATATAATAATGTATATACTTCATAAAACCTGAAAAAATATTTTGTAATATAACAATATAAAAATATCCGGAATCAATTCTACCATCAGATGGAAACATATAAACAATTAATATGCCTATGAAAGCAGATATTAGTCGTCCAATATGAGCATAAATCCATGGCAATAAGGGTCGAGATACAGAACTCCATTTTACAGAATAATATCCAAAAATAAATTCAAATGGAAAGTTGATTAATATGGCAACAGAAAGATCTTCTTTCTTTAAACCTTTCTCAAGAAGTTTTAAATTCAGAGTCGCGTCGGATGCAGTAAACCCAATTTTAGCAATAAGATGAACAAATACAAACAATCTAGCATCTACAAAAGTTAGAAAACGACTAAAACGTATAAACAAAAATACGTCGAAGTTTCATAATATTACAAATAATTAAATAAACATTTTTAATGCCACCAGATGGGTGTTTTCCTTTCTATTCATCATCAGCTTAAAAATAAACTTAGTAAAATAAAAAAATACAGTTTCATTCTGAAAAAGTGCAATAAATATAGTTGATATTAAAAAAACCCATCCCCAAAACCACATATATCCACTCAATGTTATTAATCCAAAATCTTTTTTAACAGAACGAAAATATTTATTAACAAATTCACTAGAATTAAATGCTAAAAAAACAGTAAAAGACATAAAATAACCAGTATTTAACCCAATACTTTGAGCTGTTGATGCATATGCAAGATTTTTCTCCGAAAGAAGTGTTAAAGCCCATCCTAAATAAAAAATAATCAGTAAAAACGATATAAATACAACATATAGTCATACCATCAACAACAATATCCTGTGTTGCACATAAAAAAACAAGAATAAAAAATGCAACAGTCATTTCTTTAAATAGTGTTGTAGCCTAAAAACATATTTAGCTTTTTATAACTACTTTAATAGAATATGCCTCTTCAAGCCATTTCTGAATATTATAACTAATCCAAAGCAAGCAAAGACCTATACTACTTTGAACAGGGACAATCCAACTTTTACGTCGACCCCATTTCTCATTATAAACCGCATCCACAATTGGCGACCAGAAAAGTTTCAATGAATAAGGATAAGATGCAAGAGAAAAGAAACCAAGGGAAGTAAATGAAATGTGTGGTTGTAAAAGATAAGGTAAAGAACCCATCACTAGACCTAGTGGAATACCCTGAAGTAAATCTATAGTGATCAGCATCCATTTACAAGAATTTCAGTCGCTAATAGCGACCATTCAAAAGCTCTTGACATACAAAGGAAAATAAGAAGAACAATAGATAATGAACTAGAAGTCTGCTTATTTTCTAAATCGTCATCTTTAGATATCTCATCAAAATTCCCTATCTTTTTAGATCCCAAAAAATTACTTGTTCGTTGGTCCTTTCTCAAATACTTATAAGGAACTGTTGCTTCAATCAAATCATGCTGATGTCGTTTTCTACACATCGACAAAACGTCTTATTTAACTTCCAGTAATGTCCACACTAACAAATGGATATTTCGCATCAAAAATCGCATCCAGATATTATAAGACAGCTTACGTCAAGTAGAATTAGGTCCTAACGGAATTCTACCGCTACTAACAATAGAAAGCCTTGAGAACAAAAAACCAGAAACAAAAATTCAAAAAAAAGAATAAAACCCAGAAAACCCAGGCGTATCCGCCCAAAAACTTTTAGAATCTCACACAAGACACAGATCTAAGCCCCAAATAATTACGAAACAATTTTCTCAAATCAAACAAACTCAAATTTACAAATAAGAACACTGATAAGATACCACTAAAAAAGAACCTACAAACCAATAATTCACTAGTTTAGAATATTGTAGCAAAGAATTCCTAAAAAAATTTAAGCCCAATAAAAACAAGACAAAATCACAAATATAATAAACGATCAAAAAGCACAGGCAGTTGTCGTAATTACGTAAACAATAAACACTATTATACTAAATGTCTAAAATATAAACCATAAATAGAAAAATAAAAAATATTTAAAACATTCAAACATGTGCAAATAACACTTATTTTTCATGAAAACATCAGAACATTCATCTATATTTTAAACCCAAACCTAAACCTAACATTAACCCTATACACAACAGTAGGTAATTGTAAAGGATTTAAACCTAACAAGTCACATATTTACAATATCAAGATCGTTATCTCACGTAATTAAAAAACAAAGATGGCAAGAGGACCGTAAGAAGAGTGTTTTGGAGAAAAAATAAGCTGAAATACGCAGGAAAAAGCACCTAAAACGCATCAATGCACCATCTCATTGGATGATCGATAAACTCGGCGGAACTTACGCACCACGACCATCACCAGGCCCGCACAAATTGCGTGATTGTTTACCATTGATTATTTTCCTTCGGAATCGTCTTAAATATGCACTCAATAATCGTGAAACAATTGCTATTTTGATGCAGCGACTTATCAAAGTTGATGGCAAAGTAAGAACAGATCATACATATCCTGCAGGTTTCATGGGTATATGAGAAATGAAAAGACAGCGATTTTGAAACTAATGGTTATATAGACGTAATTAGTATTGAGCGCACAGGTGAAAACTTTCGCTTGGTTTATGATACAAAAGGACGATTCATGATTCATCGTATTACATCAACTGAAGCCACATATAAATTGTGTAAAATCAGAAGAGTCCAACTGGGACCGAAAGCAATACCTTATGCCGTGACGCATGATGGGCGAACAATTGTATCTATTGTCCAGTTACTTTCTATATTTCTAATTCAATTTTTTAGCGTTATCCAGACCCAGCCATTCGTGTTAATGACACTATTAAATTCAACTTAGAGTCGAATAAAATTGATGGGCATATTTCCTTCGAAGTTGGAAAACTTGCTATGGTGACAGGCGGTCGCTCTAAAGGAAGAGTTGGTGTAGTTATCGATCGTGAACACCATAATGGTGGATTTGATATTGTTCATATCAAAGATTCCTTAGATCATACTTTTGCAACACGTCTAAGCAATGTGTTCGTGATTGGTGATGCCTCAGGGGCCTGGATTTCTTTACCCAAGGGGAAGGGTCTTAAACTAACAATTTCAGAAGAAAGAGACAGACGCCGAAATCTACAAAATGCATAACTGATCTTCCATCATAAAACAAACATATAACTCAACACATTTTGAAAACAGTTGTTTCCTTTGCTTTTGTATTTAGTTTATTATATTCTTTTGTCACAAAACATACAAAACATGAAGCAGTTATGTATATAAATATTCGATAAAACATATAGAATGTTTTTAATATTTAAATACTACATGTTGTCTTTTTTCTATTTATAGGAGCCTTATTTCATATAATTCATTTTACTATTTCACAAATTAAAAATATTAAAACAAAATTAAAGTTAAATTATCAAGTATTACTATAACCAAAAGTTGGGTATTATCATACAAAGATTCTAACTATATGAATATCCAAAGTAATAGAATGCAAACATAATTAACCTTTTTATTAATTTAAATATGCTTAAAAATAATTCATAAACCATTGCAAACATGATATTAAATTCCTACTTCATAAAATAAAAGCTAAAGATTTTATATAATACGTATTTGTATAATTCACCATTTTTTCTAGAACTATTTAATACTAGAAAGATAATTTGGGAATACTTTACAAGTACCAATACTTCCAACAACGCCCATACTCTTATGTGAATTTCTGGGAACTTCATAATTTGAATTATTGGCCAAAGTTGTATCAGTAACATTTTGTTTAGGATTTGTTGTTCGAGATAATTGCTCCTTAACAGGGGGCACCCAATTTGGATTTATCCCTCTTTGACTTATGCTAGTAAAATGAGAACTAGTTGATTCGGCTGGAGATCTTAATCTAGAAGGAGATTCTTGTCTTCGAAGACAATTATTACCCTGATAATTTTGATGTATACGACTATGATGATCATCTGAGGACTGTAAACGTTCTACATTATCCGAGGAACGACAATTAGCATTTTGATGACAAGGACGAGAAGCATAAGCATGATTTTGCGATACATAACTATGTACTGCAAAATTATTTTCACATGGCTTATCAGAGACATATACTTTACAATTTGGAAAAGAATTAGGCTGTCCTTCAATAGATTCATCAGAAAATGCATATCCATTTTGTGATAGTGGATAATTTTTCCATGATTGTCTTGGAGGAACATATTCATCGTATAAATTATTGAAATTATCACAAGACTTCCCTTTTTCAACTGAATCATACGGAAGTTTTGAATCGGCTTCAGATCTAATCCCATGACCAACATGAAATTTAGATGGAGGATACTGTACAGCTCTATGATTTAAACCTTGTCGAGAACGAGTTTGTGAAACTGAATATTCCCTTAAATGTTCTCTTGAATGTTCTCTTAAATGCCCATTTACATGTTCCCTTGAATGCTCTTTTGAATGTCCATTTACATGTTCTCTTAGATGTTCCTTTTGAAATTCTCTAGGACACACTCTCAGAAAATCTCTTGAATGCTGCTTTGGACATTCCCTTGGACGCTCTCTCAGACGTTCTCTTAAATATTCTCCCGAAAATTCCTTTGAAGGATCTCTTGGATCTCTTAGGGGTTCCTTCGAAACATCAACTGAACGTTCTCTTAGATAATGTCTCGGAATATCCGTTGAATGATATCTTAAATGATTTCTTGGACGATTCTTCAAGAGATCTCTTGAAGGATCTCTCGGCATATCTGCTGAATAATATCTCGAATGACTTCTTGGATCTCTTACATATTCCCTTGGGTCTCTTGAATATTCTCTCGGATCTCTTATGTGTTCTCTATGTTTTTTTGGATCTTTATAATGATATTTTAAATTTTCTTTTAAATGATCATTAGAAGAAGCCGTCTTCTCACATGAAACATTATCTTGTTTTAAATGGGAATTGCATGGCCCATTATTATCTTTATGCTTATCTTTATTACTTATATTAGAACACTGACCCGCAAAATGTGAATCAGAATGAGACTCTAGATTACAATATGTAGGATCTAAAAAATTCATAGAAGGCATCTTATAATGATCATCAAAATGAATGTTAATAGGAGGTAACTCCAGTTTCTTCAAATTAGATGTATAAGTTGCAGTATCATTGTTAGGATGTTTTACAGGATCCAATTTAGATTTATCTTTATCAATACGTTCCCTTTCACTTTTAACATAAACACCCGGATGTCTAGGAGGATGAAAGTTCTTATATACAGAAGGCTTAGGGTATCTTTGAGAATGGCATGAAAATGCAGTCTTGATTTCTTCTGTCTGAGAAACAATAAGATGTTTTCGAGCAAGATGAATAAGACCTAAAATTATAAATTAAACGAAAAATAATACATAATTAAAAAGCCGATTACCAAACACCAATGTATTTAAAATCAAAGCAGCAAGTACACCCCAGCTGCCCCAATCCAAATGCGGAATAAAAAATAAGATATCAATAACAAAACTTAATAAAGATGAAATAATAGCAAAAAATGAAACAACAAGAATAACAACCAAAAAAAATCTGCTTTTACTAGGTCCCTCTACATGTGCAATTAAAGAAAAAAAAAGTGTAACCATTGTCAACATAGCAGCTACTATATGCAAAATAAGAATATTAGAAAGTTTTGAAATTTTATAAAATGAAAAATAGAAATCAGAGGTATATTTAGGCTTTAACGATATTGCAGCATCTATAATATGTTAATAACACTGTAAAAATAGTAATCCAGGATTTTTGGAATAAGTAAAAATTATGCACACATCAATCACTCAAATTCCTCTAATATCGAAAACTCAATATTTCGTAAAATAAACATACCCAGACTATATCCCAATTGAATCGAACTACAAACTCCTTTCATAAAACAATATCCAAAAATACCAAAACGAAGGTCTGAAAGTGACCCAAGAGACACCAATCTTGTAACAGGAACAGAAAGACAACATAGTAATAACAATGTCGATGCTGGAATCAACAAAAATGTAGAAAACGTAATTGCCCGAGACATTTCACTTCAATTGCCAAAAATTCACCAGAATTCTTACTCATTTATAAAAATACGCATTGATGCTCCAAAAACAGGCTTATTATTTGCCTAAAAGTCTAAAAACATCTACTTAAAATCTCATCGTATTGATAATCGCAAACATCAACAAAATCGTTATCATTTTCCTTATATTAGGGTCTAACCCTACTTAGTTAACCTAAAGATATCAACTTTTACCTAAAACCTTATTAAACTGTAATTAAACCCAAATACATATTTTACAACATAAAGAAGATAAAAAATACTTAATTATAATACAGTTTTTTCAAGCTATAGCTTAATTGTAGTTACTTCTCTATCAAAATATATTATTGAAGCATCGTTTTTCCGTTTTTTTTTGTTTTTACAGTAAAATCCAAAAAATACTGAAATAAATAACCTATTCAAACGCTAATAAATATATAATCATATTAAGACTTCAAATTATGCTTATTTTGTTTATGGATTTATGACTACTTACTATTTTGTTATTTATCCTTGTGCCAAAAAATAACTAACTTAAAATACCAAACTATCGATAAAACTAATTTTAACACAAAATAGCCAATAAATAAACAGGCACTGCCTATAAAACCTTTGCTAAAGAGGAACAAAGGAAAACAAGGCAAAAAGTATTTACCAGGATTAAGTGCATAAAATTAAAATGGAATTTTTTTTTGGATTTTTAAAATATATTTTTACTTTGAAAATACTAGGAATAAATAGTTTAAAACGAGGGATCCATCTTAAAACTATTATCAAGGAATAAAAAAAAGAAAAAAATATTTATAATAATTATAAAATGTTTAAGGGGGGTTTAAGAAACCATGTGGGAAATTATAGCAAAAAATAAATATAGAAATAAATTTTCGTTATTAAAAAAGAAGTATTTTCTACACAAAAACATATAACTAAAAGTTTAACACTCATATGACTGTGATATACCCAGCATATAGTAAATATGTATGTGAAATATAAAAAGAATATACAAAATATAGATATTATATATCTTTTATTGATTAGAACATTGTAATATTGAGTAAACAATAAGTTAATATTAAAATATATACACAAAAACTAACTGGTATCAAGGAGTTATATTAAGTAAAGCGATTATAATAAGCGAGAAATAATCATTATATATATAAAACAAACAGAAATATATTATATTTTTATAAAGTATTTTAAATAACATAACAGACAGCTTCAGACATATAGCATTTTAGACAGATCTAACATTATTTGTAGAATATTTTTACATATACATTATATTACCGATTAAGTAATACAGGTTGAAGTTAATTTCTGTGCAATAAAAGTCAAAAATAAAACAAAATAATGGTAGCAGGACAAGAAAGAAAGCAAACACTTCTTCGGAAAGTAAAAAGTACATCTTTTTTCAGAAATCGCAGACAAGAACATACATTCAATATTTTATTAAAAACTATACCGCCTCTCATATCCAAAGAAAATGAATTATCAGAAAATTCATCTGAAGCGTTCCAAAATACATCGTATCAAAATAATGGAATACTAGAAAATCAAGCCTCTTATTCGAAATTTGATATTTATCGAGATATATATGAACTTAATCAAAAATGTGTGCTTTACAACAGTTCTTTTAAAAAAACATTATTAAAATCAGACGAAATACAACAAATCGATGTTAAGAATTATACCATAGATATATATGATAACTATAAAATAGAGAAAATACTTCATGAATTTGTAGAAACAGAAAAGTCATATGTACGTGGATTAGAGGAATTAATTGAAGTAAAAATACTAGCAAACTGGTATTTAGAATTTTTAATGATTTAAAATAGATATATATTAAAAAACCTTCTCCTGTTATATTACATAAAGAGTCACAAGTAGTTTTCGCAAATGTTCTTCCGGTTTTTATATTTCATAAACAATATATGCTTCCAGGAATAATAGAGGCAATTAAAAGTTTTAATCCAGCAGAAGTTTTAGCAGAAGAATTCCTTAAAAATAAGGATATTTTAAAAATTTATTCATGCTACGTTTCTGGATTTCAAGACAAAATTCATATTATTAGGCAATGGGAAAACTCTGAAAAAGGTAGAAAATATTTAAATGTTAGTTCATTTGCACTATATCGATTCTTTCTTACCAATATATAGTCGCGTCGTACGTTCAAATCACATAGTCAACTTAGTCTAATAAGCTATCTTCTCCTTCCTATTCAGAGAGTACCTCGTTATAAACTTCTACTTTCCAAATTATTGAAATATAAAGATTCTTCAATTATTCGCTCAGCTTTTAATCAAATTTGTTTTCTTGCATATAATATGAACGAAAGAAGACATCAAGAAGAAGGTTCTCGTCGACTTTTTCAACTTCAAGAAAACTTATGCTATTCTGACATTAATATCATAGAACCATGGAGAAGATTAATTAAAGAATCGAAAATGCATTATCTTTTAACAACACGAGCATCTTTCTTTTATGACCATTTACCACTTATTTTGGATAGGGAAGTTTCTGTTGTTTTATGTAATGATATTTTAATCATTTTCAATTATACTTGTACTTCTATCATAAAAATTATAAATGTAAAAGAATTGCAGATTACACACGCATGGGAAAGACCAAATATAGGTTTACGTTTTATTTTCTGGGAATTAGAAGAAATTTGGCACTTTGATGCTATAAAAGGTGATGCGGATGAATGGGTTAATATAATAAACAAAATCCATACTGATTCATAAACAATCACTAGATACTAAAACATTGTTTTTATTATAAATCACTTTTATAAATCTTCAAATTCCACTCCAAACTGATAGTAATAACCTTCATTTATATACATATAACAAAACATTTTAGCGTTATGAATGCTAATTTTTGGGAAATATAATATTATTTTATATAGTTTTAAAATGTAAATTCAATATTTTTGTTTATACATTTTTATAAACCTATCAAAAAACCTCAATATTTTTAGAACATAATTGCTTTTAAATGGAAAACCAATCATGCTTGAATTTTAGATCTAACATCTTCTAAACATATTTAATATTATAATTCTTCTGTTTCATATCTTTGCTTAGCACGATCTTTAACCTTAAAAAATCAAAACAATTGAGAAAAACGTAATTAACTTACTGATCGAACATAAGCTGCATAGTCGCTTGGACGCGGATTCTCTCCTAATTTTGCACCAACAGAACCAAGACCAACACCTTCTTGATACGCTTCTGCCTTAACTGGTTCAGCGATACCTTTACCTTCCAGTCCAAGACCCATTCCTTCAGTCCATCCCATTTTACCTAGAATGGCAGCACCCTTTCCTTTTGTTATATTTGCAGATTCTTCTGGTACATGGTGAGAAGCAGCAAAACTCTTTTTAGAACTATATGATGGGATGTCAGGTTTCGAAGGCTGATTGAATGCAATACGACGCTCTTGTGCCCTATCTCTATAATTATTATCATTCAAATTATCTATTTCTGATTCTCTCTTCATAGAGATCCGTTTCAAACGCTGTCTAGCAAGAGTTTTCGAATCTTCATTTTCTAAATTTTTCTGAAATATTAACAATAAAATATTCACAATAACGAATTACCTTATGCAACTCTGACAATTTTTCATGTTGTTCTATTTCCTTCTCAGACTTAAATTGTCTCTGGCAAAGTAAACATGCCATAAGATTCAAATCAGAGAAACTTTCAACTTTTGTTTCATTTTCAAGGGCTTGACCTGTCCGTAATTCTTGCTGCTTAACTGCCCATTTTTGCAAATGAGGAGCCATCTAGAAATAATTAATCAGATCAAATTCTAATTAGTGTATATATACCTTTATTGAACTATTATCACATCTTTTCTTTGCTATAATAAATAAGCAAAAAACGAAATCAAAATCAACTAAATACGTTTTTTTTGTTCAGATAATGAACTAGAAAAGTCAATCAATTAATTCGTTCTACAAAAATAAATACATACGACGCATCTCGTTTCGAGCCAACGGATACATCTTTCGAAAAAACAGGTGCTACATCATTTTAAGAAAAACAAATTAATAAAAATTAAATAAACCTTTCATACAAACAATAGAAGGATCATTTGCATTAACGGTATCAAAACCTGAAGAAGCGCTTGACTCTCCAACAAGAGTAGTCGATTCATAATCAGGTTTTTGGCCTTCGGGATAATGCTCTGACGTGTAGCCTTTTTCATCCCAATATGCCAATAACTGTCCAGTCCGACTCGCTCTAAATACAAATTCACTTGCCTCACCATATACAGGCACAAAAACACCGCCATGAATAAATGATAATAGAATAGATTTCGACGAAATAGTAAATCCTTTGTTTGAAGAAAAATTTGTAGAATTTGCAAGCGCTTTACTAGAACCCTATATAATATAAACCAATTAATAATAATTCAAAGAATACTTTACGTTCACATCAGCGTATTCAACAAAAGCAAATCCCCAGCTTTGACGTGTCATTCGATCACGGATTAAAAGCACGCGTACAATTGGTACTTGCAACTTTGCCATTCCTTTTACAATTAATTCTTCAGTTGTCAAAGGATCAAGTTTTCGAAGCAACAAAAATTGAGAAGGTGTAGTCGAAACATCTTGACTTCCATCATTTAGTACTAAAGGCGCCGCATGGGTCAAATTCCCTGCTACAGTGGCATCTAAAAGATTTTAA
The DNA here is from genome assembly GCA_018127085.1 of Pneumocystis sp. 'macacae'. Classification (NCBI taxonomy): domain Eukaryota; kingdom Fungi; phylum Ascomycota; class Pneumocystomycetes; order Pneumocystales; family Pneumocystaceae; genus Pneumocystis; species Pneumocystis sp. 'macacae'. The sequence continues at coordinate 340,105 of CM030730.1, forward strand.
TACTGAAAAAAAATTCACAAAGAACCATTACCCTGTTTTGCCAGCCCACACCTAAAACAGACCTCCCGACGAGGATAATTATTGATGCCACACTATATGACTGTCATCAAGACACCCTCAAGACCACAGTTGAACGATACACTGCGACAGATCCAGCCGTCATCATCCCCCCTATTCTCCTTACTATAAGAGATCCTAACACGGTTGTTCCCCATGTATAAATATGGAAAATGTGCATCTATAAATTGCCGAGCATGCTCCACTGATATAAACTTGGCAAACGCAAAACACCGTGATTCATCTGTTCCAATACGTATAAGTCTTGCACACATCTCTCTTTCCCTTACACGTCTCTCTGTTCCGTATAAGAACAACATTTTCAATTTGCCCACCAAGTTCTTCAATCACTTGATAAAGCTGTAAACCATCAGCCCCATCCCCACGGATAGATACAATCATATCACACATCCGTCTCAACAACATGTGGCTCTAATCCCTGGAAAATAACCTGTATATTCGGCTCTCCCGGTCCTTCTTCATATGCTCGCCGCCGATGAATGTTTTGATGTCCTGCACCTCCCGTCCCCCCCAAAAAAGCCCCTGAACTCCCCCCCCCTCCATGCATCCGTTCATGTCCTCCATATCCCCCCCGTTCTCCCCATTCCTGGCGCTCCCTTCGCCCATTTTCTTCTCCCCGAATCCCTCGCTCATTCCGCTCTTGTCTTTCTGTTCGGTGCCCCCAGCCGCGCCACCGCCAATCTTCCTCCCTTCTATATCCATTAGTTCCCTAAAAATACACTTTATATACTGCGTTTCATCCCACAAACGCCCCCATTTCCTATCTTACCTGCTCATCAGAATATTTGTCGTTCTCCGTCAAAACGTTGCAGCCGACTGTCCATATCTCTTGAACCAACGCGAACACGAAACACGAAAAGTCACGTGATATATGTAATACATAGATGTTTAGACACTTGTGCACAGTATATACATAGAATATCCATCCTGAAACCTCTGTCCCATAGTCTACAGAATGCCTTGCTGCCCATTAACCTGTCAACGCATCCACAAAACTTGCACACAATAAATTAGGGTAAACCCTGATTTACCAACAATGACAAACAATGCAAACATTATCACTTAGATCCTTTGCTATCTCATTTCCAGCACGGCATACTATTTTCAGAACTACTTATCCATGTATTCTTTAGTCCAGTGCCCTTGCGCTCTAATCGCAATATCATGTGATACGCTAGATACACTAGGCACAATTTTGATCTCCCCTTAGATGGCTTATCAGTTAAAAACATTAGCAACATATCTTACAAACAATATAGGGGTTAGTGTAACGCAATTAAATCAAGAGTGTATAGGATGATAGCAAAATGCAATAAATAGGGTGAGATGAAAAAGTGACAGGATAAGCTTATTACCATTCAGCAAAGGAGTTGTAAAGACTTAATAGAGGCCCATTGAGCTTAACACGGATCAAAACTCTTAGAAGACATTGAAAAAGAATTGAGGAGGTAGTGAGAGGAAGCAGTATAGAAAAAGCAGATATATATGGATATAAGTGCATATAAGACGGTAGGAAAGCGTTTATGAGAGAAAAGAAGCAGCAAAATGAACAGGTGTGTTTTTTAGTGACGAGAGCATGAATTAACGAGTAAAGCATAGCATATTCAGGGTCTCTTTTAATGGTGAAGCAGGAGTCAGGGAGCTTTAAAACAGAGATGCAAAATCGAGGGGCACCTATAGTACAGGAAATGATAAAAGGTCCAGAATATGGAGTATATGCACATATATATACACAGGAAAGGCCAGGACAGTTTCGTGGAGGACATAAGACATCACACAGTGTCCAGCAACCTATGCAGAAAATTTGGGAAGATGTGAGTGTAAAACGGAAAACTTATTCGGGATCTATGCGTAGAAATAAGGACTATCAGTGGGAACAGGCTACAGACAATGCACAGCGGAGCTCGCAGGCGAAGGAGCGAAGTTTCCGTACAAAAGAACAAGGGAAAGAGCCAAAATCTGGCATATATGCATCTCCGAAGAGCCATTTGAGGAGTATTGAGGCACAACATATTTTACTCCACCATACAGTGGGTTTTAAGGAGGGAGCAAGATGGAGAGCGGAAAAAAATGAGGGTTTCAAAATAGATGAAGATATGTTTAGGTCATGTAGAAGACCAGAAAAAAGCTCGAGAGCATCTATAAAAACGTATATAGGTTCTCTGCATGAGCTGAGTGAAAAGAGCTCATCAAATAGTGTCAGTTTAATGGAAACAGGAAAATTGCTTATCTCTCAAGAGTCACGTGACAAGTCGGGGTTAAGTCGATCATCGGGGATCCGCAGACAACATAGAATGTCTGTACAACATATAGGAAATGGTATATCTGCAGAATCGCGGAACACTAGAGTAGAGGTAGAGAAACGGGATTCGGTAGTGAGTAAAAACAGGAAATCAGAGGAGAAAAATGAATATTTTTCAATAAAAAAAGATTCTCCGGATGAAAGCGAGTATTTTTGTAAAGGGGAATTATGGAATGAAAAAAGACAATCCCAAGAAGAGTCGCTTTGTGACAAAAAGATGGATTCTAGTGAAAATGTTGTATTTTGCAAAGAAAAAACGCGTTCTTTAAATGAAAATACGTGCTCATATGAAGATACAAAATCTCTCGATGCAGAAATGGAATCATATGACAAAAGCAAGGGTGTCTACAATGAAAACGAAGTTTCCAATAACCAAAAATCAGTTTATGATGATTCGAACGCTAAAGAGAATGCTCATGACCAGAAATTAACGACTATTCTTTCTATCGTCAAGGAAATGTCTAAAACGAATACCGCTGATTTGTCGTTGAGTGCATTACAGAATCAGATTTCGAAGATATCAAAGTCCTCTCCAAATGGTTCAGAGAAACATTCCAGATTTTCTAAGGTTTCGTCATTTTCTACATCTAGTTTATCGCAGAAAAAAAAGAAAAGCAAAGATTTAGAACAAGAATTTTTTGAAAAAAATGCATCAAGTAAAGCAGCATTATTTCGAAGAAGTATATTTGGTAACTATATTATGGAAAATACATTCGATGATATCAAATCGTCTTTGAAAGATATTATTCGGCATAGTAAAAGTTTTAACAAAGAATTTGAGGATATTCCAAGTCCATGTTTAGATCGATTTCCAAAAAGAAACGATACACAGCATGAAACATTTATAAAATCACTTATGGGTGTAAAAAATAATTATTTTAAAGATTTTGTTAAAAGACCGCTTTCGGTATATGATAGTTTTAAATTCAGTATTCCATTATCTGTTTCTAAAGAAGATCAAGTTAATTCATCCTTTTTCTCAGATAAGTCTTCTGATCATAAAATATCTTTGCAAGAAACATCTAATATAAATAATTCTATCGAATCTAAAGTGGAAACTAAACTTCAAGAGCGTCAAACTATGCATAAAAAATTAGCATCGTTAGTTTCATTGAAGTTTCTAAAAGATGTAGATGCTTAAAAACAAGCCTTACCAGACGGAGAAATTATGAAAAATCTATAACGTCATGCTTACTTGGTAAAACGAATAATAAATAACAAAAATTTAGAATCAGGTGATAAAACATTACTTGATAATGCTGGTTCCATTTATTTGAAAAACAATTCTAAAGTAAATGAAAACTATAGCACTAATACTCCAGATTTTGATATTCTATGTAAATAAATAATTTTAGAAAACCCTCAAAGGTGTCTATAATTACTCACTTCATATGAATCCTGATAATGCAGTTTCATTTAGTAAACATTCTATTAAAATAGTTTTCTTTGGAACCATAAAGTTAATTATAGTTCTAATAGTTTATCTTCATAATTGTTTTGTATAAAGGATAAGTATTATAACTGTTATATTTCCTGTATTATTTGTTAACAAAATTAGGAGATATAGGAATAGAGAATGGGACACAGAATTCATCTCATTTACTTACTGATTCAAAACTTACATGTCCCTCAATATTCCGACCGCTATCTCAGTTAATGTTTTAGTCGATACATACGTATTAGTTGAATTGTAACGAATTGCAATTTAAATATTAATGTTTTCGTTTTCGGAATTTAGAAATAAGTCACTTGATAATATAGAAATATTAACTTCGTCAAAAAGGAACGGAAGTATTCATAAATTACTCATTTAATGATATTAAAATGATTTATCTCATAATAACACTATTTTTATTATATATATTATTTTTGAAAAATGTCATTTGAAAGAATAAAACCTAGCAATTTATTAATTCTAAATATGTTAATTGGAAATTTTAATCGTTTTTTTAAATTCATTATTTTTATATTCGAATAGAATTTTTATTATACTTTTTTTGGACATTTTATTTATCAGTTTTTTTTCAATTGCTTTTAAATCAAATCATATACAATTGAGATATAATTTTTATATAGAACTTAAATAAACTTTTTAAAACACCAGAAATATACTTAGTAAAAATATCATCTTGTATTTTTAGTTGAAAAGTTATTATGTATTAAATAATAAATGTTGGTCTTATACGTAAAAATAAATAAGGCTGTTACTATAAATAATATTTCCTGATTCAGTGAATGTATTTCTAGAATGATTTGAATTTAAAAATATTTGTTGATACATATAATTAATTAGAATCAACAATTGATTCTTGCAATTTTGTTTTATATCATTAAATCATTAGGTACTAAAGTTTACTGTAGATAAACTAATATACAGTATAGTATAATACATAATATAATCCTATAGAATATCTTATAATTTTTTGCTAATACTTTATTAAAAAATACTAAAGTTCTATATTAAAAAGCATTTTAATATTTATAGAAATTTTATTGTTTATTGTATACTTAAAGATTTCAAAAGAATATAACGTGATTTTTCTTTTGTGCTTGAATAAAATCTATTTTATTTTATTTTATAATCTACACTATCTAAAAATTTTCTAAAAGAAAAACCTTTTATAATTAATTATCGCTTTTTAACCACCAACGTCATCAATATTTTAAGTATGACTAGAAAGGCTTTTTTTACCTATAAAAAGTATGAAAATAACATAAAATATCATTATCGTTAAAAAAAACAACTTTTTCTGAAGACCTATTCTTAACACTTTTAACTATTAATTTTTAAATAAAGATAAAAACAAAATTACAAATAAACAATGTGGAATATTGATTCCACACAAAATGATTTAGGAAACATGAATAATGACAAAGACACTAAAGGAACAATACATGAGCAATTACAACTACAACAAAAAACATTATTAGAAGATCAGGGAAATTGGGTAAAAACATCTATAGAAGAATTAATAAACAAAAAGATTCCAGAAAATGTTACAGAGGATTTTACAGATAAAATCACTATTATAGAAAATGACATGATTTCAGAAACAACATACGAAAGCGATCGTTTCTTTCAAGAACAGTTTTCTTTATCACCCTTTAACATTGATACAGAAACCGTAATTAAAAAAAAAAATAATAAAGATAATGAGAATGATGCCTTAAAAACTAAGCATGAAAATAGAGACAATTCTACGGATCTAAATAATTTCAATGATTTGGATATGATGCGAGAAATGTTGCCTGACCTGCAGTACCATGCACTACGCCTTATTAATTTTCTTATTCCTATTATTTCTTCTACTATTCACACCAAAGAAATTATTACTATTGGTACAAAAATGTACAAAAAAAAGGAGTTTTTTTTACAAACTTTAAAATGTATTTTATTTAGATTTTTAATTATACTTACATTTTCATAGTAACTGTTTCACAATATACGCAAGCATGCTATATAAATTTATCGCAATTCTCAAACTATTTATCAGAAGACGAGATTCATGTTTTGATTTCTGCTAATGCAGCACTATTTTTATCTGAACTCTATAACCCTCTTTCCACGCCTCCTACATTTAAAGATTTAAAACAACAGTATCTCTCATTATACGAAATGGACCAGCAATTTCCTTTCATATTTAACGTTCTGTTTTCAGATTTGTATTTACAGATGATTGAGTTACGAACACAATTGTTTATACATACAATATGGATTAATGAAATATCAAAAGACAATGAAAAAAATTTTCAATTCGATGAAAACAGTGAACTAGAAAAATATTTCATGAATAAAAATGACCAGTTTGATATATCAGAAGAAGATAAAAAAGCATATGATAATGCGTGTATAAAAAGAGTAGAAGAGGTATAAACTTAATAATTATTTTTTGATTGCAAATTTATAATAAAAGATACAACACATAAGAAAGTCTTCAACTTTAGAAACTTTGGTTGAAGAATTTCCATGGAATAACTTTATTAAATTAATGACAAAGTTTGTAGAAAAAAATATATTAGATTTACTAAATGAACCCAAGGTTATAGATTGAAATATAAAAAATGTTTTTGATAATATTAGGTAAATAAATCGGATTTAGAAAATTATCAAAATGAGAAAACATTAATTACACCTTTTAATTGTAAAACAGTCCTATTATTAAATAAAAATACTGATAGAAAAAGCACAATTATCAGCTGATTTTAAAAATGATAATAAGAATCTTGTATATTCATTAGAACAGAAAGAACAAACCCTTAATTCAGAAAATGAAGGAGAAATTTCGTATTTTCCATTATTATATTGTTTTTAATAATATTTTTTAGAGCAAGTGACATAAAGCACCTTAGTCAAATAGTCTTAGGTATATAATAATACATATTTACATATTCACTTAATACATTATAAGCAGATGTTCAAAATAGTGATATTAAACACATTGAAAATAATAAGCAAAGTCCTAAACATATAAAAAGCTTTTTTGATAAACAAAAAGATTACCAAAAAAATATTTGGGAGCATCAAAATGAAAATTTTAAACCAGTGAAAAAGAGAAGTTCATTCAGAAATATACTTAGTAATCCTAATATATCTATTCAGCATGAACCTAGTTACAATATGAAAAAAGAAAAATATATAGAGCATGATCAATTACCTCATATTTCGACAAAAATTGACAATCCAAAAAATATAGAAAACTCTAAAGAAAATTTAAAAACAGATTTAGCATTCTTTACATCTCCTGATATATCTTCTGATTCGGATCCTAATTTGCCTCTTAGTTCGCCTCCTATTATACCTTCTGTTTCAGCGCAGGCTGCTATGGAACTTTATAAAAAATCTCTTGCTATTCAGGGATTAAGTTCTACTTTAATTATGAACGAAGATATTGTACAGCCTCTTGATGGTGCAGAGGGAAAAAAACGTAAACTAATTACAAATTCATATCAAGATTACAATGATCTTAAGCAACATTATCGGTTTAATAAAATTCGTAAAAAAGAATATAAACCTCAACATAGAATACCTTGGTCAGAGACTGAAACTAGCTGTTTAATGAAGGCTATAGAAGAATATGGACCTCAGTGGTCTTTCATATTATCTGTTTGTTTTCATAGATTTAGTAATAAAATTAATAGTATTAGCTTTATGGACCTAATGGAACCTTAAGTAGAGATTTAGCCGAAAGGGAGCAAGTTCAACTTAAGGACAAAGCAAGAAATATCAAAGAAGAATATATCAGGTTTTTTCATGACAATATAATTATATATTTACTAAAAAATTAAGAGCTCAATGGAAACTTCCACCTGGTTTCGATTTAATTACTTGTAAATATGATTAATTTTGATTATAAAACTGGTGTTATGTCATATAGATTTTTAAAAATTGTAGATATATTTTCAAAGTTTAGAGTATTTTTGGTTTTATTAAAATCTAACATTTAACAATGCAGAAAGCATATTTTAGAATTTCATGTTTATTTTTCATTCCAAAGAAAGAGATGCATAAATTTCTAATAGATGGATTTAGAAATAAAAATATTATGCATTATAATTATCGATTGATTTTTTAAAATTAAGTTTTAGTAAACTTGATTTTTATAAAAATTATAGTAGTTAATACATAAGGTCAGATTATAACAGTCGCAGCTTTTATATGGTTTTTTAGTATAACAAATTCTAACATAACTATTCTATTAGACATACGGTAGTATAATCAAATATAATTTTAATAGTCATTATTCAAATTATATAACAGCTAGCATATAAATACAGGACTTTTGCGTTATATTTATTAGAATGTGTGTTCTGGTTACTACTATTATTTATATTTGGAAGTATTGATAGACAGAAGCCTATCAATACTTCTATATAATAATTTTATTTCCAAAAACATAAAATATCTACTTTTGAACAGCTTTATTTTTGCCTAAAGTACATATATAGCACCTCATTTATATATACAACTAATACATGTACTCTGTGTTTCACCATATATGCTAAGTGTTAACATATATTCACTCTTTTACATTACGGGTTTACTATTTAAGTAATAAAAAACATACTTTTAGTTATCCAATCATTATATTTTATTTTACTGTCTACATCTTTAGTTTCCAATGTCTAATTATGCTATTTGAGTTCTAAATAAAATATATAGGTTTTAATTCTTTCAGTACTATTGTGCACAAACACAACACACATATATATTTATGATGGAATAAGAACATTATTGATAGGAATATGTATAAGTTTGACAAAAAATCCAATAAATCCCATCACTAAAAACCCAATTCCAATTGCCCAAGAAATTCTAAGGAATTCTATACATGTTAGAAAGCCTGTCTATATCACATTGAATATTTAATGTACATATGAGCCTGCAAAGAGTATAGAAAGCAAAAATGCATATATATGCATAAAATATACATACAATGAGCATACAACATGTATATATTCACTCTTTGAGAATATACTCCGCTTTTTGACAGATATTTTAATATTTTTCAACTTTACAGACTCTATAGTTCATTAAATACCTTCTTTGTCTGGTTTTGTGCAACGATTGATAAACTGCATGCCCTCCTTAAGAAATAAATTCGGGAGCTCTAACCACTCTTTGATTTGTTCAGACATTATTCAAAGGCTTTGCACTTAACAATATTCTATTCTATTAGAATATTAAAGACTTTCAATTAACAGTTTAGCAATTAACTTTTTTTGACGATTTGCTGTCTGGAGATTGTTAATAAGGACGATCGAAAGAAACGGAGAAACGTTTAAAAACAACAGTAAGCAATAATAAAGAAGTTAAGTATAAAGATAAATGAAAAATGAACATACGTCTTATATATATAGATTTACGCTTTTTTCTGTTGTTTTTTTGTAGTTTTTTAGTATTATTTTATTATTAAACAAAACCTATTTCTATAATATCAATATCATTAGAACTTTTAGTATATTATTTATTAAATAAACAAAGTTTTTATCTTAATTGGCTATAGTTTTTTAAGTGTTGTTAAAGACACACTTTTGCGTTTAAAAAACATTGAGGTCTATGCATAACTTGTAATGGAGGAAGATAACTTTGATATTGATATATATGAAGATGAACCATTTTTATATGAAGAAGGAAAAGATGATGAGATATTTGAGAAGGAAACACTGAAAGAATCTGCAAATATAAATACAGAAACAATAAAAACGAAATCGGATGCTTCAGATATTGCAAGCTCTATTAATGTAACAGAGCTTTCCAATATTAGAGAAAAAAAGAATAAAGAAAGTGCAGCATATTCAGAACATGATTTAGAAAGTACAGTGGATGATATAAATATATCAGGTAGTACGCTCGAAAAAGAGTCTTTAGAAACTAAGGTGGATACACGACCTATTGATAGTCATGCAACAACAGCACTTTATCTTGGAGAAATGAATTGGTGGAACTCAGATGAGGACATACGAAATGTTGTTCTTGAAGCAGGAATTGATTGTGAGCTCAAAGATATAACTTTTAACGAACACAAAGTAAATGGGAAATCGAAAGGGTGTGTTACTGAAATTACCATACTCAATCTTTAACATACAATTTTATCTGACAGAGTTGCATTTGTCGAATTTACAACACCTCAAGCTGCTACAGCAGTTAAGCTTTTTCTTGAAAACACTACAAATCCAGCATATATGAACGGCAATAAGAAATTTTCTGTAAGCTTTTCATCGACTTCAAATCCCTTTCGTACACTCCCTAAAGAACCTCCATCTAAAGCTACACGTGGACGAAACGATATAGTTCCTGCTAATATACGTGGATTAGCAAGGGGAAATTCAGGTAATCGGAGTTCAAACAACCGCAGTACACCTGGATATGGAAATCGACCAAACTCTGCCAATATTCAAGGGAATGTAATGATGGGTGGTATTCCAGGTAGAATGCCATTTCCTAACATGATGCCTTTCAGTAGGATGTTCTAAAAATTATAAAACACTATCTAACAAACAATTTAGGCTCATATTCTCAACAACAAGGTACCATGGGACCCGGTTTTAATACCAATATAATGGGCTATGGAAACTTTGGTAAGTTTAGAAAAGATATATTCACATAATATATATGCATATAAATATATATATATACTTTTAGGGAAACCAGTGATTGACATGTTTCAGGTGGGCCACAGGGCTTTCCAGCACCTCATTTTAATCCTGCATTTTTTGGAAATACTGCACAAGATCCTAATGCACTTCCTGATACAAATCCCCATGGTCAAAAAAGACAAAGAGGGTCTGAATAAATCACCGAGCACACATTCGACATGCATAGGATACATTATTTTTTAAGGATAGATATTTTAACATATTTTATCATTTATTCATGATCACAACCATCAAAAAACATTCATCAGATTCTCAGTCACAAACCAACTTATATTTAACCCTTTTTATACACAATAAAGCATCCCATTCACCTATATATTTCCTACTTAACCCTTCTGAATTGGGTAATAAAACATAAACCAATTTATTCTGAAACTTTATGTTTCTATTTAAAAAAATCAATTATCAGTAAAATACATAATACATACTATCTAAAAACCTACATTTACACGGTCATTCCAAAATAATGTCTATTTGTTCATTAAAAATTTTTGTTCTTTAAAACAATGCAGGCCTTATACCTTATCGCCATCACCTATAGATAAACGATTATATTTATATAAAAACTAAAGAAAATGTGCAAATATCTTGCTTACCCCAAAAAAATTTCTTATTTCGTATATTTTGATCTGAATCTATATTAATCACTTAAAATATAAAAAACAAAGCAAACATGAATATTCTGGAGTTGGATCATTTTCACGCTCTTCTAATATATGTGATAGATGTTCATAATGTCTTAGATCTATTTTCTCAATAAAAAAAACAAAACCAAATAACCTACATAATTGTAAAGCATTTGCACCAGAAAGAAGCAATGCAGGAATACAAACACTAAATATGATAAATAATAATAAATTTTCTAAGACATACAAAATTGATATTTTTCGCCATAAATCTAAAACTTAGTGATTTTTAAACAAAAAAAAAATTACCTGCTGTTTTTCTAGCGTGTTCTTTTACTGCTTCTTGTTCTAATATAAAAGCATCATGGGAAGAATCTTGTGTAGAGTAAAAACGATGCTTAGTGGATAGAAACCTTTGTGCTGTAATCCTACGTCGTATAAAAATTCTCGAGAACATATTGATATTTTATTGATATTTTTGTCGACAGAAACTTATATTACATAAAAATTTAATAAAAAATAAAAACGCATATAAAATATGAAATTAGGAAGATATTATTATTCATAAGGTATTTATGTACAAGTTTTCATATTTTTTTTCGTAGCAAAAAAGTTAATTTTTGAAATTTATAAGAAAATTAATAACTAAGATTTATTAATAAGTATTTTAAATTATGCGCTTAGTTTCATGGAATTGCAATGGAATACGTAATTTATTTGATTATTACCCATGGTGTTCAGAAAAATCTTTTGAAGTTTGTTTATTAAGAACCATCAAATAAAGTATTGATTATTTATGTAGTTTATCTTTAGAAAACTGAAAGCAGATATTATATGTTTTCAAGAAACAAAAATACAAAGAAAAGATTTAACCTATGATATGATAAATGTCCCAGGATACCTTGCATTTTATACATTTTCAAAAAAAAAGAAAGGATATAGTGGAGTGGCAATATACGTTAAACAGTCTTTTTGTATACCACTTAAAGCAGAAGAAGGCATTACTGGACATCTTCTGCATGCAGATACAGGCATTTCATATATTGAATCACCGGAGTCTGTTGCCATAGGCGGGTATACTAAAATTTCAGATCAACATGCGTTAGAACTAGATCAAGAAGGTAGATCTATCATTTTAGATTTAAATCTTTTTGTATTATTTGGAATATATTGTCCATTAAATTCGGATAATAAAAGAAGCAAATTCAGACAAACATGGATCAAAATACTAGACCATCGTATTCGAAATTTAAAAAAAATGGGGCGAAATATTATTATTATGGGAGATATTAATGCGTGCAGAGATATTATTGATACTTCATATGCTGTTGAAAAGTTTCAAGAAGATAATATAAATGAATTAGAAGATCTAGATCAAAGATCGTGGCTTAACAGAATTTTATTGCCACACCCTGAGGGATTTATGGTTGATATTTGCAGGCATTTTCATCCAAATAGAGAAGGAATGTTTACTTGTATGTAAAATATTTTTTTTTCATATTCAATTTTCAGATATTTAAGGCTGGAATACAAAAATTAATGCAAGACCTTGCAATTTTGGTATATAAAAATAATCTTTGGATATATATTTATTAGAGAAAGGGACTCGTATTGATTATATTCTTGTTAGTCAAGAATTATTACCATGGTTTGAATTTGCTGATATACAGATGGACATTATGGGCTCAGATCATTGTCCAATTTTTGCTGAAATTAAATCAGAATTATATAATTGGGAAAAAAATGGTAGAGTAAATAATATATTAGATCTTTTGAATAAATCCGGTACATATATAAATGGAATATTAATATCTAAGTTACCTAAACCTCCTCGATTAGAAGTACATAATTTTCTTGAATTTGCATCTCAAGATATTATATCAATGTTTAAAAAACAGGAAAAGCAAAATATTCAGAAAAAAGGAAGTTCAATGTTTAATACAATGAGCTCTGTTAAAAGAACAACATTCAAGTCCTCGTTAAATTCATCAAAAAAAAAACTAAAGAATTTTTCAGATCAACCCTATATTATCTCATACTTTAGAAATATTCATAGTCAATCAAAATATCATACTGAAAAAATAGAAAAAAATATTACTGCATTTAAAATATTAAGTTCTCACGAACTTGAAGATAAAAGTATGAAAACTGTACTGCAAACATTTAATCCAACACAAAGCAATACGCCTTTGAATAAGAATGTGATCGAATCATCTAAAAAGGTATGGAATGATATATTTAAAGAACCTTTACCTCCTTTATGTGATGTTCATCAAAAACCTTGTATTAAACTACAAACTAAGAAGCCTGGTATAAATTTTAAACGGTATTTTTGGACATGTTCTAAGTATATGTTTATTTATATTAAATACACGTCTTACTTATCAACTAGTCCTATTAGAATGGAATGCAGTAATCAAGATATATCAGATTTTGATATGAAAAACAAATTTAAATGCAATTATTTTAAATGGAGTAGTGATCATAATCAAAAACTTTCAATTAAAACTAATAAGAAATAATGTGAGCTAGATATAGAATATTGAATATTTATTTAAACAGGTCTAATTATAAATACTACATACTTATACAAAGACTAGCATTTTCCAAAAATTAAAATAATTAATGTTAATTATTTATCAATGTCATACATTTTGTTTTTGTAATTCTTATCATATATAATTTATGCTTTTTTAGAATTTTAAATTAAGTTAAATTATCTTATTTATATCATTAATCAATCTTGTAATAGATTCCTTTAATTTCATATTATTAGAAACTAGAACAGAATATTTGTTCAAAGCAATCAAAATAATATCATTTTTCATTAATGGACGTTCATTTCGCCCAAAACCGGCTTTAGTGTTAGCTTTTACCCATAAAGTTATTAAATGTACAGCTTCTTTAATTAAAAAGACCAAAGAAGATTTTGTTTGCCAAGGACTTTCACGACGATCTATCATTTCATCTAAAATAGAAAAAATTAAACCATGAGATACTCCTGCAGAAAGAAAAGATTCTATAAGCCAGCCCTGGGGCATCCCATCATTCTGCCTTTCAAAATTATATACCTCTAACATAGGAATAAGATCTTCAAGAGGAAAAACATTCTCTGAAGATCCAAATTTTCTTCCCAACCTACGAATAAGCTCTGAAATAGCTTCATATGCTTTAATATTTTTACTAAGAGCGAGATTATTTTCTAATTTTCATTAAAAACAAAATATAGTTCTGAAAATATACCTTTAGCTATAATTTTTTCCCAACACTCAATAATATCAGCTTTCCCTCTATAATCTGAAACATGAAATATCGCTAAACATATTTCGTCATAACCTAAAAAATCGGCATATTTATTAAAAAGCTTTAATTAAAATCAACCATATTTTCAAAAAATATATAAAAATGACTTACCTCGGTAAGAGGTATTAATTTTCCATCAAGATTTCTTATCATTTCATGCTTTTTTTCAAGACTTAATCTTTCATCACCACTAGAAAAAATTAGCGTATATTTATAGTTTTTAATTATTTATACCGAATAGATTGAATAATGTCATCTTGAATAGTAATAACGTCAAGCTCTTCCTGCAAATCATGTGCCAATTTATTCATCATTGGTCTAATTTCTAAAGAAACATCGCAATTGCATAATCCTTTTCCACGACTAAGATATTCCATTCTTTGACCTAAAGTAATAGGAAAATTGCTTTGTGCTAATTCATATAAAACACGCGCCGCTTCATAAAATGAACCATGTCTTGAATGGTATTGCCATAAAAGATCAGCTAAATCAAGATCATTAATACTTTTTCTTTCCAAATATGCCTGAACATATGGTGTTTCAATCTAGATAATTAAATATTTTTTTAACAATTATAAATACCAACATTTAAAATTCTTTCTAGCATTCCACGTTCAACATACCAATCATATAAAGAATAATGAAACAATTCGTCTTTTGATAAATATGCTGTTTTATACGTATCATCCCTTAATAAAGTAATATTTGAATTATCGTTATCTAAAGTTTTTTCAATTATTTTATCGATGTCATAAAGAGTTTCAAAAATTAATGAATAATATTTCATACGTTGACTGTAATAATAATGTCGAAAATCCTTAAATTATTAGAATTAATACAAAAATAGATGAATCAAACATTTAACGGAAGCCCATCTATAATATATGATAAAGACAAATTATCAGGATCAAAAGCCTTAGCAACTGCTAAGCATAATTCCACAGCACCTTGAATGATTTTAAAAATTATTTTATATTAAAATAAAAAAACCTGTATGAAAACCTAAATCTCTAAATTCAACAACTGTTTCATTCAGATTTTCCAGAGTCAAATTAGAAGCAATTTTAATAAAAAGACGAAGACATTCTTGTAAAGACCTTTTTTTTTCTTCACTAAATTCAAATTTTTCTTTTGCCCGTCTTAATTGTTCAATAGCCTAAAAGAAATAAGATAAATTTTTTTTAGAAAAAAAAAAAACCTTATACATAATAACATCGTCTGCACTACAAAATCCACCGCACCTTTTCCTTAAAGATTCACTAACAGCATCCACACTACCACCTCCAGCTAATTGTTTATTAACAATAGCCGTAACCAAATCTTTTGCCAACTCTTTTCCTGATTCTTTAGAAAAAAGATCTTCAAAGGTAAGTTTTAAACAATTATCTTGACTTTGTTTTGAAAGAGATGAAATTATATCATGCAGTTTTGATGGCGTATCATCTATAAGAACACACACAAAAGATAATCCTTCAATGATCCTACGTATTAAAAGAATTAAAGCATGAAGAGCCCTATGTTCAGCTTGAAAAGAAATCTCCTCAGAACGACTCATTGATCCAGAAAGCTGATCTGGAGCAATAAGTCCTTTTATATATGATTTATTATTATCAAAAAATTCAAGCAATGTAATGAATTCAGATCGAATACGAAGTAATGTAGATGGAGGAAAATTACTTGAATAAGTCTTAATGGATAATTTCTTATTAATAGTATGTTTTATAAATGGCTTTTTCCATAATTCTTCAATACTTCTAGCTATATATATGACTAAACCATCATGACGACCTGAAAGCTGTACATTGTCCAAATCTAACGTTTCTTGCCCTAAGTTTTTTAAAAAATTAATTAAATTTAAAAGAACTAAACCTACCAAATTTATATTGTGTTTGTTTAGTGAATGGTTTACCACCAAATTCAATATAATATTTCCGAGCAACTTCAATAACATCAGAATCAGCTAATACATTATTTCTATTAGAAAAATATTTAGTATTATAATATTCGTCAGGTTGAGACACAGTATCAATTCTTCCACAAATCAAACCTAAACATGTTGCACAGCCTTCAGCTTGTCCAACCATTTCAAAAAATGATTGAATTTCTTTTTCAACACCGTTAAGAGTAGATCCACCATATTTTATAGCAGAATAAAGAATCTGAAAATTATTTCTTCTTTGTATGATATGTACACCGGTATTTGTTAATACTGCTATTTGAGGAGAAAATGAATTATATTGAGTTTTCAATTCGTTAGGACAATATGTTGGTGGCGTAAGTAAAGAAACTGCTTGAACATAACCTTCTAAAGGTATCCATCCAGCTGTTTCAATTAATGATAATCGATGATTATTAAGTGTTCCATGAAGAATCCTGCCTGTATCTGCAGCAGAAGCAAAAAGTTTATCACCTTCGGATACTGAAGCAGAAGATTTAAATGCTAAAAAATAACCTGGAGAAAAAACATGACCAATACGAATAGAAGTCAAAATAAATGAAGATAATGAATTTAAAAGAGTATTATTATTTAAAACTTTATATGATATATTACTTGGTTGAACTTTATAATCTTCCTGCTTATTATCGGAGTCAACTGGTGGAAACCTAACGTGTGTACATGTCATTGTAGAAGGTGGCCCATTTATATTCCAACTAGATCTCGATGCTCTTAAATATAATCTACAACCTGTAGATGTAATAGCAATAAGATATATTTGACTAGATTCAGTTAAAGGTACAGGTGCTAGTGAAATGATAGTTGTTGTTCGTGGATCCAAAAGAGAAGAACTAGCATTAACCATTTGAGCATGCGCTACAATTGAACGGTAAGAATAGCTTATAACATGATTAAGACTCTGTTGGTTTGCTAAATGATATGCACGAATAGAAGATTTGGATGTTAATGCATATAGCAAATTTCTTGAATTATCTATTACAAGCTGTAAAATTGTTTCTAAAAAAATGTTATAGAAAATTAAAAAAATTAAAAAAAAGAAACCATTTTTCCAGTTAAACCAAAGCCCCTTTGGAACAAAACGGTCAATTACTGTTCCTGTATGATTTACTTTACTACATCTTTTAGAAAACCATCCGTCATCAATTTGATATAAAATCTCGTAAATACTATCATCTTGTTTTCCAGAAAAAAAAATACGCCCATCTATAGTACCTTCTATACATAAAACATCAATACCTGAAACTGAAACAGACATTTTTGTTGAATAAAAAACAAGTTCTTTAGCATTTTCTGACGATTTAGAAGTTAAATATTCTACACCTAAAAGAAAAATATCATTTAACGTAGAAATCACAAGTAAAAATTCAATTGAATCAATAAAAACACCTAATAAATGGCCATCAATACATCCATATAGATTCGAGTACTTTACCAGGTCTAGGTTTTACTAATTTAATACAAATAATTGTTCGATCTAAATCTTCATAAGATTGAAAGTCCTCACTTACAGAATCAGCTCATATTTCTGCACAGAAAGCACTTAAAAAGTGCTTTTAAAATATTTTACCCATTTAAATAGTTCCATAAATATAATCTATTATCTACTGTAATCCATGCCCTCTGTATTTCAGGGAAAAGTCCCATCTGTGTATAACATTCTGTTCCTAAAATTAATTAAAATAAAAAATACCGCTATATAATATTCTTTACTATTATATTGTTCGAAAATAGCATCTGGTATGTTCATTACTGAAATACGTGAAAATGGCTTCCAAAAAAAATGCAGAGGCAAATTATAATCAGAAGAATATCCCTCTATTTAATTAGAAAGAACTAAAAAGTATTTATCTGTTGTTAAACGTGTTAAAATATCACCAATTTCTGGATAATTTTCATCTCTTGTTATACATATATTAATTGCTGTGCTAGCTCGATAAAGTGGCTCAAAAAGAGGATCAGTAGATGAATGAGACTGTATTTTATGATCTTTATGGCCGAGAATAGCTTTATTCTCCATTTTAATGCCTTTTCAACGCAATTTTTATGTTTTGGCAAGAAAGGACGTTGAAATAGAGGTAATATAAAACGATAGCGACATCATTTTTCTTATTATCAAAAAAAACATATTAATAATGAACTTTAGCATTTTATTAGGAATTTTTGAAGGTATATTTGTTTTTGAATATAAAAAATTAATCTTGTAGAATATCAAGAAGCTAGTGTTTTTCTTCGCTTGATTAGCCTTGTAGGTTTTCTTTATCTTTTCGCATTTTTCTGGTCTTTAAAAAGACTTGTATATGAAATATTTTTTGCTAAAGGACTTAAAGTAAATTGTTTTGCTTTATTTTTTTTTGTTTTTAAGAAAAAAAGTTGGAAAAATTCCAAACAAAATCAGGTGCCTGGGCAATTATTACAGGTGCTTCAGAAGGGATTGGTCGTGAATTTTCACTTCAACTTTCTGAACGTGGATTCAACGTTGTTATAATCTCTAGATCTAAAGATAAACTTAAATCTTTATCACAAAAAATAGGTAAATATGTATTTTTTTGAAAGGGCTATTCTTATTTATAACAAAGAAAATACTTATGCAACTAGGGTGATTGTTCATACTATGGACTTTTCCAAGTCAAAAGATAAAGATTATGATGCTTTGAATGAGATTATTAAAGATTTGGATGTAAAGATTTTAGGTATATTATGGAAAAAATGATTTAATATTTAAAAAAATTAGTGAATAATGTTGGATTATCTCATCAAATGCCAACACCATTTTCGTCAACTTCTTCATGCGAAATTTCTGATATTATAACAATCAACTGTATAGCAACGCTTAGAATGACAAAACTTGTTATTCCTGGAATGATTAGAAGGTTAATTAAACGTAGATGCTTTTGATATAACTTATTAAGAATTTAGGAAAAGTGGACTTATATTAACAATGGGCTCATTTAGTGGGATTTTTCCTACACCTCTTTTAACTACATATTCGGGAAGCAAGGCCTTTTTAACAACATGGAGTCAAGCACTAGCAGAAGAATTGAAACCCGAAGGCATTATTGTTCAATTGTTGAATTCATATTTTGTTGTAAATTCTTTTGTTTTTTAAAAAAAGTATTTTAATTTATAATTTAGGTTTCATCAATGTCAAAAATTAAAAAACCATCTTTTTTTGTTCCTACACCTAAGTTGTTTGTAAAAACAGCTCTTCAATCAATTGGTTTAAAAAGAGGGGCATCTACTCCTTATACAACAACGCCATATCCCTCTCATTCTATTCTAAACTGGTTTCTGGAGAATATAGTTTTCAAATTAAGTCGTTCATATTTTCTTAAACACAATTTAAAAATGCTTCAAAAGATTCGGAACCGAGCTTTGCAAAAACAATCTATTAATAATACGTAAATATGCTTTTACTTATTCATGTACGTTATCAAAATATGTTTATATGTTGACATTGATTTTATCATGATTTTGTATGTTTATATTAAAAATTATAATTATTTTAGATCTTTTATTATCTATTAAGCTTTAATGCAAAAATAAGGTTAAAGTTTTTAAAATATTTTAATGTATACTAGTAAAAAAGTCTAAACCTAGAAATAAATCTTTAATTAATCTTTTATATATAAATCATCCTTTTTGCTCAACTTTTCGAATACCACTTTATTCTAGCTTTAAATTTTTTTAAAAAAACCTAAATTAGACTTTTGTAGTTATGAAAAAAGTTGAATTGAATCAATATGATCTCAGATACTATGATTCATATTCGCATTATGGAATTCATGAAGAAATGTTGAAAGATGAGGTTCGGACTCTTTCTTACCGAGATGCTATTTATCAAAATAAACATTTATTTCAAGATAAAATTGTATTGGATATAGGTTGTGGTACAGGGATTTTAAGTATGTTTGCAGCAAAAGCAGGAGCAAAACTTGTTATTGGTGTAAATAGAGTATTTATTTATAAAAAATATATCTAATCATTTTTACGTTAGATTGACATGTCAGATATTATTCATCAAGCAGAGGAAATTGTTAGAATCAATGGTTTGTCGGATAAAATTCTTTTAATTAAAGGAAGGATGGAAGATACTACTCTTCCTGTTGATAAGGTAGATATTATTGTGTCAGAGTGGATGGGATATTTTCTTCTTTATGAAAGTATGTTGGAAACAGTGATTGTTGCGCGGGACGCATATTTAGTCTGTTTAATTTATATTTTCATTTTTTTTAATCAAGTATTAGAAAGAAGGCGGACTTATGTTTCCTAATAAGGCCACCATGTTCATCGCTGGAATTGAGGATGCAGAGTATAAAGAAGAAAAAATTGGATGTAAATGATGTGAATTTTTGAGTTTTTTTATCTTAATATTATTTTTAGTTTGGAATAATGTATATGGATTTGATTTTACACCTATTCAAAAACTCGCAATGAAAGAGCCTTTAGTTGATACAGTAGAATTTCGCGCAGTTGTAACAGATCCTTATCGTCTTCTAACATTAAACCTTTATGATGCTAAAAAAGAAGATTTATCTTTTACAAAAAACTGGGAATTAAAATCTCGAAGAAAAGATTATATTCATGCAATGATTGCATGGTTTGACATAGAATTTGAAGCTTGTTATAAACCTGTTAGGTTTAGTACTGGCCCGCATGCTAAGTATTACTTTATTTTTTGTTTTTTTTTTTTTTTTAAATTAAATATATCATAGATATACTCATTGGTAAACATTTAATTGTTTTTTATTAACATCTTACTTCATCTATAGGAAACAGACTGTTTTTTATCTCAATGATGTGATTCCTGTTAATGTTATTTTAAATGTGCGTTTTTTTATTATTAATTTTCTATAGGAGGGTGAAATCATATATGGTACAATAACTAATGGCCCGAATCAAGAAAATCGTCGTGATTTAGATATTACAATTGAATATAAATTCAATGGAAGTGATAGACCTATTAATGGAATCTGTTCATATACGATGTTAGTAATTTAATGCGATAGAACCCTCTTAACTTTAATTAGGTGTTAAGCAATTTCGAATAAGAACTTTTTATTTATTATCTCTTATTTAAAAATACATATTTTTTAAATTTAAGAAAAAGATTTTATCTTAGATGAAATCATTTATTTTTATAAATTTTGAATTTTGACTTTTAGATTTTCTATTAAAAAAGGAAATTACCTAAAAATTACGTTTAAAAAGTCCTTTATTAAAATATAAAATTAAATTAATATGGAAAATGTTTTATTCGTTTTCTTTAAATTAATTTTTTTGCAAAAATTATCTCACTAAGATCTTGTGTCGAATATATATATTCTAGTGGATTTGAGTATTAAAAATGTAATTCTTTATTATTTGTTCATCTTTATTCTTATAATAGAAGCATTTTTTAATATTCTTTTTCGATTTACTTTTATAAAAATATGATAATATATTGTTTTGTCTTAGAAAAGTAAATCTATAAATAAATCATTTTTATTTCGTTGTATTCTATCTATTTTCAAAAATATTCTTTTTTTTATATTTTAAATCTTATTTTTCGATATTTCGTTATATATACAACGTTAAAAAAATTTCCGACATCAAGACTTTTATTTAATTCTTTAATTGTTCCGCAACTAAGTACATAGTCGTCTATTGTTTTTTATTTTTTCTTATATCTTGTTTCAATTAGTCATGAAGTCCTCCAAGAAGAAAACAAGAACTACACGTTCTGCAATTTCTGATGTAGTTACAAGAGATTATACGATTCATTTACACAAAAGGGTATTTATAGTCTTTATCTCTTCTTTTGAATGCTTATGCATTGAGGTTTTTGGATGCTCATTTAAGAAACGTGCTCCATCTGCAATTAAATCTATTCGAAAGTTTGCGTTCCTTCATATGGTTCGAGACTATATCAAATAGTTTTTTATTTATTTATTTTCAGGGCACAAAAGATGTTCGTATTGACCCACAACTAAATAAAGAATTGTTTAAGAATGGTATTAAATCAGTTCCACATCGTATGCGTCTTCGGTTATCAAGAAAACGCAATGATGAAGAAAGTATGTCTGTATAATATACGGATGGATCTCTTATTTTTTGTAGATGCAAAAGAGAAATTATATACTTATGTTCAGTACGTAAGCGTTCAAGGTGGTGCAAAAGGCCTTCAAACAACAGGTTTTTGTCTTTCTCTTTTTTTCATTAACTGATAGCGCAGTGGTTGAGGAAGCTGTTTGATTATTATTATTATTATTATCTTAAAAGCATATAAATATCTAAATATTTATTCTGTTTTATATATATTCACAATTTTTTCTTTTGTTATTATATTTTTCATTTTTTGTTCTTTTATTCTACATTTCTCCATATCGCCGTTATTGCTTTGTTGCAGTTATTTTGATCTTTAAAAATGTTTTTTAGACCCAACAAAACTTTATTTTACATAGGATTGACTGGTTTACTTGGATACGGAGTATATCATGTATTTCGGCTTGGCATACCTTTTTCCAAAATGTTTGGATCCAAATGGGGTCTTATAGAGCCGACATTTGTTGATAATAAAGAATGGATTGAATTAACGGTAAGTTTTTACATTTTATGAGTTTCTATTATTTCTTACTAGTTATTCTAATGTATATAAGCTCTCTAAAATTACTGATTTCAATTACAATTGTAAAATTTTCAGATTTGATTTGCCTACAAAAAATAGTGTTTCAGGGCTTCAAGTAGCATCTGCATTGCTTACACGAATTGAGTCACCGTTGCAACCTCCTATTATTAGGGCATATACTCCTGTTTCAGAAGAAAATACGAAAGGAATTGTTCTTTGTATATATTATTTTTTGCTAACGAATTTGTAGGATATCTTGAGCTTCTTATTAAAAAATATGATAATGGACCTATGAGTTCTTATATTCATGGAATGAAAATCAACGATAAGTTATCATTTAAGGGCCCAATTCCTAAATATTTATGGACTCAGAATATGCATGATCACGTCATATTGATTGCAGGGGGTACGGGTATTACGCCTATGTGTAAGGAATCCTTTTTTATTTTATGTTTTATCTATATATGATATATATGCAATATATATATCTTGTTTTTTTCTATTAAACTTGTTAACAGAAAAACTAGATCAGCTTATTCGCAAAATTTTTGGAAATAAGGAGGAAAAGACTCATGTTACATTAATTACAGCTAATGAAAGACTTACTTTGTCTTATTTTGTGTTTAATGTGTTTTAGATCTCTGAAAAAGATATATTATTATATACAGATCTTGAACAATTAAGAAAGAAATATCCAGATAGGCTTAATGTAGTCTATGTTTTAGGTAAAAATATTTGGAAAAATTAAATATTTATTTGATATTTCTAAAGATAATCCTCCTGAGGGTTGGAAAGGTGAATCAGGAAGAATTAATAAAGATCTTCTTAAAACCTATCTCCCGGATCCTTTGTCAAGAAATATTAAAATTTTTGTTTGTGGACCTTCTGGGTTTTATAAGGTATATATTGTGTTTCTTTATATGATAGTATTTTACTTTTTTAAAAAAAGGCTATTAGTGGAATGAAAATATCTTCAACTGATCAAGGAGAATTAGAGGGCTATCTTAAAGAGGCATGTTTCATTAATATATGTATTGCATACTCAGCTAACTTATCTATATAGCTTGGATATAGTAAAGAACAAGTAAAATAATTAATGTTAAAACATACGTATAATTCATGGCAGGTTTTTAAATTTTAAAGAAAATATCATATATTCTATTTACAGTATTCCTCATACAATATAAATATTCATTTAGTAAACATAATTTCACTATTTAATTTATAACCGTGAAAAAAGATAATAAGTGCATTGCCAGCTCCTTATGCCCTCCAAATGCGTTTAATTCCTTCTATAAAAATAATAAATTTTGTCATAATGAATATTGTATTTACCAGTGATTCCAACATCATTTGTCTCAAATTCATAAAGACCAACAAAAACAAGACTTGTTGCTCCCCGCAATAGCCATCTCATAAATGTAGAAAAAGATCCATATTCACCTATATTTTTTAATTATTTATAAAGAATATAGGAAATTTTACGCTTAGGAAAATAATCTGTAATACATGTATCAAACCTAATATTCATTAAAAAGGAACTCAAAGAAAATAAATTTACCCAATATGAGAATGAACAATAAGCGCTAATGAAAGTCCCGCATCAAAAATGAGATTTGTACTTGAGCCTACAAAGGGTGCCATCACCAATGGAACTAAAGATATAGAAATAAGTCGTTCAAATGTCCAATGATAGCTCCCATGCATAGGCGAGGGCGTAGGTACAGGTGAAGGGTCTATTATTATGATTTATCTATAATAAAACGGTAAAATACCATTTACTGAACCAATAACAATTTCTACATAACCATATTAAAATAAGATATTTAGATTAAACAAAACTTACGAGGAGGAGCAGGACCAAGCCCTTTCCTTATAAAAGATGTTTTGAAATATGCAGGATGTTCTTAAAAATAAAATATTAACAAATTGTATATTTTTAAAAAAAAAGACTTTTACTGCTATGAAATTTTGCTACTCCAAAGAAAACAAGCTTAAAAGGACAAATATGGTCAAATTTTCTTAAAGTAATTAAGTTTTTTGGCACCATTTAGTTTATTCTTTAACGTTTTTAAATTTTTAAAGTTTTGCTAATTCGAGTTTCTAACGAAAAATATTTCAAATAAAAATACGTTGAAAGGATATAATCAGCTATTTAGGCTAATTTAATAGTATAGTATTTTTGAATATATAGATAATTTCAATAAGTATTATTCATTTTTGATTTGTTTTTGACTGATGAAAATAGAAAAATTAGATAAAAAGATGAAATTTCAAACTAAACTTTTAAAACATGCATTGAAAAAATGCTTCCATAACAAATGCCTTCCAGTATATCCAGGGAATAGGATTCTATTTAGAAAATATGCTTCAGTTTCTGAATTTCTTTTAAAAACAGAAACAACAACGCTTCAAAATGGATTTACAGGTTTTTTGATATCTAACATTATAAAATACCAATTCATTAACAATATATAGTTGCATCTGAAAGTTTTCCACATTCGCAGACAGCAACAGTAGGTGTATGGATTGATTCTGGTTCTAGATCGGAATCTTCTGAAAATAATGGTGTTGCTCATTTTCTTGAACATTTAGCTTTTAAAGGTACCAAATCTCGTACACAGCAAGATCTCGAATTAGAAATTGAGAATATGGGAGCACATTTGAATGCGTATACTAGTAGGGAACAAACAGTATATTATGCTAAATCTTTTCGAGATGATGTCCCTAAAGTGGTTGATATTCTTGCAGATATTTTGCAAAATTCAAAATTTGAAGCATCTGCTATTGACAGAGAACGAGATGTGATACTTAGAGAACAAGAGGAGGTTGATAAGCAAGTAGAGGAAGTTGTTTTTGACCATTTGCATGCAACTGCCTATCAAGGTTTTATTTGTTCTATATACTCAATTTTATAACTTATTTAATTTAGGTCATCCATTAGGATGTACTATTCTCGGACCAAAAGAAAATATTCTTTCAATGAAACATGAACATCTTATTTCTTATATAAATGAAAATTATACAGCAGACCGTATGGTTTTAGTTGGAGCAGGTGGTGTTTCACATGAACAACTTGTAGAATTGGCTGAAAAATATTTTTCTAATCTTCCAACATCTCCTAATCCTGTCAATATTGGTTCATCTCGAGGTGCTTCTCCTAACTTTGTAGGTTCAGAGGTACGGATTCGAGATGATACTTCACCAACAGCAAACATTGCTATTGCTGTTGAAGGAGTCTCATGGAAACATCCGGATTACTGGGTAATGTTAGTGATGCAGGCAATTGTGGGTAGGTTTAATTATAAAATTTTAATTATTTGCTTATAATATTAGGCAATTGGGACCGTACATTAGGATCAGCATCTCACCTCAGTAGTAAATTAAGCGGTATTGTTTCGAAATATAATCTTGCAAATAGGTAGATTTTAAAATAAGGATTTGAATCATAAAAATTAAAAAAAAATAGTTTTATGTCTTTTTCGACAAGTTATTCAGATACTGGGCTCTGGGTAGGTTATATGATTAATATTTTGCATTATTTTAATTTGTAGGGTATTTATCTTGTTTCTGAGAATTTAACATCTTTGGATGATTTAAGTAAGAATTTTAAAATTAATATTCTTAGATTAATATTTTAATAGTTCATTATGCATTAAAAGCAAGATTTTTTGTTATTATATATTTGTATTGTCTAATATAAATAGGAATGGAGTCGTTTAAGTCTTTCTGTTACAAAACCGGAGGTCGAAAGAGCAAAAGCACAGATAAAAGCGAGTTTACTTTTAGGATTAGATGGGACTACTGCTGTTGCAGAGGATATTGGGCGGCAAATTGTTACATGTGGTAGACGTATGACACCATACGAAGTGGACAAACATATTTCAAAAATTACAGAAAAGGATGTTCAAAGAGTGGCACAAAGTAAACTTTGGGATGCTGATATTGCTGTTAGTGCAGTTGGATCTATTGAAGGATTGCTTGATTATAACCGTATGGTCCCTTATTTTTTTATGCAATTACTTATTATTTATAGGCATTTGTGCAAACATGTTTGTAAACCATTATATAATAGCATTACATTAACCCTTATAGGTCACTTAATAGATGGTAAGCATAAAAAACTATAATGTAGATAAGTTATTATATTGCATATAATACTAAAATTTCATAAAAACAACTAATATTTATATTTAATAAATAAATAGATATATTATATCTCGTTATCATCTATAACCTCATTTATGTCTATATCATCAAAATCGTCATAAATCGTATCTTTAGGTAATCGCGTATATTTTTCAATAGGTGTAAATATTGATCCTATTTTCTCAATCCACTTTTTCCTTCGTTCTAGTAGCGCATGAATATGGTTATTTAATCCTATCTTTCCAGAACCACCGTCAATTGAATTAGCACTCCCTATGTTTTTTTTTTTTTTTGCTTCAATGCTTTTAGATCTTTTTAAAAAAGCTTGTTCAAGTTGTTTGTTGAGATCGTTTAAAATAACAGAATATTCTTGATATGCAAGATGTTCCTTTATTAACTTTATTAATTTATTTTTCCTTGCTGAGTTGATAGCACATTGTCGTCTTAATTGAGATTGTAAAGATCGTAAATTTGACGATATTTCATCATCTTCTCGATTATTCCAATCGATCTATACAAAAATAAGATAAGGTGTCTATATTGAAAACCAAAATATACCTCATTATCACCTAAAATACCTATATATTTAAGTTCTCTTTTTAGTCTTTCTTCAAGGGTATGATAATCAACCTTAATGGGAATCTTGCATTCAGAACTAGACATATCTGAATCCTTTTCATTATCATCTGTTTTTTGTTCTTCATCAGAAACATTTTCTTCTTTCAATATCGCACTTAAAAGTCGTTCTAACAATGGTCCACACGATATTTCCTCTGTATATAGATGTTCATCTGTTAATTGACTAGGTGATCCATAAGGAACAGAAGAAACTGCATTAAACCCAGAAGAGGTTGTATTAGACAGGTCTTCTGAAGCCCATACGTTCTCGGAAAATATACCCAATGGAGGGATCATATATGTTGTTAACTCATCTCCCTGTATGATTGTAAGTATATTTATGTATAGACAGTGATATACTTTCTCTTTTAAAAAGGCTATATCCTCTTCAGAAAAAGGTCGATAAAAGGGATCTAAGTATGCATAATATGTAGAAATAGATACTTGAATAGGTGCTTTGACTTTAGAAAAATCTTCATTAACAGCATCTCCAGGAAGTTTATCAGAAAGATCAACAGTAGGAAAATAAGACACGCCTAACTGTCGCTTTAATTCTTGAGGATCTGAAATATGCAAAATATCATCGTAAATATGTTCTTTTTCCTGAAAAGGCATTTCAAGTAATTCTTGTGACTCTAAAGGCTCGGTAGTATCTTTAAGAGACTCATAAGACATTTTATTTAATACTATATTTGTTAGATATGCTAAAAATATTAAACAAAAAATTAACTAGATTTTTCTTCAGAAACATCCTTTATCTGAATTGATTCATTCGGAAATTGAGATTTTTCGGATACTAAGTCCTCATTTACAATTATTTTTTCTACCTTTTTTGCATCTTCTTGAGATTCTTTAATAAACACATTTATATCTGAACTTTTTGAAAGCCATTCTTCATATTTCACTTCAGTATCTTGCAGTTCTTTCTCCAAAGTTGTATGTTTTTCCTGAATCTTTGTAAAAACATCCTCCATACCTTTCCTTAATATCAATAGCCGAGAAATACTGGGAATGCCATGACTTGCATTTTCACCAGATAACCCATTTCCCTGAAGATAGATATTAAGTGAGTTATTTTCTGTTGATGTTTTTTCATAAATTGGTTCATTTCCATCTTGTCGTCTCATACTACTAGTCTTATTGATACCAAAAAGTCTATCACTCTATCACTGATTTCCTTTGTACAAAAATTACCACTTTTTTTATTTAGTAAAGATATTTTTCTTATATTTTTAAAACTAGAAAATGTGTTTTTTACTAAAGTACTATTTTTTGAACCAAAAAAAATGATAAATCCGAACAAAAATGCATAAATATACTATTCTTTCTTAAAATACAACAATTAATTCTAGAAAATAGTGTAGATTTAAAATCATACTAATTACCTTTTATATTCTCCTAATTATTGATAAAATTATGTATTTCATTCGGAAAAAAAAGAATTACTTTATTAAGACCTTTTTTAAATATAAAATCCGTATAGATTTTTCAGAATTCCTGCCCAAGTATCTACTTTATCTGATTTGTTATTTTTTTAACGTTTTTTGACAGAATCCTCAATCACGATTATCTCGATGTCATGTTTTTAAATATCTGACTATAATCCATTTATACAACACCTCTTTTTCCTTTTGTATCTTCCTCTAAATCTGAATATATACGTTGAGTTATATATATACGTCCAAATTTATATGTACATGCTCGTTTTCCTTTATATTTATTTCTGCTATTATCCATATTGTGCCTTTATCTTCATTCTGCCTATGTTTTCCTTGTATTTCTCGTATTTATTTATTGTACTTTCCATCATATATCTTATATATTTATTATATATGCGTTATATATGCACAATATGCACTGTTTCCGTATGTTCGAAAAACCCACTGGCTTGGGTATTCACACACAACCTTCTTTACCGCCTCGTCGTCTGCATGCTGAACAGTATTTAAAAGCATTTGGCTGGAAAGGTCGTGGTTATGGATTACGTGCTAATAGCCTTGCTGTGCCTCTTCAGCTTCCATCATCAGGCAAACAGGGTGTATGCATATATACATTGTATTTTCAACTTACAGCGAAAGTTAGGTAGTCAAGTAGAAGCTTGGTGGACATGTTTGCTTGATACACGACTTTCATTGTTGGAGGTGAAGACTCAATCAGAAAAGACGGCTGTAAATGCATCAGACCCTATCAGTACACCACAGGGACTTTATGCACACTTTGTCCGTGCAAACACAACGAAATGACAGAGTAGTGCTGCTAAGAGGCAAAACGAACTACTGATGGTACAGTAGAACGTCTTTTACACGAACATTCGTTACATAAATATATTCTACAATGATAACTCCTTTATACCAAGCACAGATGAATATTCTGTAATTATATGCATTATGCTGTCGTCTATAATGCACAATATATATAATACATGCTGTATATGTATTATATGTCTGCTTTATGTGGGTTATATATTGTGTATATGTATATATACGTTGCGCACTATATATACAGTCTATGCATGTTGTATGTGTTATATGCATATAACATTAACTTGTCTGTATGTCACCATATCTGATTTGCATGCAACGGTCAAATAGTGTAGTACACATAATATGTATGTAATGTATACAATGTGTTATAATATGTTATATAGCACAGATAAGTGATGTATACTATGCATAATATATACAGCATATACAGTGCATATATAGTGTGTATATACTGTATAATGTATATACAGAACAGGATCATATTGCATGTATAATATGCAGTATGTATACATTTGTGTATATGACACTGCTACGCATGTAGCGCAGATATGCTATGCATATAAGTGCATACAACATATAAACATTCATATACACAGTGCAGAGTATAAAGACGTTTCATATATGCAGTATAGTATTGTATATCTTCTGTGCCATATGTTGATTATATATATGTTATATGCGTATTATATGAATTCGATGGCCAATTATATGTTCTTTATACCTCTATCTTTCCATATGTGCAGCCTCTTTGCGTGTTTATTCTACATTTATATTTGTATGTTTCTTCTAATATTAACATTATTCTTAATGTTTGGTGTTTTACTAACATTCTTCCGTCAACTGTCACTAACAAAGCGGTTAACAATATAGTATATTAGTAATATTACTATACTAAAATTAATAACACTATTATCATTAGCGTTACAATGATAACATAATAAATATTTGGCAACACTAACATTAACAAGATTAGTAATATTAACATTATATCTATAAAATTACATTCATGACATTACATTCATAACACTGACGTTAATATTAACGTCAATAATATTATATTAAGATTGACATAACATTACATTAATACATTAAGATTGCACTGACAATGTTATGTGTTTCCGTTAATAGTATTGTTTTCCTTCCGCAGTGCTTGAAGACGTGCAGAGTTTCTGCGTACAAGCAGACGCTCAATATTACGTTTTTCAGCATCAGTTAGTGCAGCCCAATTGTCAATGCGTGAAAGAGTCCCGTCGCTATTAACGATAACAGGACCAAGCTGGTCGAGACGTAATGTTGCCTGTGCAGTACCAACTGTAGCAGAAGGGTTTGTGGGGACAGAAGGAAGCATTAAAGGTGTTTGTATGTGGTTGGATGCTGTAGATAAAGTAGTATCTGCGTCGTTGGAATGATTAGAGCAGTCCATTGGAAGTTTCTGGGAATTTCTAGATAAGTCTGAGCAGATATCAGCGGAAAATACCGTAGAAAAACACTATCCCTAAACACGATGAAATAGAGCAAAAGATAATAATATAATGAAATACGGTAAAATACTGTGAAATATAGTAAAATCTCGTGAAAAAACGTAGCAAAAAGCAATAAAGTACAGTGAAATATAGTAAAGTACGATAAAATGCAGTGAAATGTAAATAAATGTTTCTAAAACAATGTTAAGATACTGTTAAAATATTACTAAGAGTGTTAACGTAACTAGTCTTCGGTGGATCGATTAGATGGGCCGAAAAACGGGCAGATGGGTGTTTCCCGGAAGGAAATAACACTCGACGGTCCCTGAAGGGTGATTAGATATGATTGCTATACATTTACTAAATACAAACAGATACTTGCTGAGTATTCATTAAATACATATCAAATATAATATAATATTATTAAACTCTGTTAAGCTCCATCAAATATTGTCAGGTACTGTTAAACACAGTTAAATATAATTAAATACAATTAAACACTGTTAAATATCGATTAGATATAGTAAATATAGGAGTACTATAGATTGGATAGGAATTGTACAGGACTGTCTACAAGTTTAGTAAAGAACTATAGTGTGGAGTATGAATGAGGAAATGCTGAAAGAAACTTTTGAAAAGGCGTCAGGATCACCATCTTCGGATCCACCACCATATGAGTCAGTGGCAGTTTTGTCGACATCGTTACATGAACAACTGCAAGGAAAACGCATAATTCTCGCATCGTCGTCACCAAGACGCAAACGGTTAATTGAGCAGATGGTATGAACAGGACAAATAAGCTTTAGTTTTAGGCAGATTGTGTGTTAAAGTTCTGCTGGGGTTTATTGAATTTTACTGTGTCTTTCAATCTATTTTGTTACTCTCTAATGCAATGCAATACAGTGTATTGTAATGTGACATAATCTGATGCAATGTGTTGCAATAGGGTTTTATTTGAGTTTTTGTTTGGAATTGTCCTATAAATGCATGTGGACAGTACAACGTGGAATATCTTACAAAGAAATGTGAAATGTTTTTGTTTTAGCATTTTAACATTTTAATTTTTTTGTGTTTTTGTCTTCTGACTTTACTGTATAGGGTTTCTGTAATGTTGAAGTGCAGTCACCAAACTTGGAGGAACCAATGAATCCATCTGACCGTACGCCTTGGGAGTTCTGTGTGGACATGGCTAGCCGTAAAGCTCTGTGTGTTTATGAGTCACAGGTACAGCTACAAATTATATTATTTAAGCGATGTCTTATCTATATTAAAGGTGAATACATCTCCACCTCCTGCATTGGTAGTGGCAGCAGATACAGTGGTACTGTCAGGTGCTTTAATTCTTGGAAAACCTCGGTCGCATTCAGAACAGTTAGCTACACTTCGACGGCTGCGTGATAGCAAACGCCCGCATAAGGTGTTTACAGGTGTTGCTGTGATTGTGCCTTTGCGGGTGCCTATACATCCGGGATATAATCTTCGTACGCATGTGGAGGAGTCAGAAGTGACATTTGATTCATCAGTGTCAGACGAATTTCTTGAGGCATATGTTCATTGTGGTGAAGGCATGGACAAAGCAGGTGCGTTTTTAAAATTAAGTTAAGTTTGAATTGCAAATAGTTTTGAAAACTCTCTAAAGTTCTTTGTATATTAGCATATATCTTTATGCTTATAGTTTTTTATATTTATACTTTGTTATTTTTTACTTTTTGCACTGACTTTTTTTATAGGTGGCTATGGTATTCAAGGATATGGTGCATTACTTGTTGAGTCAATAAGTGGCGATTATACTAATATTATTGTAATTGTAACATGTATTGTTTTTATTAATTTGTTTTAGGGTCTTCCTATGCGTTCTACTTTTAAACTAATTGAAAAAACACTAAACGAAGATTTATATGATAACCTTCCAGATCATATGATTTAACTTTGAAATCAATGATTTACTATCTGGAAGGATTATAAAACCAATAACCTTGAAGAAAAATATGTTTTTAGTTACCACTAGCTCATTGTTGAGCCTTGCTTTTGATTTATAGCCAAAAATCATCTACTGTTTCTATAAACTTTATTTCTGACTATATATATAACTTGAAATGTTATATCGATAATGGAATATTCATATTACCAAGAAGCATTCATTGGATTTTTATAAAAATATATACTATTTACTTTATAAATATTATTGAATATAAAGCTTATAGTATATAGTTCGATTTTTATTTTGTTGTAGCAAATTATTTATTATAAAGATATTTATTAAAGCTATAAGAGATAAAATTATATTCATTCGTACGACGCTTCCAATTTTATAAACATGTTATATACATCTTTGGGCTCCATGATTTCTTGTTTTTTTCTATCTCTAGATCTAACAAAAACTGTTTTTGTTTTTAATTCTTTCTCACCGATAATAATTATAAAATTATATGCTTTTGCCCATGCCTCTCGAACCATCTTGGCGAGTGTTCTTTGACTTAAATCTAAATCTACGTAAAACATCCTTTTATGAATTGCTTGAAGAATCTTTGGATTATTTTCGTGCCCTGATATTTGATAATAAACATTATTTGCATATTCTATGATATTTTTTCCACCAATTGGAATAATAATTGCTTGACGAGGACTTAACCAAAAGGGTATTTGTCCTTGTGTATATTCCAATAATAATGCCATCATTCTCTCTATAGATCCAAAAATAGCTCTATGTATAATTACTGGTGTTTTCATCACAGAAACACCCTTAGATGCATCAATTAAATCATTTTCAAGTGGTGATCTATATTTGAGTTGAAATCTTGAAGGAAGTTGAAAATCTAGTTGAATAGTAGCCATTTGATGTTTTTTCCCATTCATGTCTGTTACTAAGAGATCGATTTTTGGCCCATAAAATGCGCCATTTTTTTCATTATAAGACCATTGTTGAGTTTTTGCATTTAATGCATTCTTTAATGTTTCTTCAGCTCTTTTCCAATCTTCAAGTGCACCTACAAATTTAGATGGTCTAGTTGACAAAGAATATTCGTATGAGGGAAACTTAAGAACTGAGTATGTTGTTTCAATAATATCTAAAATTGAAGATATTTCATTAAAAATTTGTGATTGTCGACAAAAAATATGTGCATCATCTTGATGAAATTGACGAAGTCTTATCAATCCACTTAACGATCCAGATGGTTCATTTCTAAAATTATATTAGTTAAACTTCAAGATGTATTTATTTAAACCGATGCAGTGCTCCAAAATCTATATAGCGAATTGGTAAATCGCGATATGATCTTTCTTTAGATAAATAAATAAGACAATGCCCAGGGCAATTCATTGGCTTTAATCCATATGTTCCATCTTGAAGACTATTTTTTGTTTTTTTTTTGTCATTTTCCAATGTACTTCTGCCAGTTACTTCGAACATTTCATTTTTATAATTTTCCCAGTGGCCACTTTTTTTCCAAAGTGCTTTTTTATAAATTATAGGACTTTTAACTTCTTGGTATCCATAAATTTTAGACTGAATTCTCAAGAATTCCAGTAATTTGTTATATATTCGAGTACCATATGGTAACATAAAAATAGATCCAGGAGAAATATCAGATGTCATTAAAAGATCTTCAAGTCTGTTAATTTTTTGGATATTAGATAATTTTCCAATATTTAGATTTCTAGTTTGTGTCTTTAGCCATCTTTTTTCAATTTTATCGATCCAGTAACGTTCTGATCTACAAACATGTGAACTAATGTTTAAACACAAATAACTCAAATAAGTCTGATTATAACATAATATTTTAATTTTGAAAATGTTTATTCTTCTCATTATTACAGAGATAATACTGAATCATTAAAGCAGTAGTAAAACAGATTTATTTAAAATTTGTTGAAATTCGGAAAAATTCAGTTTAAATAAAATGAGCTCATGCCCTCCTAAGTCGTCTAAATTAAGCTTCAAAGGAGAAAAAAAGTCTTTTTGAATATCTTGTATAATCAGCTAGTTGATTTCTTTTAGGAAACGAAAAAAGCGGTCTTCTGCGACAATCGCTGAAATAGTCACCGAAACTACAGATGAAATAGAAACAATTGATGATAAAGAAACAAGCTGGATACGTTTGACATCATTAGAAGATATAAATGGACCCTTATTTTTGACGTAAGGTTGCTAGGAATTAAGAATAGACTTATTCATAATTAGATTTCCATCTTCTCCTCGTAAGTTTTAATTGAAAATAAACAAATACACTTATATTCCTGCACTAGCTATAGCACTTTCATGTGATGCATCTGGAAAGGTTTTTGGGATGCCTTTGGACATCTCAGATAATCTGAATATTATTGAACCAGATGATGTCCGTCAGGTTTGGGTGAGTACTACTATTCCAGATACAGGGAAATATAGTTTTAAATCATCCACTGGAAAATATTTATCCTGCGACAAATATGGCTTTCTTTCTGCAAAGCAAGATGCGCTTGGTTATGCTGAACAATTTGAATGTTTTCTTAGAGAAGATGGTCTTGCGATCCAAAGTGTTTATGAAAAATTTCTCAGTGTCCGTGAATTAGAGGAAGGTATAGAAATTCGAGGTGATGCAGAAACTATTGGTTTCTGTGAATGTTTCCGTGCAAAAATACAAGGATATCGTAAAAAGCGAAAAACTGAAACAAAAGAAATCACTGTAAATAAAATTCGAAGCAAAGAGCTTGAGTCAATGTGAGCTATCTTGTTGATTGTATGTAAAAGATTAAATATGAATAGGGCTGGACGGAAGCTAAGTCAGGAAGAAATTGTACAGTTAAAGACTGCGTTTAAAGAAGTATGTTTGCAACTATTAAATGAGTTGTTTCTAAATAATACAACTAGGGTACTTTAAATGAAGCATTGCTTGATGTATATATAAAAAATCTATAATATTGAATTTAAAAAGATCCTAGATTCGAGTTAAACACGGACGTGATAAATTTGCATATTATTAATTACTAGCGATGTATATAATCAATTTTTCCGAAATTTTCCAGTTCAACTTCTACTTCTTTATTTGATTTCTTTGTTTCTGTGCAGATTTCATCCATATTATGTGTGCCATCCAAATATCTAATAAAATTAAATAACATTTTTGTAATTTAAATTATATTACTTCAAGAATGATTCGTTGGCATTATCAGAACTATTATGTTCAGTTAAAAATGGATACCTATGAATTCTATATAAGAATCCTTTTATAATTCCGAAAGATATAAAACGACGTATATCAATTCCTTTTAATGATAGCCTATTTTCAATTATCCAATTTTTTAATGTAATTCTTTCTCGTAAAGAACAATATAAATGAAAAACAAATGCAAAAGATAAAGGAACATCATGTCCTATAGATGTATTTTAGTGAATACGTCATAATGCGTAGAGATTACGTGTAGAAATATATGCAAGACATTCTTCGCGAAGAGCTAAGTCTTCGACTAACATATTAATATCTGGTGTTGGTGCATACATGTTATTAAATTGGAAAATATCCACAATAATTAAACATCCATAATATCTAATATAAAATCATTCCAAGTAAAAGAAAAAAAAATTATTTACAAAAGATGCTCCATACATCGACAAATAAATATATAATCAACGTTTGCTAGTTCAGTAATCCTCTTAACAGAATTAATGCCATCAATAAATGGAACAATCTAAGAGTAATAAGTTTAAACAAATATAAAATAATTGTGTAACCTTCCGAACTGTGAGATCCCAATTTACATTCATTAATAAATCCAATTGAACTGTTAATATAGGAACTTGATGCGGGAGTACTTTTGGAGGATTTGGAAATGTTGGAAATAATCTAATATTAATCGTATTTGATTCATCTTTCTTATTATTATTTTATTTTTAGTGAATTGTAACATACCAATAGATATCATACATTCACAATAGTTATTTAGATCCTCCATGATTTGCTCAATAATATTATAAATAACCATTTTAGTTTTGTCTTTTGATATAAAATTTCCTTGTTCCTATATTTCTAATTAGCATCATGTTTCCAGATAATTCATCTTATACTTCTAATGACCTAAATACTTTTGCTAATCGTCTTACTACAGGTATATAACATGAGCTGTCATCCTCCTCTCGAAATACTAGTCCACAATTAAATATCAGTGCATTTCTTTCATATGTTCCATCTACAATGCACACAGGATGTCCTAAGATCCTATATCCATTGGTACAAATTGCTACTACACGGTCACAAAGTTTTCGTTTAGGTATAATATATTCGGATATAGGTTCAAATTCAAACAAAGGGCGTTTATTTTCCACTTCTTCTTCTAACTTTACAGCATTAGGTGGCACTTGATGGACAATTTGTGGTCCTTGAACTGGATGAAATTCTGCGAAAAAAATAGCTACAATTCTAACCGGAAATGTTTCATATTCCTTTTATATATACTTTATCATTATTTATATAAATATTTATTTTGTGTATACCTTATTTTGTCCATATCCTTCTACAAGTTCTTTTTTATCCATTGCCAATTTAATACTTTAAATCTGAAAAAAGTATTTATACGTATCTTAAAACATTTATTTTGTACTTTTTTATTATAAATTTTTAAAATACATCATATTTTTTAAAAAAATCAATGAATTTTCTTTTTTATTTTGAGGGTTAAGATATTCAATCGTTTAACATACTAAGAATATACTAAATTCGTATATCTTTTGTACAAATAACGAATACTATGTTAATATTATTTATATATTTATAGCTATATTTTTCTAAATATATGTTATTGCTCAATAATTGCATATCCAAGTATTTTAACATATATAATTTTTCGAAATATATCGATCTTATTTTTGTTTAATCTGATTATTATATGTATTGTATATGTATTCATAAATGGAACATTCTGAATCTTCGGTTTTATTTGAAAATGATTCTTTGGTTGAATTAAAGAATGTTATAAAAGACGATAAATTATCAAATACTCTTTATGATTTACTATATCCATCAGTA
Source organism: Pneumocystis sp. 'macacae' (assembly GCA_018127085.1). Taxonomy (NCBI): domain Eukaryota; kingdom Fungi; phylum Ascomycota; class Pneumocystomycetes; order Pneumocystales; family Pneumocystaceae; genus Pneumocystis; species Pneumocystis sp. 'macacae'. Next base: position 378,627 of record CM030730.1, read on the forward strand.
ACTGATATGCTTTTAAACATGATTGAAGTTTATGATACAAAAAAAGCACTATTAGCACAATTAGATTCTTTAATTAAGAGTAATTTTTCTTTTTATTTTTAATAATATCTAATTTTTTTAGAATTACAAACACATATTCATCTTGTTAATCCAGAGATTCTTGAGGAAATTCTTACAGAGTCTATCCATCTTCGGGAAAGAATGAATTTAATTTGTAAAACACTTAAAGAAGTTCAATCAAGAATAGAGAAATGTTATTCTACTTTGAATAAATATCAGCAATGATTTTTTATTTTATACGTTTTTTCAATTTTAAACAATTTTTTAATATTAAAACATTCTCTTATTTTACGATGTGTAAGTTTTTCTTTCATCTTTAAAGATATAATTTTAATACAAGGTGATTTATTTTTCTAATAATGACTTATAATTTTTTAAGAACTTGTTACAAATATATTTAAATATACTTTATTCTATAATTTTGATTTTTTCATAATGAAGCAAACATTTTCAAAATATCTATGAAACAAGTTATTTCTAATCTTTAAGTTTTACGAGAATTATAATTATATCATTAATTTCTTTTTTAATGGTTCAAAAATATGCAATTACTTTTGTATATCTAAAACGAATAGAATGCTTGTGGTTATAAAATCTTATTTTTATATAATGATGATCTATTATTTTATTTAAAAAAGACATTTATATATATTTTTAATAACAAGAACTACATAATATGATTATTCATTTTTATCATTACAACATACCAATTAAAAAGATTAATATAAACTAGATGTTTTTTTTAATATTTAATTTACTGTTTTATGTTTTTAGATTTTAAATATGATATTATCTAATAAAATCTTGTTTTATTTTATAATTATTTGATCTTATGAATACTTTAAAAGAAAAGTAAAATAGACATTTATATAAGAAATAACGGTTCATAAAATTTAAGGATTATTTTATTTTTATAAAATTTAGTATCTATATTTTTTATTAAAACCTATAGATTCTTGAGATGTTATTTTTTTTCTAGACTATTAATTTTATTTATTTATAAATAGAAAGGGTATTATACACCTAAAAAGAATAATATAAGCTTAAATATATTAATATCTTTACACCTGTATTTACAATTTTTTGTTTATATATCAGATAGTTTTTGTTAAAATAAAATATATTGAATTTTTTAAGCTTTCGAGAATTGACATGATTAGAAATTCAACATTTTAAAAAAAGTTGAAAAAGGCTAAATATCTAAAATATTAGAAAACGTTAAAAATATCTTTTTAAATGAAGAAAGAATGTTTTTGTGATTGTTTACTTTTTTTTCTTAAAGATTAAATAGATGACGTTTTTAGATGCTCTAGCAAATACTGGAATTTTTAAGTTTTTCATATTTCTTTATTAAAATATATAATAACTTTTATATTTAGTGAAGAGTGGACTGATTGGAAGCTTGTCTTTAAAAACCGTTTAAAAAAGGTTACTTCGAAATAAATATTTAAAATATTGTTAATTGATGTTTAGAATTTATGGTTATTCGAGCCATCAAAATCATGCTCAGAAGCTCAAAATGGTGTAGAAGTGGAAGATGGGATTCCTTCTAGTGTTTCTGAATTAGAAAAAGCTTTATTTTATAGAATCACTAATGTTTTGCTTTCTAATTTCTCATCATATCCTCCACATACTGTACAACGTTTAGCAGAGCTTCTTTTAACACCTAAATTACATTATAATTCTTTATTAAAATATCTAAGAGCAGTGGAAAAGACAGTCATGGTAGACCCTTTAAATTTAATTCACTTTTAATCTTTCCAGGTAACATCGACAACTGTAGATTTCCAAGTATCTCAAACAAATTCTGAAAGTCAAACAATAGATCATAATGATTCTAATGCGCCAAACCTAACACCTATTTCATGGATATTTAATGATCAAAATATTGAAAATAATAAGATTTAAAAGAAAGCATCAAAAAATGTTATTTGGAAAAGTTTGTACTTTGGAAAATCAGGCTAAGTTATATTTATAACACTCTTTTAATACACTAAAGGGCTTTTCCAATTTAAATTTACTATTATTTACGGGGCCATTGTTTTATATATTATTGATATGGCATACGTCATAATGTTCCTTAAACTGAAATAATTTATTAATTAAATTATACAATCAATTTATTCAATACTCTAACTATTTTGGGTTATTTTCTAAATATAATTTCCAGGACATAATAAATAGAACTCAAAAATTAAATTAGTAAAAACAAATTTTTATTTTACCTGTTATATGAAATTGTATTAATGACATGACAATAAACCTGAATAATTATTATCCTTTTTCTACATGTCCTTCTTTTTTTTTATGTTTTTTACGTTCTTTTTTTTCTTCTTTAAGTGAGACATTACCATCACTTGACAAATATGACCCATCTCCTTTCTTCTTATGCTTCCTCTTTTTTTCTTTTACAACTTCATTAACGCTCTCTCCAGAAGTATTTACATCATTTGCTTTTTGGACTATAGAAACAGTTTCTAAACTTTCTTTATTCTCTTCTATATCTTTTTGTAAAGGAGGCGTCTTAATATGTGTTTCTGTAGCATTCTCTCTCGTTGGAAAGATATTTGAGTTGTTTTTAGACTCAGAAGAACAACGATATGCTGTCATTTCTCTATCATATTGTTCTCGTGCTTTTTTTGCTTCCTCTTCAAATGGCTAATTGAGATAAAAAATAATTTAATATTAATATCCTCATTACCTTCCTTTCATCATCATTGAGTTTAGACCATCTTTCAGCAATCTCACTAAGAATTTCTTTTTGGGTTGCACTTTCTCCTAAACTATCTTTAACCGCTTGGCGTGTTTTTAATTGAAATGACAAATATGCACTCAACGGTCTCTTAGGTTGATTTGGATCACGAGGCTTACGTTTTTTGACTTCTGCTGCATCCACTTGAAATTCAGGAGCAGGCTCTTGCATCATTTGGATTTCTGATGAAGAAAACGTAGAATTTTCTGTTGAAGGCTGCTCAACTGCGATATGTTTCATTTTCTCCCCATTTAAAGACAGTATGTGAGGTAAAGAAAAATCTTGAAGCTCTCTTGCAGCTGCACTACATGCTTCAGAAAGTAGTCGAAAAGCAGAAGCCAACTTTAATTATTTAGCTAATGTTGAAAATAAAATTAAACAAGCTACCGCTGTTTGTTTTTTGTGCCAAGCATTAGCATAAGATAATTCAGATTGCGTATCCCTAGAAGAAAACATTGAAAAAAAGAGAATAACTAGAGGGTATTCAGACTATAAGATATCATTAATATTGAGTTTAAAAAAAAAACTATCTTTGGTGTATTTTTAAAAATTTTTTCAAAAAAAACACCATTATTTACTTACTTAAATTCTTGGTCAAGAATTCTTTTTTTTTTCAATTCAAATCTTCTATTCCAATAAAAAAACTAAATATAAGATTTTTTCTAAGTTTAACGTCTTGCATATCGCAAAACCAAAACAGCAGGTTGTTAGGCGACGAACATTATTATAATATTATAAATATTGATTTTTTAAAAAAATACAAATGTATTAACAAAAATACTGCAGTGTTCATTAGAGTTTTCCCTTAACTACTTTTGTAATAAAAACTTTTCTATAATATAAAAAATCACCGAAAATTGTTTTAAAATAAAACCCAAAATTAAAAAAGTATTATTTTGAATGTCTGGGTGATGTAGGACTATAACTAGGAGAAGAAGGTGAATAAGTAGGTGATGTTGGCGAATACCGTGGTGAAGTCGGCGAATACCGTGGTGAAGTCGGTGAATATCGTGGTGAAGTTGGTGAATATCGTGGAGAAGTTGGTGAATAAGCTGGTGAAGTTGGTGAATAAGCTGGTGAAGTTGGTGAATAAGCTGGTGAAGTCGGTGAAAACTTAGGCGATGTTGGAGAATAACTTGGAGATGTTGGAGAATAACTTGGAGAAGTAGGTGAATAAGCTGGAGACGTAGGCGAATAAGCTGGAGATGTAGGCGAATAAGCTGGAGATGTAGGTGAATAAGCTGGAGACGTAGGCGAATAAGCTGGAGATGTAGGTGAATAAGCTGGAGATGTAGGCGAATAAGCTGGAGAAGTTGGTGAATAAATTGGCGATGTTGGTGAATAACTTGGAGATGTTGGCGAATAACTTGGAGATGTTGGCGAATAAGCTGGAGATGTTGGAGAGAACCTAGGGGAGGTAGGAGAATAACTTGGTGATGTTGGAGAATATGCAGGTGATGTTGGAGAATAAGCTGGACTAATTGGTGAACACATTGGAGATGTAGGCGAAAAATTCGGAGACATTCCAGCAATTTGTGGACTCGTTGGTGAAAATACTGAAGCCGGAGAATAACTTGGTGAGACGGGTGACGTTCCTGAAAACGGAGAAAAAGGATGATATCCAGGTGATTGCAAACTTGCACCATAAGGCGATACACCAAATCCTCCACCATACTCTGTGAATCCACCAGGTGTTTCAGAACCTGATTGAACAAGTGGAGAGAATGCAGCACCATCAGATGATCCAACATAGCCACTATCTGACATAGGTGATCGAGAATCATAAGGAGTTGCTTGATCGTCATGCAAAGGTGTTTTTCCTAGAGCAATAGATGCTCCTCGGAACATTTGTCGATCCACAACAACTTCATTAAGCATATCTTCATCTAAAATCACATCAAACTCTCCTGTACCTAAAGGAGCAAGTTGTCCTAACATAATATTTTCCGAAATTCCACGACAATCATCCATTTCACCAACAGCTGCTGCTTCCATTAAAATCTCTACTGTTTCTTCAAAAGAGCATCTCATTAAAACACCAGTTTCGGCACGATTAATACCATGACGTGTTATAGCCATTAAGTGACCGCGCGAAGTCATTGTATCAGCAAGTAAAGAAAGATGACGATAATTAACATATGAACCATCAAATTCAATAACATTTCGTAACTCTTTTAATAAAGCAGCTCTTGTAGCCTCAATTCCTAAAACTTGAAGAATTTCTACAAACGAATTAGAGTAAGTACGTCGAGGATCAACATTTTCAACTGCCATAACTTCTGCCAAATTTATTCCATCAGTTTCTAAAACCCATTCTTCACCTCTTGCAAATTCCCCATTCTCATTTTGGTATACTGTTTTATGTTCCATCATAAACACTCTAGAAATATTTGGAACACCTCTTAAACTAATAGACTCTAACATATGACTTTCAATTCTTTTTAATAAAACATCTTCCTCAACAGGATCGTCATCATCTTCATCAAATGATTTTTCTTCATCTTTTATAACACGACACCTTATAACCAATTTATCCGCATTATCTTCACTCCATATAACAAATAAATCTTTATGAAAACTTTCTGTAATTTTTGCAGCAACATCGCTCATACTTAGTTTTTTATCAAGCATTTTAGCACGATCTAATTCTAAACGAAGAAGCCATGCTGACTGACGATGCAAATTAGCTTCAACATCTTCATCAGGAATAGCAAAAAACGCTTCTACAAAAGTACGATCCTCTTCTATAACTGTTTGTTGGGGATCTGGATCATAAAATATTTCTGTAACAGACGTTACTGTTTTTAAAGTTGTATGTTCGATAGCAGTTTGAACTTGCTTGGCTGATTCCATATCTTTAGATACTTCTGGTGTCAGATATATGGTTAATGATGGAGTTTTTATAGTTTTTGCAACATTTAAAATTTCTTTCAAACGAGGCACACCAAGAGTTATACTTTTCGATGATACACCAGCATAATGAAAAGTATTCAATGTCATTTGTGTAGCAGGTTCTCCAATAGATTGTGCTGCTAAAGTTCCGACCATTTCTCCTGGATTAGCAATAGAATGAGCAAATCTAGTTTCAATTTCACCCAATACCCATTCGAAAGCGACCTTATTAAGACGATATTCTTCAATAACTCGTCGCGATGCAAGTCGGGACCTAAGAAGAATTTGAAACAAAAGTGTGGCATTTTCTTGACTTTCCCTTGTAAATTTATCATCTCCGCGAACAATAGTAAGTTTTTTAATTGTTTCATTTACTCCAAGAATAATATCTCTTGGATTCAAATCTGTTGCTTTCCTTTTATCAATATGGAAAATTTGCTGGGCATTTCGTATAATCCTTTGAATATTAACAGGTAAAGGTCTTCTACCATCTCCATCTTTAAATATAAAATTACGTAACAGTTCTCGATCGGCACATAATTGAGCATATTCTTGATCCAAAAGATTCTGAATAGCCATATCCCCTTCTATTTCATTTCCTGCTTCCAAATACAACGGAAAAATTGTCTTTTTAGGATCCATAACATCTACACGATAACGTCTATCAAATTCTTCATTAGAAAGTCTTAAGGAATCTAAATTTTGATATTCAACAGATACACCATCTAAACCATCTTCACCATATACTAATTGAATAATATCACCAAGAGAATTTCTAACAGTACCATCATATTTTACCATAACATCTTCAAGAGCTTTAACAAGACGTCTCTGAATATAACCTGTTTCTGCTGTTTTTACTGCAGTATCAATTAATCCTTCTCGACCTGCCATAGCATGAAAGAAAAATTCTTGAGGTGTTAGACCTCTAAGATATGAATTTTCAATAAAGCCTCCTGATTCTGGACTATAATCATCTTTAGTAAAATGAGGTAAAGTTCTATCTTTAAATCCATAAGGAATACGCTTTCCTTCTACTATTTGTTGCCCTACACATGCTGACATTTGTGATATATTGATAAATGATCCTTTAGATCCAGCTGTTACCATTTGTTTTACATTATTTGATTCTTTGAGACTCATTTGAGCGGAACGTCCTGCTGTATCACGCGCCTGATTAAGTGCTCTAGAAACTTTACTTTCGAATGATTCACGCAATGTCATTCCAGGTTCAACCTGGAGCCTATTTTGTTGTGCATCAAGGATAATTTCCTGAACCTTAGCTTTTGCTTCTGCTATCGTATTTGTTATATCTCTCATAGTATTAGCATCTGCTATAGTGTCACCAATACCAATACTAAAACCATTATGCAATAACCAATAATTAACAACCATTTGAATACCATTAAAAAATACGCGGCATACTTCAGGACCTTTTTCCCTCATAATAGTATGAACAAGACCTCCTTGTGACGCTCCTACTGTTTTTTTATCTACAATCCCATATATAATTTCTCCATTTTCTAACATCATACCTGTGTCATCGGGTGTCATAGGAGTCTGTTTTTCATCGTCTCTAATGAAATTTATACCTTTAGGAATAACCATACTAAGGATTTGTTTTCCAGTCCACATAGCTTTAGGCTTAATAATTGCAGGAGGAGGAACATTACCATCCCACTCAGGAACCCATAATAAAATATTCATAACTTGATCTTTGGATAAAAAGTTATCTCGCCTAGTAAGTTTTTTTACACCTGCTAATGTATCCTGAACAATACCCATTACTGGTTTGTTTGACTGAGGAGAAACAATTTGTTTAGGAACCATACAAATTTCAATAATTTCTGCCCGAGTTTCTTCAGATTGAGGAACATGAAGATTCATCTCATCTCCATCAAAATCAGCATTATATGGAGGCGTTACTGATAAATTAATACGAAATGTTGAATACGGCATAACTTTAACACGATGACCCATCATAGACATTTTATGTAATGAAGGCTGTCTGTTAAAAATAACCACATCACCGTCTGTGATATGTCTTTCTACTCTCCAGCCATATTGTAACGGAATATCACCTGCTCTTTTATGATAACGTAAATCAATTCTTTCACCTGTATCGCGAATGATATATTTTGCTCCAGGATGCTCATTAGGTCCATTTCGTACTAATTCTTGGAGTTTATGAATATTATACGGAGTTACTGTTTCGGGATATGTAAGAATACGAGCAATACTTCTTGGAACGCCAAGTTCATCAAGAGATAAATTTGGATCACCTGTGATCACTGTTCGAGCAGAAAAATCAACTCGTTTACCCATTAAGTTTCCTCTTAATCTTCCTTCTTTACCTTTAAGACGAGCACGTATAGATTTTAATGGACGCCCAGTTTTCTGAAGAGCCTGAGGCTGACCAGCTATATCGTTATCCATATATGTTGCAACATGAAACTGTGCAAGATTATATAAAAATTATTGTAGACAAAAAAATACCTGAAGAAGCTGCTCATATTCACTTACAACATGAACTGGAGCACCTTCTTGTTCATAGCGTCGCACATTTGCATTTGCTTTAATGATATCCGAAAGCTTGTGAGTTAAATCATCTTCTCCACGACTACTACCATCAACTGAAATACTGGGACGAACAGAAGGCGGTGGGACTGGAAGAACAGTAATAATCATCCAATCAGGTCGTGCATACTCCTCATTTAAGCCCATCTTGGCCATGTCTTCACTGGAAATGTGTTTAAATACAGTATATACTTCTAGTGGTGTTAATAGCTTGCGATCAGGCAAATCGCTCTTTAAATTACTTAAATATTGATTTAATATTACAAAAACACAACTACCTCTGAATCCTTCGGTCTTTTATATGTAGCCCACAACTTAAGTCCATCTTTTCGTATAACAGGTTGAAGATTGCCACATCCTCCATGCCCAATCATAGATTTGGTTTCGTAATGATCATTAGTTGGTTGATCAATTTCACATATCATTTTCGTCTTACAAATATTCCAAACAGCTATCAAGCGTGATTTAGGGTCTTTATATCTCTGAGATTCAATAAATTTTGGGCTATTCTATATAAAATATAAAATTTTCCTTTTAACTTTTTCAAATACATACCTCATCTGCTTTCAGTTTTCCGCAATTTAAACACACACATTCCAGTATCTTCTTTATTTTCATAAGAAATCCAATATGAAATACAGGTTTAGCAAGCTCTATATGGCCAAAATGACCTGGACATTCCGCCATGCTTTCTCCACACTAGAAATCCTCTTTTTTAATACAAGAAAAACAAAAAAACGCTCGAATACCGTTTGACATTTAAAATTCCTATCAATCGTCCCCAAACGTGGATCCAACAGCCCTCCAACCCGAGGTCTATGACCTGATTCATCCATAGTTTCTGGGTATCTTTTTTTACGTTAAATTGCCAAAAAAAATGCTATTTTTAGTATTAAACACATACTCAATCTTTGCTACACTCATTGCCCTCTAAAATTAACAATTAGCTGCAATTCACAATGTCTTTCTGCATTTTTTACAATTTCTTCCGGACTCAAAATCCCAAACTGTACCTCCTCAACCTGACGCAAAATTGCAGAAGAGGGCGCAAATGCCAAATCACAACCCATTATAGACCTCCTGAGGGCTCCTCACTGCTGTCTATGCGCAGTAATCTGCCGTTGTTATTGTTGCTGTTCTCCAGTCCTCACGCACCTGCCCCAATGATCTTTCGATATTTTAAAATGAAAAAAAATCCAAACATTTAGAAAAACGTATTAAATAAGGAAAGGTTAAGAATACTAAAATTTGTTCCATATAAGTGCTCTGTTTTCCATTTTAGAAACAGATAATCCTATGTACTTCTTTTTTAAAATTTTTTAATTATATTTAAATTGGTGGATTTTTTTCAGTATGTTAAAAAAATATCTGTATTATTGATGAATTAAACAAAAAAACTAGAAAACGGATTATAAGATGACATTTGAATAAGGAAGATTCTTTATCTCATTTATTTATTGTTGCCTTTTTCTATATTTTAAAAAAACATCATTTTGCATATTATACAAATATAGATGAACTTGGTATAGTATTTCTGAATATGATTTTATCACTTATAAAAATTTTGCAGGAACTTTTAAACCCATTTTCCCAGGAATATCCAGAAAGTTTAATGTCATCACTTTGTAATTATTTATTTTGAAAAGTAAATAGGCTGATGAAATCAGCGTATGGACATGCGATGTTAATTCGATTTAATAAAAAAGGTGATCATTTAGCAGCAGGTCTTTTTGATGGCGTGGTTATTATATGGGATTTGTTAACAAATGGTGTTTCAAGAGTGCTAAAAGGGCATACTAGGCCTATTCAATCTGTTTGGTACATATTTTTTACATCTTTACCAACTAATATTTTTAAAATAGTTGGTCTATTGAAGGTCGATACTTATTATCTGCTGCTCGTGATTGGAGATGTGTATTATGGGATCTTAAGGATGGTTCTCGTATAAAAACAATTCGTTTTAATGCACCTATTTGGGGTGCTGAATTGCATCCATTTAACAGGTTTTTTTTGACTACTCTTATTATTTTCAATATTAAAAACAAAAGAGAAATTTTTGTTGCATCTCTTCTTGAAGATGTCCCTATTCTTACTGATATATCAAGAGGAGATATTCAGAAGCATGTTCTTCCAACAGTTCCAAAAAGACCTTTAAAGGAAGGCGCAGAGGAAGGGGAAATTGATGAAAAATTAGCATCACAAGATACAAAACAATTTACACTCGTTTGTACATTTAATAGTACTGGAAATTATATTTATAGTGGCACTACAAAAGGTTGGCTTAACATTATATCGAGTACATCTTTTGAAGTAAGTTCTAAAATATATTATTTTGAATCTATAAATAAATATATATATAAGATAGTTTATTCTTGCCGCTTAACTAATTCAAATATCAAACAAATACGTTTAAGTCCAACCGGAAAAACACTTGTTATAAATTCAACTGATAGGATTATTCGGACCCTTTCTGTCGTTGATGATCCAGAAAATTTAAATGATTCATTGATTGAAGTAGAACATAAATTTCAAGATGTTATTAACAGGTTCCAATGGAATGCATGTGCTTTTAACTGTTCTGGAGAATATGTTATGGGTAATTTTTTTGTATAAAATCTTTTTTTAACTTTTACTTTAGCATCTACTTATCAATCTGCTCATGTAATTTACATATGGGATAGAAACACTGGGTCTCTTGTAAAAATTTTAGAGGGGCCTAAAGAAGAATTTATTGATATTGATGTATAAATTTATATTTTTTCTCGATTTTAATTCTTATTTCAAATAGTGGCATCCAGTTTATCCTCTTATTGCAGCAGCAGGCTTAGAGACGGGAACTATTTACATTTGGTCTGTTCCGCAAACAGAAGGGTGGTCAGCTTTTGCACCAGATTTTACCGAATTAGAAGAAAATGTTTTGTATGAGGAACGAGAAGATGAATTTGATATTGTTCCAGAAGAAAGCAAAAAAAACATAATTAATAATAAAGATGATGACGATGTAGATATAACAACTATCGATAATGTTCAAAGTACTATAGGATCTACTCATATAGAAGGGTTTTTGCTGCCAGTACTATTTGACAGCGACTATACAAGTTCATCTGAAACAGATAATCAAAAAAAAAATAAAAATTTAAAAAAATTAGAAAACTCTAAAAATAACCCAAAAAGAAAAAGGAACAACTAGTTTCGTTTAAATATTTAAGTGTTGTGTGCAATATTAAAAATAATATATTAGCAATATACAAACATTTTAGTAACCATGTATATATCATAAATGTACAATTTAAATATTATTATTTTCATTTCTTGTTTTGTCTCTTAATGAGTTATAGTGTGCACCTATTAATATTAAATTTAGTAGATAGAAATAATTTTGCATACCTAATGCATACATATGTTGATAATAACTTAATCTGATCGCGCCTTTATCATTTAGAGATGTTTGATTGCTCAATTCATAATTAATCTTTAATGGTGGCCCTCTCATTTGTATTAATTCTACGTTAACTTTATACGCTCGTGCTAAAGCAATAATTTCTACTTCACCACCCCACATAGCTGTATGTTCGATATCTTGACAATATAATTCTACATCTTTAACTTCTCCTGTTTCATCGTTAAAAAGAAATGGAATAAAATCTTGTTGATGTTCTCGAATATAAGATGCTGCTATGGAACGTAGTTCAATGTAACTAACCTATAATAAAAAAACTTTAAAACATATTAAAAAAAAAGTTATTTTACATAAATACCATGCCGAACGGCAAGTTGATCCGAAAATGCTCTATATAAGCAGTGCCCATCAGGATTAATCTGCTCGTTTTTAAGCCCGAAAAACTGTTAAAATTAGAAAAATGTTTACATCTTTTTCTTCATAAGACATTTTCTCGATCGTAGCAATAATGGAATCCTGTTCAATTTTCCTCATATCTACAGAAGATTCATCCTCAAAAACAATTTCATTTCTGATTCTTTCTAACTCCTTTTTTTTCCTTTCCTACATATATATAATTAATATAGTAAAAAAGAGTTAAAAGACTTACTATACGATTCTTTTGGCGGTTTTTTCGAGGAACATTAGAACTAGCTGCTATAAATGAATCTGATGATTTTTGTAGTGTAAAACACTCTGAATTGATGTTTTTTATAGATTTATCCGTCATAAGCATTACAAGTTTATAAACAATTGTGGTCTATCTACTTAAAAATTCCATTTCAATATTTAAGTAAAAAAGTAAAAATTTAACTATATTCTGTAGAATAAAAATATTCTTGAAAAAATGACCTTTTTAATAATTCAAATAATGTTACTTAAGATATTTCGATTTAGGGTTTAATTTATCCCTTTTTTATAATTGAATATAATAAATCTTTTATAGGAAATATATATTAAATAATAATAAAAACACTTTTTTATATGTAATTCATTTATAAAAGAAAAATAAAAAAATAATACTTATTTTACATTATAAATATACAGCGTTACTTGCATTTTTTATTAAAATAGTATTCATAATGAAAATTACTCATTCATTTCTAACTGTAGATACATGTTTTAATGTTATAATCTATAAAATAGATTGAAATATTTATAAAGTAAGGTTTGTTTTATTGAATAATTAAAAAAAATTATTAAAAATTTTTCATTTCTAACATTTTTAAAATTGTTTAAGATTTTTCAACAAAGTACTATATTTTTAATATTCTTTTTATCTATTTTGGAAAATTACAGTATGAAATGTCTATATTTTTTCCTTGCTGAGTTTTTTCTTTTTATTTAATTTAAATATTTTAATTCTTTTATTTGCACAATTTTGGTAATTTTTGATTGAATTCTTTTTAACTAATTCTTTATTTTTTATAAATCGAACATGGTTGTCAAATTCTTCAAGTATGCCTTAGTAATCCTCAGACTATGATAATTTGTTACGAATTTGTTAATATTAAAAAAATATCTTTATTACGCATATTCAACATAAAAGCATTAGTTTTCATACCAAACTTTCCAATAAGAAAAAAGAACTCGATCAATAATCAGGTTCTTACGTTTTCTATAGCTTGAAAGATCAAGATATGAAAGTAAAATAGTATATTATAATATATTATAAATTTTAATGTATTTAATACAAAAAATAGCATAAAAATAATATATATATTGTATTTTGTTAAGATAATAGTGGTACCAAAAACTTTCTAGCTTATACTTTTAATTTTTTCTAAGAACTAAGAAACATAATTTATTTTCTTAGAATTATTAATTTGGTTTTGTTCTTATTTGAGATCATTACTTTAACAATTATTTTAAGAATCATTGCAATAAATATATAGAATACTAATATAGGAAAAACACTCGGTTTCTTTTAATTATTTATTTTAATTAATAATTATTTCAACTAGATTCAGTCCTTTTAAATACTGTATTAAGCTAATAAAATATTCCAGAGAAGTTTATTTTTGCGGTTGCTAGAGAATTTATTTAACATTTGAATTTAGCGGTTATGTATTTCTGTTTTACGATGACAATTTTTACAAAAACACATCTTTTGTGCATCTAGTTTATTAAAAACTAGAGTTTTAAATCAATTAAATAAATGAGTTATGGCATTCTAAATTTTGCTTTAATGTTTTAGATTAATATTTATTAAAAATCTATTAGTTTTGACATTTTTTCTTTAAATTGTTATTTTTAAGGTTAGTTAATGAAGTTTATATTTTTTCGTATTTGATGAAAGAAATGTATCGTATTATGAGTAACTAGGATTGAATAATTTTATTCATGAAGATATCTTAATCTTCTCTCTGATTTTTTTTAAATTAAGGTCTTTAAATGATTTATCATTAACAAATACCTAGTATATTTTGAATACATAATTTATGTTAATACATTTGCATCAAGGTTTTTTAGTTCGTGGATTAATTGGAAATAAATGGTTTTCATTGAAAAATTACATGTTTTTTGCACGAACATTTAATATTTCTAAAAAAAGGAATTACAGTATAGATGATCGCCATGATAATCTTTTAAAAGAAGGAATTGAGTTATATCCAAGAATACGTTCTGATAAAAAGTATCTGGAAATCTCTCATGCTATCAATAAATGGAAAAAAATACTAAAAAACGGTGAGCGTGCTTTAAGTGCTGGAGAAGTTACTATAAGAGGTAATAATTATGTTTTTATTAGTGAATATTTCCTTACATATTATTCAGGACGAATATTTTCAGTAAGAATATCTTCTTCAAAGCTTTTCTTTTATGATATATATGCCTCTGGTGCAAAAATACAGGCAGTTTGCTCTCTTCGAGCATATAAGGGTGATCCATCCATTTTTTTAAAAATTAATCGTAATTTACGAAAAGGGGATGCTGTTGGTTTATAAATATTTTGCACTTCTTAGTTTTAAAGGCTAAAAAAATTTTAGAAATGATTGGCATTTTGGGAAAAACGAATGTTGGAGAATTTTCGATATTTATTACATCAAAGATACAATTACTTGCTCCTTGTGTTCATCCGTTACCATCAAAAATAAAAGATGTCAAGAAGCGTTTTGAAAATAGGCATGTAGATTTTTTAATACATCCTGAAACATCTGGTTATATAGTTCTACGTTCTAAAATATTAACATATGTTCGTACATTTTTATTAAATAGGAATTTTTTAGAAGTAGAGACACCTATTTTAGGTGGATTAACTGGAGGAGCAAATGCTCGTCCATTTTATACATATGCAAACTTTCTTAAAAAGAAGAAAATCCTTCTTAGAATTGCACCAGAATTATGGCTTAAAAGATTAATAATTGGCGGGTTTGATAAAATTTTTGAAATTGGGAAATGTTTTCGAAATGAAGGTTTACAAAGATTTATTATTTTAAATCTTAAAAGGAAAATTAAGATTTCTTAGGTTTAGATTCGAATCACAATCCAGAATTTACAATGTGTGAATTTTATCAAACATATGCATCTTTAGACGACTTAATAGAAATAACTAAATTGCTTTTATCTGGACTAGCTAAAGAGTTGGCAAGTAATTGTCTTCTTAAAGACAATATTATTTCACTTGTGAATAATGGTTTTTTAAATAATTATAAAATATTGGATTTTATTCCATCTCTTGAGAATTGGCTAAATACTTCTTTTCCTGACCTAGATTCACCATTTGCGATTTCTAAACTCCTTTCTATTGCAAATGAAAAAAAAATTATTCTTAAAAAACCTCATACAATAAATAGAATTTTAGATCAACTTTCTGACCAATTTTTGCTTTCTCAATCAAATGAACCAACATTTCTTATTTATCATCCACAAATTATGTCACCACTTGCAAAATCTTCTTTAAGGCATGGTCAAAAAATAGCTCATAGAGGAGAGCTTTATATTTTTGGCAAAGAAATCTGTAATTTTTATGAGGAAGAAAACTCTCCATCCGAACAATATTTGAAAATGTTTCGTCAACAAGAAGACCACAATCATAATGATGATTTTACTCTACAAATGATGGATTCAGAGTATGTAAACGCACTAAAATGGGGTTTGCCACCAACAGGTGGTTGGGGCATGGGAGTTGATAGACTTTGTATGATTTTATCTGGTACATCAAAAATTACTGAGGTTTTGTCATTTGGAAACCTTCGGATGACATGTATTTCAAATTTACTTGATTCTGATAAAACGAATACTTATAAAAAATGATGATAAAAAAGATAGATAAAATAAATAAAACATTCAGAAAAATAAAAATATTTTATAAAAAATATCTTTATCTTTAAATATTTCTGTAAATTAAAAATTCTCGTTATTCTCAAGGAAACTAATTGCTCTTATATCTTTCTGGAATAATGTACAAAACCTGTTTTCTTTATATCATATTATTTTTAGCTCAAAACACAATATTTCTTATATATTTTCATAATATTTTTTATATTTTCCCCGATATAGTATATCTCAATCTTATCCTCTATCAACCTTCGAAGCTACGATCTACATCTTTCTCTGTGCATGAAGCAGAAGATGCAATACGTCGGAAGGGCATTTGGTACTATGTCCAGGACGTGGTCATCTATTAATCCTGTGCGTATTTTATATTTTAAGAATAATATTGATGAATTTTAGGCGACACTTTCAGGTGCAATTGATGTTGTTGTAATAGAGCAAGCAAATGGGGATCTTGCATGTTCACCATTTCATGTGCGATTTGGAAAATTTTCTATGCTCCGTCCATCTGAAAAGAAGGTTGATCAAGTCTATGACGGTTTTTTTTAATACATTTTAGGTGACATTTCGAGTTAACAATGAAGTAGTTCAATATTCAATGAAATTGGGAGATGAAGGGGATGCATTTTTCGTCTTTAGTACAGAAAGTGATGTGCCTGATGAACTTAAAACATCACCTGTTATTTCACCCTCAAGTAGTCCACAATCTAGTGAAGAAGTTAGTATATTGTTTCTTATAATTGGCAATGCTAACGTGTTTTTAGACAAGTCTTCAAGAGCCAGATGATTTTGATTTAAGTGAACATATTTCTCGTTAGTAACTTATAGAAATAGTATTTTATTTTTTTGATTTTATTAGGAGCACAGAGAGATGGAACGACTCCGCGTTCATCTGACTTCAATTGCAATGGTCTGAATAATAAATTTATTAAATGCAGCTTTTGACTTTTGTTAAATAGGTGATATTGGAGAAGTAGGTTTTACGCGCCATGAGTCATGGGATATTTTATCAATCGATCAATCATCAAGTATATCAAATAATATACTTAAAACTCAAATAGTTTCAAATAATAATGCATGTTCTGGTTCTAAAAAAACAAATGATGAATTGGTCTTGGGATCAAATACTTTATCCCCTTCTGATCTTAGGGAAGCTCGCTTAAGTGCAATTAAACGTGCATCCGAGCTTAGTAAAAGGCTTTTAAGCAGAGATATTCCTACTCATATTACAGATAATGGGGGTATGCTTTGTTTTTATTTTGTTTTGTTCCTTGAAAAATAACCTCTTACAGATCTAATATTGGATGTCCGTGGTTATAAATCGTCTGATGAGGCTGAACAAGAAGCAGAAGCTATTGCTCGACGTATTCTTGCGGAGATAGGAATTGACCCTAGTGAGTTAGAAAATCTTATCTCTTCTGATTCATATGGAAATATTTGGATTTATGCGAATGAAAATTCAAAAGAAGATGCTATAAACAGGGGATCATTATTTGCAAATACTGATATATTTTCTAATGTATTTTTTAGTCTTTTAGTAATTTATATTAATATCGTATAGAATAGTTTAACTGATTTGTCTTCTAAAATTTCTTTGGCTTCTGCACATGTTTTGGAATCTCAATCTAGAC
The DNA here is from genome assembly GCA_018127085.1 of Pneumocystis sp. 'macacae'. NCBI lineage: Eukaryota > Fungi > Ascomycota > Pneumocystomycetes > Pneumocystales > Pneumocystaceae > Pneumocystis > Pneumocystis sp. 'macacae'. The sequence continues at coordinate 396,253 of CM030730.1, forward strand.
CATCCACGAACACAACAACACATGTTAAAACACTTCGTCTCACTTCAGAACAATTAGTAATATTTTTCGTTTTTTATATTCTAGTTAATTTTTTTAGAAGTCACTTAATCTTCAATTAGGACAAAATTTGATTTCATTTAGTGTTAATAAGGGGAAAGCTACTGTTTCTGCAAACCTTTATTTTTGGAAATATAATACCTCTGTTGTTATTTCTGATATTGATGGCACAATTACTAAGTATATTTGTTTTTTAATACAATCTATATTTATAAAAATTAGGTCAGATGCTCTAGGACATGTATTAACAATTATTGGCAAGGATTGGACGCATCCTGGTGTTGCAAAGCTTTACTCTGATATTTATAATAATGGTTTTAATATATTATATCTTACAAGTCGTTCTGTAGGACAAGCAGATTCTACTCGTGAATATTTAAAAAAAATAGAACAAAACAGGTATAAATTGCCACTAGGGCCTGTTATTCTTTCCCCTGATCGGACGATTGCAGCTTTAAGAAGGTATCCATGCTCTTTATTTATTTTTTTCCCCTTATTAATTGTATTTAAGAGAAATGATTTTAAGAAAACCAGAGGTTTTCAAGATATCTTGTTTACGAGATCTACAAAATGTTTTTGGAAAAGATTCAAATCCATTTTATGCTGGATTTGGTAATCGGATTACAGATGCATTGTCATACCAGTCTGTCGGAATTCCGCCTACACGAATTTTTACTATTAATTCTTATGGAGAAGTGTGTATGAAGTTTTTGGAGCTTGCTGGCTATCGTAGTAGCTATATTTCTATGAATGATTTAGTAGATCATTTCTTTCCACCTCAGGGCATGTCTTTGTTTCAAATGAAGCAAGTGGAATTTATTGATACTTTGTTTTGGCGCAATCCATTACCTCATATCTATGATTCTAATGAAGACGATACACCTTTTTCAGATGATGGTGATAATGAAAATGATGATGATATTGATGATGGGATAGAAATATATTCGGATAAACACAGTGTTCATATAGATTTTTAAATTACAGAAAAGCATACTGGTTATTACATTTAGGATTCATATATAATACATAACTTATTAACACCTATTCCTCTTGAAAATTTTACGCTTTTGATTTATATACATATGTTTGTATTTAAAAGGTTTATACATTTTATACGCTAAAGTTTGCTGAAAATTTATTCATTCGATTATACATATATTTCTTCTAGAAAGCATTTCTCAAGTTTATTCAGGTATTTGCAATATTACATTAAATTAAGTTATATGTCAAACATCTCAATATATTTTTCTTCCAGTCGATTTTTTGATGGTATTTCATATTACTTCGTTACGTGTGTCCTGAAACACTACTCATCTTAGTGGGCTTCCTTGAATATCCGGCTGACATTTGTTCACTGTTGCTTGATTTTCTAATGCCATTTTTTGGCCTTGGATACGGGGGTTCTGGCGCTGGCCAAGCTGTCAACCCTCAGAAGGTTTCTGCTGCTGAAAATGAACTCGACATGATTACCGATCTATTTACAAGGTATTGATGCATTGAAACCACTGTACACCGACCTGTAGCACTGCACAAGCAGGCCCCATGTCTGTAGACTCTGTTGCTGCATCTGTGTGTCTATAGTGTTAATTTTATTTTTCATTATATTTAAAATACAGTTAACCGTTGTCCGGCAGACTAGTCGATGCTTGTCACAATAAGTGTATTCCTTCTAACTACACTGATAGTGAACTCAATAAAGGCGAATCAGTCTGCATTGATCGCTGTGTTGCAAAGTTTTTTGAAGTTAATGCGAAAATCGGTGAAGTATGTTTGGCGTTTCTAAAACATTCGATTAACCGCTCTAGCATATGCAAACATTGAGTCAAAATGCACGTTCTGGCCTTGGGCAGCCATTTGGTCGCTGAGTCTGCTTTTTGTGTTTAGTAGTGTCTATTCCGCTATATATGCGCCACGCTGAGCACAGTATGCATATAATACACATGCAGCTCTTATAATACAGATTTTATTCAGATGTCTTTTCTAGACTGCTGTCAAATGCCGCATACACTTCACACTATACATATACAATACACATGCAGAGCATATACATCTTGTACAAGCAAATATTTTATATAAGCATATATAACACGCATATACTCTGCATACACTACACATATAACGTGGAATATTGTATATATCGTGACTAATATAGCATATATACTGTATATATAGTGCAATTCTCACACAACACATGTACATTAAATATGAGGAATTAGAATTATAGCATGTACATATATATCCGTGCATATGCACAAATGTCGTGTATATATGTGCATACTCATACTCATGTCTGTAAAGAGCATGTAGCATATGTATAGATCTATATGCACATATATATGCTTATACATCTATACAGGATAATATGTACAGGATATATATGTAGGAGGGCTGCAATTGCAGAAAGCATAAATGTGTAGTCAATGCATACGTGTTATGTGCTGTACATGCACTCCCATCCTCTGCATACTCGGTGTTGTGTGCATCATATATATTGTATATCATAGACACAAATATACATGTAAACATGCAGACATGTGTGCAGATGCATGCATTGTGCTTATACTGTGTATGCAGTCTGTTCTTTCGTGTCTAATTTCTATTGGCACTATTGTCCCCGTCCGCTCGGGCTGTAACATAAAATTTGTCTATCGATATCGAGCACCGCCAATGACTAAGGTGAGTTGCAATGCTTGGCAGCCATGCATGCACTTCTACCACGCATATATTCGGGAAAAAACATCTTTTTTCCTGAATATTCGTGCTGCTGCTGCACACTGCCTCTTTTGCTGTATCTTGACTGACCGCTCCAGGGGACATCTTCATTTGGCAAACGACACACAAAAACACATACTCAGTGCAGGCGCTGCGGCCGCCGTGCATACCACATGCAGAAGTCGACCTGTGCGTCGTGCGGGTATCCTGCAAGCAAGATGCGCCGATGTAAGCTCTCTGTTCTGTCGGCAGCACTAACTCTGCAGACAACTGGTCCTTCAAGGCAAAACGGCGCAGAACAACTGGCACAGGCCGTATGCGCTATCTAAAACATGTCTACCATCGCTTTCACCATGGCTTCCGTACGGCTCCATACTCTATGCATTCAGCTGACTCTGCAGGCACCGGCGAAACCCCAAGACAATCGCGCCAACACACGTAACGCTGCACGGAAAATGCATAAGCGGGCAACATATACTGTATGTATTCTGTACACGCATTGTATGCGTGTACATGTTTTTGTATGCGAACTGTATACGTATGTATGTTTAGCATGTGTATATATGCGTAGTACATCTATATATATGCATAATGTATGCATAGCATATGCATGCTACGCGTGTTGTATCATACTATACACAACTCCAGCACTAATAGTCTGCCAATTCATATTTGCCGTTGTCAGTCGCAGATTGTTCTAAATGCTTGCAGTTTCCATACAGCTGTCTGCTTCAATGCCCTGTCCGTGGCGCATGTCGTGCTGCATGCGTCAGCCGCATTCCCTGCTCACTGTTTACCTCGCGGGTTCCGTGGATCGTTTGCATACGTCTCAGACTGCATCATTGCATCGGCAATCCGATATACCCCGTAAAACACAATGCCGCCTGCAATAAAGAACGGCATCAGCGGCCGACTGCCCCATCAGCTTGTATTTTCTGCTTTGTGCCTACCTGAATGCCGTCGGCCACTTCTTTCCCCACTGCATTGCTTTGTTCGAGACACTCATTCACCACATGCATCAGGGTTAGGGCACTGTTGCCGTGGAAACGACTCCTGACTAGGTTCTGTGCACGAATTGTCTCCGCCGCGCCTGCACCAGTCGTGCACAGGCCTTGCCTGGCTGTGTCTGGACCACCCTGCACTGCAGCAGCGCTGCCCAGCGGGCCAGGTCCAGATGGATTCGCCACGGCGGACCCCAGAAGGCTGCGCAGGGCTGGGGCCGGCAGACGCACACTGCATAGGGCCAGGGCTAGGGCCTGAATGCACATGTGCAGGGTTAGGGCGGACACTGCACGGCCACTCGGCAGACTGGTCCGTGCTGCTTCCAGGGCTAGGGTCAGGGCTGGTTTAGGGCTGGGTCTAGGGCCGGGCAGGGTGCATTGCCAGCGAGACGTGCGTGCAGGAGACAATGGCTACAGAGCAGCGCCGGACGGAGAGCATTGGAGACGCACTGAGCAGGTATCTGTGCTTCAGAGCAGCTCTGTCTAACAACACAGCCTCGAAGGCAGTGTTGCATCGCTGAATGCATGCAACTACAGGGTATGTGGAGTGTCTGCGTCCGAGACTGACCCTCCAGATGGAGCTTCTCTTGGGGACACTGGACGCTGGAATCGAGGACTTTGAACGCATCCAGCTCGTCCTCTCAGCCAAACGCGTACACCTGCTCCCCTCCCACCCATTGCTGACAAAACAGCACTTCGACCTCGTCCCCGAGTCCGAGGTCCATGCTGCACACCACGAGCTGCAGCACGAAATCCGCCCACAGATACTGGCACTCCTTGACCGTGCCGAGGCTGCAATTGCCCGTGCAGAGCGCACCGAAAAGACCCTCCAGAGCCGTGCCGACCTCCAGTACTCCCGGCTCCAGCAGGCTGCCCTCCCGCGCCCCCCTTCCCCCACCGACCCCCCCGACCACGCACTCCGTGCCAGACTCCTTTCCCAGCTTCGTGCAAAGAAGCAGCGTCTCGCCTACACACTCGACCGCCTCTCCCTCGAGGCCGAGCAGAGGGTATGTCTTCTGCCCTAACCCTAACCCTGCGTCAAGCCCTACCCTGCCCTGCCAAACCCTACCCGGCCTCCCTGGTCCTCTGCCTGACTAACTGATACAGCAGCGCGTCCTCAAAACCACCGCCCCGCCTGAACAGCCTCTCCCCGGCCCCCCCGGCGCCAGCTGACCCGCCCTCCGTCCGCTCTACATCACCCCCTCTGCACACACCGCCCTCCCACACCCGTCTCCCCCCGCGCACTCTCCGCCACATACTGCCCAACAACCCTGATCTTCGCCCCAAACTCCCGCAGCTCGTTCTCCGCACCTGCCGCCTAAGCATCCCAGCCATGTGGTCACGTGACCTGCCTCTCAGCGCCTCGACCGCTGCAGCAAGACCCGCGTCCCCCGTGCAGACCTCGATCTGCTCGGCGACCTCTGTCTGTCTGCCGTCGACCGTGCTGTCTGCTGAGCATTTGGCCCAAAGACTCTCTACATACACCACTGCCCGGTCTGCCGTCCTCAGTCCCAGCACTGCCAGCGCTGTGTGCCACCACCGGGCACCCGGCTGCCCCGCCAATCGACACACACTGATGACAACCGCTGCCTGTCTCACCCCTATCCGGACACGTATGTGTCCCGGAAGCGCCGGCTCAAAGACCTGTGCTGTCTAGCGCGTCCCACACACTGTGCTACTTGCATCGTTCGGCACTGTCTGTCCCTGCGTCTCTCCGCCTGCAAGCACCGCCCGTGCTGTGCCGGTCTCCGCCACCCACTCCTCCACCGTCTGCCGTGAGCCCGAGCACTTCCCCGGACACCCACCTTCCGGACACATTCCCACTGTACACACTCCCGCACACACACGTCTTCTGCACACACCGTCTCTGCAGAGCGGTCAGCAGAGTGGGTGTGCACAGAGTCTCTCCGCGGGTAGTCCGGGACACACCGTGTGTCCGCCTCCTGCACCGCCGCCCGCACCCGTGCCGCCGCGGCCGCTGCTGCTGCAACCTGCCGTCAGCCCGCCCTGCACCCGCCCCTACCTGCTCCAGCACCACTGCTGCACCGCCCCGCAGCCCCACAGGCCCCAGCCGCTCTCCGCTCCGGAACAGCACCTGCAGCCTCTGCCGTCAGCCTGCACACCACCACACACCCACCCATCGGACCACCCGTGCGCCCTCCCGCACCACCACACCCTTCAGCGCCTCGTTCTGCACCGACGACACTGCAAGCGTGCTTGTCCCAGACAGTGCCTGCCCGCACGTGTCCAGCAGCCTGTCTGTCTGCTGCCGGACACCCGGCAGCACCTCTCCAACAAGCCATCCGAGCTCTCTCTGCCATCAGCACTGTCTGTGCGCACACATACCTGTGCTGCTGCATGTGCCGTCTCTGTGCTCTGTGCCGGCCGTGCATTTCCCGACATCGTCTGGTCTCTCGACACATGGGCTGCGCCGGACATGTCCCGCTGCCGCCCATAGCGCGCGCCGTCCTCGGGGTCGGCGCTGCTGCTGCGCTCTCCAGCAATCTCCGCCGCGCAGACCTTGTTGGCATCCTTGCTGAGCTGACTGCGCTGCCCTGCGTCCTCCGTGTCCTCCACGCACAGATGCTTGCGTGCCGCGACGGCCGGCGGCTCCTGCGCGAGCAGCCCTGCCTGGCTGCTGCTCTTGCACACACTGCTGCACTCCCCCCGCTCTCGCTGGGCCGGTCGTATGCCGAGTGGATGGCGCGCCACCGCCTCCGCCCCGACTCCCGCGGCTCCGTCCGCTACACACCCAATCCCGAGTGGGCATACATTCTCCAGCGCTACCGCGAGTCCCACGACCTCTACCACGTCCTTGCTGGTCTGCCTGCGACGCTTGAGGGCGAGACTGCGCTCAAATGGTGCGTCCTGTCCTGCGGCTGTGCTGACTCTGCAGCCTCGAGTTCTGCTGCCTGCGCCTGCCGATTGCCGGCCTTGCAGCTGCCGCCGGCGCATGGCGGCTGCCGCCCGCTGCGCGGCACCGGCTGTGGACGCGCTATGTCCCGTGGGCACTGCACACCGCACAGCATGCACGGCCGCTGCTGACTGTCTGCTGGGAAGACGAGCTTGCAGCAGACCTCGACGCAGTGCGGGCGCGGGTGGGCGTCCGGGCAGCGCCCGGACAGTGACGCAGTGCGCCGCTATGTGTCGTCGTCGTCGGAGCGGCGGCGGTACTGCAGCAGTCAGCGCAGCACAGACAGGCGACGCACAATGATCCGCGTCTGCGGCGCAGGCTCGAGGCTGTGGAGCAGAGCGACAAGTCCAGAGTCAGAGAGTCTGTGGGGGAGAGAGCCGGCACGGGCCATGGCAAGGACGAGGTCCTCGGCAGCACGGGCACGGTCGGGGTGGACGAGGGCAATGCGTGCAAGACGGTCGCGGGCAGGAGGCTCGAGGACCTGGGAAAGCTGCCGTCAGCACAGGGACAGAAGGGCATACCATTGTGCGGCGGGCATCGGAGGCACGAGGAGACTCGTCAGAGTGTGGGGGGTGAGCGGGATCCATGCGGAGGGAGGGCGGGGCAGCGAGATGACTGCGCACACAGAGGATGGAGGGCGCAGTTGCACGGGAGGTTGAGGTCCTAAGCACAAAGCTTGTGGCGTCGATTGAGAAGCAGGCGACGCTTGAGGACGAGAAGCACTGGCGGGAGGCAGCGCTGGACCGGGCGCGGGTGCGGATTGGGGAGCTGGAGGCAGCACAGCGGGACTGTGTGGAGCGGATGGCACAGGTCCTGGAGGAGAAGCGGGGGGCAGAGGAGGAGACACAGGCACTGATGGGGCGGCTGGTGGAGGAGACGCAGCAGCGGGCAGCAGCAGAGACGGAGAAGCAGGCGATGGAGAGGGAGCTGGAGGAGCTGACGCGGACGCTGTTTGAGGAGGCAAACGAGATGGTGGCAGCAGCAGAGGATGCACGGGGGCGTGCAGAGCGGCGGAGCACGCAGCTGGCGGCACAGCTGGAGGAGGCTGTGCGGCTGCAGCGGTCGCAGCAGGCACAGCTGGAGGAGCTCAAGGGGCTGCTGGCGGCGGGGGAGAGGGCAAGGGCTAGGGCAGGGGGCAAGCTGGAGAAGGGTAGGGCAGGGGTTTGGGTTGGGGAAGGGGTTGGGGGGGTTGGGGGAAGGGTTAGGGGAGAGGGGGGAGAGGACAGGGTTGGGGTTAGGGACGAGGGCGGGGGGGAGCGGGTGCTTCGGATGGACACAGCGGCGTTTGAGGAGCTGCAGGAGTTTGTGAGGGCGGCGGGAGAGAGGGGGCGGGGGGGGACGTTCTTTGGGCTGGGGAGCGGGGGGTGGATGAGGGAGTCGAAGTTTGTGAAGCGGTGCATCTACGAGGACATTGAGCCGACGCTGCGGCTGGACAGTGCGCCGGGGCTGTCGTGGCTTGCACGGCGGGGGATGTTTTCGGCGGTGCTGGAGGGGCAGCTGGTGATTGAGCCGGGGAAGGTGGGGCGGGGGGGGATAGAGTGTTCTCTGTGTGGGAAGAGCTGCACAGAGAAGGGGAACCGGCGGGTGCACCGGTTCCGGACGTCGGAGGCACAGCAGGGGATGAAGTTCTACTATCTGTGTGGATACTGTCTGGGGCGGGTGCGGAGTGTGTGTGACTTTGCGGGGTTTCTACGGCAACTGCGGGACGGGGTGTGGCGGGGGGGTGGGGATGGGGGGCGGCGGGTATGGGAGGAGACGGTGCGGCTGCGGGAGGCGATGTTTTGGGCGCGGATGGGGGTGGTGGAGGGGGGAGAGGGGCACAAGGGGGTGCCGCACTCAGCAGGGCTGGTGGAGGACAGTGCAGGGGCAGAGGATGCGGTTGCAGGTGTCCAGCGGGCACAGAGTCTGTAGGGCTAGGGTTTGCTGCATGGCAGGGCCTGTGCAGTTAGGGTTGGGTATGGGCAGGTATGATGGATGCTGTTGCGGGTGTCCGGCCGAGACGGTCGGCTGAGTTTGGCTGCGGGTAGGGAGGGCGTGGAGGGCTAGGGTTGTGTATGGGTTAGGTCAGGGTTAGGGCGGGCGGAAGGGCGGGATGCAGTGAGATGGATGCTGCTGGCCTGGCGCAGCAGCACGGGGACGGGCTGAGCAAGCCATGCATGTACATAGACGCGGTGTTGATGCCGTTTTATACATAGTTTGGGTCTTTGATGACGGTGCTTTGCAGGCCCGCAATGCTGTTGGGGGCGGTGCACAGTGGTGTTGCTAGGCGCTTTCCGGCGCAGTGGGTGCAGCGGATGGAGCAGACTCAGCGGCGGGCACGGACAGCAGGGCGCGGTCGTCGGTGTCGTGGTCTGGGGCTTTTGCAGATGCATCGGTGGTCTCGGGGTCCTTTACAGGGACCCAGCAGAGCGTCCTGAACGACGCATTTGTCTCTGTTTTGCCGTCTTTTGTGTGGACCTGGTGCGTGACCCATTCCTGCCGCCATTTCTGGGGGATAATGTCGAATTCAGTGCTGCCGGTGACAAAGCGGCCTTTTTCTGCGCGTGCACGAGTGCTCATTTGGCGGACGTGTCGGGCGTTCTATGGTTTTCTGCTGCAGATGCACACGATGCTGACAATCAATATGCATATACCGCGCATATAGTATGCATGTGTGCACACGATGTGGACCAAGTTGCAGGATATATACACAACACATACGGTCTACATGTAAAGCAGATACAGATGCACATGCACATGCACATACAGATGCATATACTGTGCATATACTATGTATGTACGCAGCATATACGCTGGACACGCTGTGGCATAAACATGTATAGATTCTATGGGACGGGTATGTCAGGTGTTAAAGAGAGCGTATAGAATACGCATGATATATACAAAGTGTAAAGTGTATTCCGATGCAGCCTGCATCAGTGGTGTATACGGCATATGCTGCATTGCCTGTTGTATGCGCACAGCATATATATGGGGGGAGGGGGTTTCCGGCAGGCTAGCAGGCTGTGCAGGTTGTCTGTATTGTATATGTTATGGCGTGTATATTGTACTCTGTGTACTGTATATATTGCATTGTATATATTTTGCATGTCTTGTGCAATGGACCTCCAGTATAGCGCCTGTGCACTGTATATACAGTGCATGTGTTGCATAGACACAGTATGCATACTGCTGTCTTGTTTTGGAGTACATGTGGATTTCCGGTTATACAGCGCATATACAACAGACAGCACAGATAACACATAGCATATATAATATATATAACACGTATAATGTATATAACACATAATATATATTCTGTATATATTGAATATCTGATGTGCAAAGCATAGGCCACGACTGCTGATGTGCATATGCATTTATTTATTCAAAATGCACACGTTCTTGATAGAGCATACTTAGGACACTGTAGCACTTAAAGATCTGTTGATATAATCCGCTGTTGGTAAAATGCACACAATACGAGTTACATATGAAGCGCATCGAAGCGCCCTATAATGGGACACAGAAATTGGATAAGGGCGCTTGGACACAGCAACAGTGAGACGCATATAATTAGTACGACTAAGCTTTCAAGTGCATATATACATAGAAGTGTACGGAGAAATGCATATAATCAGGTATTTCTACGTATTTGATCAGTGTTTAGGGATTAATGGATTGGAGGGGGAGAGTGATATATTATTGAAAGATTGACGAGCATTTATCGATCGTCAAAAATGGATTTTAATTGAAAAGCACTGGTTATGTCGAAAATAGGGCCAAATAAGGGGGATTTGGACCTTCTGATGGAGGACCTTATGTCACGGATTGCATCTGTTGAGCAGGTTTTGCTGCAACTGAAATCGAATGATTCAAATAGTTTGTCAGAAATGGTAGCAAAACTCTCGGTTTTAGACAAAGCAAAATTCTACGTGGGGTTAAGTTACGCGATTAATTCGCTTGTTTTTAGTAAGTTCTGTGCATCTGTTTTTTTTTGGGGTTTAAGGATGTTTTAGTGAATCTCAAACTAAACCGTGTGGATACGAAGGAACATGCAGTGATGAAAGAGCTTGAGAGGGTTCAGCTGTATGTTAGCAAGATAAAGGAAGCAGAGGCGGTTTTGTCTAAAAGTGAATTTATCTTTTTTTATAGTTTTGGCTTATAAAATGTCTAGGGACGATGGTATTGGATAAACAGGCGGTGGACCGAATGATTACTCACGACTTATCTGAGAATGCAAGGATAGACAAAAACAAGGAATCTGTAGATAAAAGCCTGAAAGGCCGGAAAACCCCACTAAAAAAGGGTATTCATATAAGATTTGATACGGAAAATACAGAATCTTTGATTAATACAGATAAGTTGATACAGACTGATCTACTAGAAATCCAAGATGCAAAAACGAACATGACAAAGAATATAAAACGCGAGAAGGATTCTGAGACACTGCCGAGTATTCTAACCGCAAGATTGTTTTTAAGCTCTAATGAATAACAGATTTACATGTAAAGGCTTCGGAAAAAGCACATAAAAAACATAAAAATAAAAAAAAGAAAATTCAATAGATTGAAATATCAAAAAAGTTTTGTACAGATACGTTAAGTGTTCAAGACGATTAACATGTAATGAAAAATGTATAATATGTTGATATATTGGATTAAGGGATAAATCACTTATCTGCTATAAAGTCATAGTGTCCTGGTCGATAAAGTAAACTAATAGTGATCGGATTCTTATTTTCGACCGTAAATTCGTATTTTTTAGCATGGTTAGAATCACTTCTATCAATATAATAAATATGAATACAAACCTGTGTTAGTGAGATATTAGATTAGATGATAGTCATGCAAACATACACCAAGAGCTTTTGATAGTGCATTGATCATAACATGATCGGCCTCTTTCCCGATAGATTCAATTGTATTCTCGCAAAAAGTAAAAACATCAGTTACACTAGGGACATCTAAGAACGGTGCATATTCATAGGCGTTTTGTTTAATGTAAGCACTTGTTAAAAAGCGGAAATAAACAACCATTGCATTGCTTTTTTCTGGTGTATTCATAAGTGTGAGGAGTTCTTTTTCTTTAAGTTGAAAGTCCTGATTCTCAGAAGGTTTTAATAAACTCAGTGCTAACAATATTTCTTCATAAAAATCTTCATATGATAGTGGTTCAAAACCGCTTTTTTGAAGGAGTTCCGTAGTCTGACTAAATGCAACAATATTTTTCTCTGAATCAGCAGGTGTTTGGTGCATCCATGTCCAAAGCCATCCAAAACATAAAGCTATAAAAAATAAGTTTAAAACAGTTGTTTTAAATTGAAATTGCCTCGATAAAAACAATCGCCATCTCGTTTTAGACGATACAATGACATGTTTCCTAATGCCTTTTCTGGTGATTAATTATCAATGATAACGGAATATACTTTGATTTTTTTATAAAAAACTTCATTTTCTTGATATTCTTTCAAAAGCTCCTGAACGGGAATGCGATGAAGTACAAGTGGTTCTGTTTCTATTTCCGAATTCATTGTTGGATTTAGTGCTATGACTTATTCATTAAATAATTCTTGAATATATTTTACGGTTCGATGCCATTTTATAAATGGGGTCCGGGCTACAAATAATGAGATAAATATTTGTTGTCTATAAAAAAACACCTTTCTAATGTTTAGAAATATATCTTTTAGTTTAGGTTGATCTATGAAAAATTGTATTTGAAATAAATAGTTTTTACTGCATGTTTCTTTCTAAAAATGGATGATTTTATAATAAAAGATGATTTGGACTTTGATTTTGAAGACGATAAATTTAGAATCAATGTGGAAAATAAGTATTACCTCGCTAAAGGTATGTGTTGATGTTCAAAAGATATATTTTTTGATTTGTACAGAGATGAAACAAGATGATCCCTTTAGTGCAATAAAGGAATTTAAACAAGTTATCCTTTTAGAAACTACGAAGGGAAATTGGTAAGTTTTTTTATACCCTAGATTATAAATTTTATGGTTTTTAAGGGGGTTCCGTTCTTTGAAACAAATTATGAAGTTATTATTCCACTTGGGCTATAAACATGATGTAAAAATATATGAATTGTTGTCTATTATGGCTAATTAAGTTATTTCAGGTGATTATATATTATAAGGAGCTTTTGACATACGTGAAATCATCAGTGACAAAGAATTATAGTGAAAAATCAATTCATAATATTCTTGATTATATTTCTTTGGATAATGATGTAAAATTTATGGAAGAAATTTATTCTATAACTTTGGATTCTCTTGAAGAAATAAAAAATGAGCGTCTTTTATTAAAAACGAATTTGAAACTTGCAAAATTATGTTTAGATAAAAAAGAATATATACGTTTGAATAGAGTCCTTTCTAAAAAAGTGAAATAGATATTTATCTTACTTTATGTTAGATTTTAAGTAAACTATATAGTATTTGTGAGGATTATGATGGGTTAGTGGATCAATTAAAAGAAGCATATCTTCTTGAACTCTATTCTTTAGAAATGCAAATGTATTATGAAACAAAAAATAACAAAAGACTTAAGGTTAGTTATTGTTGATTGTTTATATTTTTTTATTATTATTAGGATTTATATAATAAGGCTTTAAAAATAAAATCTGCAAATATACATCCGTATATTATGGGTGTTATTAAAGAATGTGCTGGGAAAATGTATATGGATGAAAGTATTTAGATTTTTAGTTTTGAAGTTCTTAGTTAATGTGTTTTAGAACGATGGGAAGAAGCTTTGACTGATTTTTTTGAGTCATTCAAAAATTATGAAGAAGTAGGTTCTCCTAATAAAATTCGTGTATTAAAATATTCGATATTGGCAAATATGTTAAATGGATCTAGTACTGATATGTTTTATTCAAAAGAGATGAATTCTTATAAAAATGATCCACAATTTTTGGCAATGATAAATTTAGAGGATGCTTACCAGGAAAGAGATATTCGAAAAATCGAGTCTATCCTTAAAGAATATCATAATGAAATTATGGAAGATGCCTTTATTCGAGTATATATTGATGATATTTTGTGGAATATTCGCTCCCAGATTCTTGTACGTTTGATATCATCATATACTCAAATCAGTATTTCATTTATCGAGAAAGAATTGAATATTACTTCAATTGATGTGGAAGCACTGTTAATTAATTTAATTTTGGATGAGCACATTCAGGGGAAAATTGATCAAGTTAATCAAATATTAACTTTAAAGACGAAGGAACAGCTAGAAGAAAAAGACATTACGATTCTCGCCTTAGCTGAAAGTGTCAACAAGTTATGGAGACTTTGTTTAAATCGTCAGTATTAGAAACAGGAGTATTATTAATGAGCTGTAGAACATTCAAATAGTTAAATAAAATTAAGATATAGCTTAAATAGAAATAGAGAGCAAAAATGTGATTGCATGCTTAAATACATATGCTAGACAAAAATACAGAAAAATTTTTAGACAAGATGTGTTAATTAAACATGTTGGTGAGGTTAAAATGATGGGTATCGGCAGTTTGTCGAATAATCACATGAGGAGACAGCTTTTCTGACGGAAAGAACGATCGTCAACTGGGGTGCCTTTGGGTTTAGCAGCAATCGCAACGCGGGCAGCTTCTGTAAATGCCTCATTGACGCCTAAACAAATGTTAGATCGTATGCGACTATAGTTGAATATCGCGAAAACATGCCTCGGTTGTGTTTTGCGCTACATTCTGATAATATTAGCAATAATTACGTAAAGGAGTATAATAAAAAGAAAATACATACCCAAATAGCGAACGGCACGAATGAATTTAGCAACAGAAAGACCTTCTTCATATTGAATATAGCGATGTTGACCGTTCATGCTGCAATTATTATACGGTGTAATTTCATCCTCAAGTTCCCGCAAATCACATTTAAGTGCAACAAGAACAAGTTTAACACCTTCACAATGGCTTGCAATCTCGCCCACCCATTTGGATTGCACATTTTCAAGCGATCCACGTGAATCAACTGAAAAACATATCATAATAACATGTGTATCGGCATATGATAATGATCGCAGACGATCAAACTCTTCCTGACCCGCTGTATCCCATAGACTTAACTCTATTTGCTGACCATCGATAAATACATCATGCACATAATTTTCAAAACTGTACATATTAGTAAAATATAAAAGGAATCTTAGTGTCTAAAAGAAGTTTTGAAAGAATTTTGGGGGATCCAAAAAGATATGTATTTGCTTTCGGAATACTTTTTTAAGATTTTAGGAGTTTTTTTGGTTTTTTAATACATTTTTTACTTTATTAAAATATTTATCAGTTCACTAAAATATCCCTATTAGTTTTCCAAAAATGCTTGAAACTCCTTATAATTTTTTCAAAGATGCTTCTTTAAAAGACTATTTTAGTAAACGTACACTGTTGGTTCATAAATTTGAGGGAAATATCCGCCTGTGTTTTTATTAATTCTACATGGATCCGTATGTTGCCTAACATACGTGTAAAGACGTTTAGCAGCGACGTTTTTCCGCATGCTATACATTATTAGCTATTTCAAATGTAGTTACTTTGCGTTGCAGTCAGTATAAAGTCATTTAATGTATCTGCTTCAACCCCCCATTTTGCCTTCAAATATCTCGTAAATGTACATTACATATGCACTATATGTACATCATATGTACAGCGTATGCGCTTCTCTTGTTTTATATGCATTTAACTCCACTAAACTTTTTGGCTTTACGCACTGATCCTGCAATATCGCAAATACACATATAACCCACCTCCGTCACCCAAAATAACAATTTTCCGATGAAGTGCTCGCTGCGATGACCAACAAACCATGCGCTCGATTCTAATGTATATTGTATACACGTTGTATGCGTGTGGTTAGCACACCCGTCGCAAAACCTCGTTAACGGAGCCTTCCGAGATCTGAGGCTGGTGTTCACGTAACGCGTAATGTATATGAAAGCACGTGATTCCCGCGTGACCCACTAGAAAAATACAGAAAATATGGAGAAAAATGCCTGAAATATTCCAAAATAATAGATAGAAATAGCACTGATTGAGTTTCTTGAGGTAAAGATTGAATAATTAGACAGATTAAATGTTTAATAATCTGATACATTTTGTGGGGTTCGTCGTATACGATCAGCTAAATCAATAGAAGCACCATATGCTTTGCGTGCAACTTCTCTGAGATAGGTGCTTTTGTTGTCGCCCCACTTTTGATTCATCATTCTTTCCTCGTTTTCTCTTCTTTCGTCTTCAGCTTCTTGTTTGGAAAGTTTTTGTAGACGTTTTTCTCGTTCTTGATCTAACGTTTCTGCATTTTTCATCATAGCAGCAAGTTTTTCGGCCTTTTTTTTCTCATCGTCTTGATTAGATTTTTCGTTGACGGCTCCATTTGCTGTATTTCTAGATGCTGAATGAACCAGAGAACGATGATAAACAGGTCCTTCATAATGACGTTTTGTAGATAGAGATCCTCGTACAGAATTATATTCTCTATCTGGAGATCTGTATGCTAAGCGAGAGGCAGATGGAGATCTTGAATGGTGGCGATAATGAATTCTGGATGATGATCTGCTTGAATATTGATGCAAATAACGGTCTCTTGACCGATCGCGGTGGCTATGTCTTTCTGGAGAATGGCGTGAATTGCGTGAGTGCGTGTGTCGGTGTAAGTAATCTTTATATTGTTTGGTTTTTCCATTTTGTGCTTCTATAAGTTGACGCAATTTAATTGGATTGTTTCGAATTGCCTCATATTGTGCTTGTTCTTGCTTTTTAATTGCAAACAAAGGATCTTCTCTAACTTTATTTTGAATATCTCTCACTGTATTTGCATTTTGTGAAGCAATAAATGGTTGTTTTCCATTTTCAAGCTTGAATATTAAATTAAATACATAAGAAACCATCAATATTACCTTTGAAGTGTCTTCTTTAAGAATATCGTCTATTC
This sequence comes from Pneumocystis sp. 'macacae', assembly GCA_018127085.1. Taxonomy (NCBI): domain Eukaryota; kingdom Fungi; phylum Ascomycota; class Pneumocystomycetes; order Pneumocystales; family Pneumocystaceae; genus Pneumocystis; species Pneumocystis sp. 'macacae'. The sequence continues at coordinate 412,883 of CM030730.1, forward strand.
TTTTTCTACCTAACAAATATGCTTCCATTTCTTCAGTTGTTCTTAAATCGCTTGAAAGATGAGGTGCAGCATACATCCAATCTAGACGTTCTACTCGTTTTCTAGCTCTAATTAGAATATAAAGGAATACTTATAACTTCCTACTTTCCACCTGATGCTTCTTGTAATTTTTGTAGCTCTTGGAGTTGTCTTTCTTCTTCGATCTCTTTTTTTATTTGTTCAATTCTTTTTCTTTCTTCTAATGCTTTTTTTTCTTCCATCCATACCTTTTCTTGATTACGAATCCTAAAAACTAATTAAAGAATATATTTTTATATTTTAAACAAGCATACAAGAGAGGATGCCATGATTCTGCAGTAAATGATAAGTATTTATTTAAATAGTAAGATAAAAAACATACTTTTCATATTCAGATCTCCACCACCCATTTTGAATTACAAAATAAACGTATAATAAATGCTTTCCTGTTTTTTTATAGAAAAATTATTTAAAAAATAAAAAATAAATTGATAAACCAAATCAACGCTTTATTATATTGAATTTATTATAATTTGATTAGGAAAAAAGACTATAATGAAATTAGATTAAAAGAAATATAAATATATTATTACTGTTTCTGATAATCTAATTATATCTCTTCCAATAAAATTTAATTTTATAATTTATCACTACTTTATGTGGGGATATTACGAAGTTAAGTATTTTCGAATATTAATAAAAAAAATATCTTATAAATCAAAGTATTGGTTTTCTTACTATTTATTACTTTTTTAATGAAAAGAATATTCATGTTTTTTTATTTTCAATAAACATTTATTAATATTAAGTTTTCATTTTTTCAAATAATTTTTAAACAAAAATTATGATTGAATATTTTCTAGTATTATTAGGCAATAATAATTTTTAGAATACTATAAAATAGGCTAAAAATAATATTTTTGAAGTTTTTATACTTAGCATGAAAAAATTATTTTAAAAATAATTCATCGTAAGCATTAGAATACGTTTTTTTTTATATATGAAAAAAATAATAGAATAATATGAAAATAAATCTTAGGTTTTCAAAGTTAAAATTTATGAAGATAAAAACACTTTTATGGCTTTAGCAATTAGTTTATAGGTTATCTATATTTAATATGTATGATTTACAGGATTTATCTTTATATAATACAAACAATTTAAAAAATTTTCTTAGATAATAGGTTATTAAATTTTGATTTTTTGTATTTTAATAAAATAATTTGTAATCCGATCTCTTTTAAAGATAAAAATGATAATTTTTCTTTAATTGTTATTTTGAAGATATAAAATGGTCTTTTATTGATTATTTGTGTTCTAAAGTTATTTTTGTTGAATTATATAAGTTTTTGTTTTTTTATTAGATTTTTTAATAATTTTTAGTTTTATACTAAGTTTTATATAAAAATAAATATGCAGCCATGCCATAAAGAACCCAGTTCGACTATCATTGGAATTCGAATGGGTAATGCAAATAGTTCTATTTCTTATACAAATGAGGTTTGATATTTTTTTAAAATCCGTTAAAATATAAATTTAATAAATATTTAGAATGGAAAAGTTGTTATTATTACAAATGAAGAAGGGGAACGTCAAATCCCATGTGCTCTTTCATATCTGGATGGAGAGGAATATCATGGTTCTCAGGCAAAAGCACAACTTATAAGAAATTCAAGAAATACAATTATTTATTTTAAAAATTTTTTTGGAAAAAAGTGAGTTTTAGAAATTAAAAAAAAAGCACATGATTAATTATTAGAATTGAATGTATTGATTTGTATACTTTGGGATATTCAGCAGAACCTAGTATTTCAAATGGTGAAATAGTCTATACAATCATGTCTGCTTCTGGAGATGAATATGAAAAACAAATAATTACTTTGAATGAAGTTATGATTTCTCATTTAAAATATTTAAAGAAATGTGCAGTGGAATATATAGGAAAAGATGTTACCGGTTCAGTTTTTACTGTTCCTGCTGATTTTTCTCTTTTACAAATAGAGCTTTTAAAAAAATGTGCAGAAAAAGCTGATTTAAATGTTCTTCAAGTTATAAAAGAGCCTATTGCAGAGATTTTGGCATATTCAGATGGTATTGACTCTTCAATTACAACTGATAAAATATTTGCTGTTGTAGATTTTGGGGAAACAACAAGTAGTGCTACTGTTGTCGTATGTAGAAATAATCTATATACGATTTTAGCAACGGAAACTGATCATAATTTGGGAGGAAGATTTCTAGATGATTGTCTTATTGAACATTTTGTAAAAGAATTTCAGAAAAAATATAATTTGGATCCTAAACAAGATTTAAAAGCTATTGCCAAATTAAGAGTTGAATGTGAAACAGCTAAAAAAAGCTTAAGTTCTAGTAATGTCTCTGTAATTAGTGTCGAATGCATGTTTAATGGATATGATTTTTATTCTACTATAAACAGAGTGCGTTTTGAAATGTTAGGAAGACATATTTTTAATAAAATGCTCGCGCTTGTGAAAAGTGTTCTCAGAAAAGCTCAAGTTGAGGGTTTTGATATAGATGAAGTAATTCTTGCTGGAGGTTCTTCTCATATACCTAAAATTTTAGAGATATTTAGGTATATTTTTCCAGAAAAAACTCTAATTCGTGCACAATCTTTACAAACTTCTATGTTTAGTCCTTCAGACATTGAATGTTATGGTGCTGCAATTCAAGCATCATTAATATCTTCTTTTAATAAAGAAGAAGTTTTGGACTTAACAAATCCCAATATCACTTTAATACCGCATTTATTAAATCCTATCGGTGTTGTCATTCAAACTGACGGTAAAACAACATTTATTCCTATAATTTATTCCTATACATCAGTACCTGTTCAAAGGAGCATTTTTCTTGACGGACTTTTCGATACTGGTGATTTTTGTATCATTATTTCTCAAGGGATAGCTCGTGTCGATCAAAAAAATGTTGAAACACATGAAACACAAACTTTTGATAGCGATGACTTGCATTTGGAGGGACAATTAAGGTTCATAGAACCATCAGAAAAAATAGCTGAATGTGTTCTTAAAAACATTCCATCTAATGCAAAAGTACAGGTTACTATTTGCATAGATCTTGAATTGAAAACTACTATTATAGTACAACTTGTTTCTCCTTTTCATGCAGAACTTGTTAAAGGTGAAATATTTATATAACAAAAGACATTATGTAATATATATTTATTAAAAAACGTAAATTATATTCCTTTTATATATTTTTAAATACTGTTTATGAAGTTCCAGACTTCGATTATCAACGTTAGAAATATTTTGTGCTAGCATTTTGAAACCTTTTTTATAAAAGCAGATTTTAAATAAGTTTTCTGATAGAAAATTTTCTCTAGGAATACCTTTAACGTTTTGGTTTTATTAAGATTATTTTATAGTATTTAAAATGGCACAAAATGGTGTTGCTCCTGGAACTACTCAAATGAATGGATTAAGTTCATTAAAGACACCTTTGGCACATATGGGTATGATTTTGCCTCCTTTAGATATAAGAGGTATAGTATTTTTATGTTTTTATTATTTTTTAGGTTTATTTTTGATTAGAAGTTGTGGAAAAAACAGCTAATTATGTTTTAAGAAATGGTATTATATTTGAGGAAAAAATTCGAGAAAAAGAAAAAAATAATGCTAAGTTTTGTTTTTTAAATCCAGCAGATCCATATTATAAATACTATGAGTTTCGTCTTGAAGAGTGTAAGAAAGGAAAATTTATTTCTCCTGCAACACGGGAGGATTCATCTAAAGCTGCTCAGAATGCTTCAAAACAGATTCATGATAAGGTTATGTTTTTGGAACCTCCAAAGTTTTATTTTTCTGCCTCTTTACCTGCTATTTCAGCTATGGATTTGTATGTTGATTAATAATTTATGTCTTATATAAACATTTATAGGGATATATTGAAGTTAACAGCGCAGTTTGTTGCAAGAAATGGGAGGGAATTCCAGACAACTCTTTCTCAAAGAGAGAGCAGGAATTTTCAGTTTGATTTTCTTCGTCCAAACCATTCTCTTTTTCAATATTTTACGAAACTTGTTAAGCAATATACAAAAATACTTATTCCTCCAAAAAACACCAATAAGATATTAGAAAGAAATATTGAAAATAAGTATCAATTATTAGAGGTAATTCGGAAAAGAGTTGCATGGCAAAAGTATCAGGAAGAACAGCAAAAATTAAAACAAGAAGAGGAAGATCGTGAAAAAAGTAATATTATTCATTTTAGATCATTTAATTTCTAATTTTGTTATAGTTGAATATGCGCAAATTGATTGGCATGATTTTGTAATTGTCGAAACAATAGAATTCACAAATGCAGATGAACAAATGGATTTACCTGCTCCAATTTCATTAAGTATTTTGCAGTCAGCAACTCTTGAACAAAAACAAATGATGACTATGTATCATGATCCTAATACATCATTATTTGATGATACACCATATAATTCTGTACAACCATATTCTACATCAACAGAAAAAACACGATTATTGCAAGAAGAGGAAGGAGTAGAAATGGACATTGAAGCAGATTCAGATGAAGAAACTACTGCGATTAGAGAAAGGAGAGAACATCAGGAAAAGGTTCGTCTTGCACAACAGCAAAGTCGAGCAGGTCTACCTATGAAGATTCGTACAAATTATGTTCCGAAAGGTTGTTTTAACACTAGTTATATTTTTTCTAATATGAATAGCTTTGAACAAATCAGAAAATATGCTTATTTGTCCTCAGTGTAATCTTCCAATTCCTTCTAATGAACTTGAAGAACATATGCGTATTGAAATGTTGGATCCTAAATGGAAAGAACAAAAGGCGAAAGCAGAATCCAAATCTGCGTCGAGTAATTTGTACCAAGAAGGGGCTGCTAGCAATCTTAAACGCATGACTGCAAGTATGTATGATATGCAAGGAAATTCTATAAGTAAAGAAGAAATCGAAAGAAGTAAAAGACAACGTTAGATATTCTAAATATTTTTTTTAATCATAACATATTCGTAAACGTTTATTTATGTATTTTTGATTTATTACGAATGAATTATAGTATTATATGATAAAATTATTTTAAAATTAAATCTTTTTGACCAAATAAATTCCCAACAATTGAAATCACCATGTCTATATTAGATTGAATATATAAAGGAAGTTCTGTTTTCTAAAGTAATGTTAATGCTTGATATTAAATTTTTAATTTGATCAAACTGATTTTCTAAGAATTAAACACTTTTTACATAGCTCTCTTAAAATACTAAGTTCGTCTGATGTCATTACCATATCTATTTTTACAAGAAGAAAAAATATCCATATCATCTACAGAAATTTAAATTATTTAATACTAAAAATATCATATAACGTTACTTGTTGTTGTGGACTGTTGTATGAAAGCCATCCTGTATTCCACTTCAACAAATTCAAAACTGTATATTGATCAATAGAACATAGCATCGTCAAGGTAGGAACTTGTAATGTTTCAAAAAGTAATTTATGCCATTCGATTTTATTTTTAGGTAATGAAAATAAAGTAGATGCAACCTTCAAAGAGTTGAATGATGTGCGTAATGCTATAAATTTTTTCAAAAACTTTTCTTGCCAAATAAGTGAATATGGTTTAGTTATATTCATAGTGATTTTTTTTTCTAGTTTCATCTCCTCTGCTATTGTTTTATTTACTATTTGTATTGATTTTGTTAAAACTGATTGTGGTAAATGTGCAATCATAATTCCTGGTCTTTGTCTTGCTTCTATACGCACTTGCTTTAAATAAGAAACACCATCAAAGGGGGGATCATTGTCGTTTTCTGAAGAGTTGTCTAAGTCGATCATCTCTGGAAAAACCCCTCGCTGATTAGTCTCCATATCAATTGGTCCCGATGTGATATTTTTCTGTTCATTCGAGGCATAAAATTTCCGTTTTTTCTGAATAAGTAAATTTTCATATGAAAATTCAGATGTTTCTTTCATTTGATATTCTAAGAATACTTAAAAGCACTCAAAAAAATTATATTTTTACTTTTTACATTTTTTTGATGTTCCATTCGTCTACGATAAATCATGTATAATATTTAAATAATTGTTCATTACTTATTAAATTTTATTATTATTTGTAACAAAACTTAAGAAATATTAACGTTTATAAAAGAAGAAAAATGTATATTTTTCGTGAAAAAAAGAATAATCTTCTTCCATTTAGCACAATTTTATCACGTGAGACTTCTCATATGTTAAATTCACCTAGATCCAAGCAGGAATCTGTTTCAGAAATAGAGAATGATGATGATGATGAATGGGAGCAGAGTTATTTGAATAGAATTAGTCACAATTATGAATATTATTCAAAAACTGATCAGCATCTAACAAAAACATCTTGTCTTCAATATCGGCAGCGTATAAATGATTTCGAAAAAAAGCGCCAGAATTTGACACCAAGGAGTCTTTTTAATGAAGCAATTACAAACACAATTGAAGAAGGTGAAGAAGTTCTTCAGCTTTCGTATGTTTTGTGTCTTTTTTTGGTCTTTTTATATATTGATGGATTTAGAGGATGTAATATTGTTGAAATTCCAGAAAACATTTCACAATTAAGAAGTCTTGTTACGAAGCTTGATCCTGAAGTTGAAAAGCCGTTGACTCCTCATTTAAAAATATTTTTATCTGGAAATTTTATTTATAAACTCCCTAGTGGTCTTTTTGATCTTTTTACACTCACTGTTTTATCTCTCCGTTAGTATTTAGTTCTAATCTATCTTAGTGCTGACATCGTTATAGGAAACAATAAATTAGTAACTATACCACCTTCAATCGGTCGCTTGGTGAATTTGGTTGAGTTGAATTTGGGCCAGAATAAACTTGTAAATTTTTTATAAAGTAAAATAGATAATTTATTTTTTATAGGCTTATTTTCCATCAACATTACTTTTGCTTAGGAAATTGCAGATTTTGTCAATATCGCCGAATCCTTTAAAAGAATGTCCAATTCCTTTATCTCAGACCTCATTTCAGACTCTCGTATTGCCTATCATTCGTTATTCGTGTATAGATATAATAAAAACAAACTCAAATGTTCCTAAACTTCTTGAACTTACATCCAGGATGATTGCGTCTTCTTCAATTGCTGAATTAGATCTTCAAAGATGGGAAACGAAGTTTTGTCTTACTTCAAAGGTTAGAGAAGCATACGAAGCTGGGAAATATCATATATCTTGTGAAGTGTGTGGAAATTCTATGGTTGAGTCAGTTGTAGATGTATTTGAATGGTGGGATGGTTTTGTTGGTACATGGTCTCTTCCAATAAAAAGAAAAATATGCAGCTTGTTATGTCTTAAAAACATTCCACAAATTGAAATGCAATAATTAGTAAATACTATATAAAATCTATGGATATGTATTTTCATGGTTTTTCTGGAATATATTTTAAAATATAGCTATAACCTTTAATAGATAGAACATTTTACAAAAAATGTAATATTATAATATATTAAATAACAGGAATGCAATGTAAAATATACACAGCATTATGCACTAAGTTTTACTTGCATTTCTTCTTTCAAAATCATTTGTCTAACTTTTTCAATTTTTTCTAGTAAGCTACTAATATTCCAACTCCATTCATTTAATATTACATTGACACTTTTTGGTTTCATGAAGCTAACTGTTCGCGCAGGACGATCGATTCGTGCATAAATAACACCTGAAGTAACTAAATTTGATAAATATTCTTCTGTTTCTTTCTCATCTAAATCAAGAAGCATATTTAATCGGTTTAATCGAATCCTTAAATAATATTTAGATACAACACGAATATTCTAATAATATCAAAAAAATCTATAAATAAAAAAATATTTACATGCTCGATAATTCGTTTTTTTAATTCTGACCATCGTTTTTTACCTTTTTCATCGTTGAGATCAAAAACAGAAGTTTTACACAAAACTTTGCCATAAACCTCTTCAATTTTTGGCCATCTCATTAGTTCCATTTTTATAAAATATTTTATAAGCTCATAATGAACTGGAAGTGATGGTAATCGAGGATCTGTTAATGTATGATGTAAAAGATCCGATTGTTCATTGCCGTAAGGTGAAATAATAATAAAATAAACAACATTTTGTAAAACCTGAATATTTTAATTCCCAAAAAAATAGATTTATTTCTACATACATCCTTCCATTTAGATTCATCTTCAATAATATTAGGTGTATTATAGACTGCTCTATAATACTTGCAGACCTCAAGATAATTATCTTCATATAGACCAATACGGATAAGCAATTCATAGTATTTTAATTTCAAATCCTCGACACCCTCCTCTTGAAAATATTTGGTAGATATTTTACGAGAAATGATGGATGCCAAATTATAATCCGATTTAGCTAAACAAAGCCTAATCTGTTCAAGAATAAAATCAATCTTTTCTCGTTTGTCAATGGATCCAAATGTCTCTATTTTTAAGTCACAAAGCAACTCTGCCGCTTCTTGTATATTATTTTGCTGTTCTTTAATTTTTGCCAATTCTCTGGTTAAAAATACTCTTTCTGCTTCAAGAAAAATCTAATATTAGGCATTTAGTATTTATATATAAATAATGCAATCTTTCTTAAAACCTTTCCTTCTGTAACGTTACACAGAGATGTTAAACATTCTTGCTTAATAGCAAGAGTTGGAAGAGAATCAAGAGTTTTGATAGCTTCTTGAACCATATCAACAATGCTTTTTTTTAGCTGTCCATGCCTTTTCGACATCAATTGAACTTGTTCGCACATTAGAATCCATTCATTTGCATTTTTACACAACTGGACAATCAAAACTAATAATCTTGAAGTTGATGCAACATCAGATGCCTGTTTGTTGCTAATATTAAATTTATAATATATAGAATTAGTATTACTTTTCGTGTTTTTTTTTCTAATAAAGACAATTTTTCAAGAGCACTTGCAAGATGTTTCTGTTCTTAAAATTAACTTAAAAAGACAAGAAAAGGTATTTACTTCTGAAAGTACTTCTATCTTTTGTATTTCATCATCTAGAATCTCTTTATAATCAAAGCTTGGCTTTTCTAACTGCCCATCCGACATGACGTTCACTTTGGAATTTTTATGTTCGTTAACGATCTCACATAACGATCAGTATACATCTCATAAATTCTAATATTTTTATATTCAAAATGAATTGCAAAAAAAATATCGAGGATTTAGATAATATGTTAGTTCAATATTTTTCTTTTATAGATGATTATATTTCTTCTGTTTCTCGTCTTTCAGCTTCTTTAAAACAGGTATTTATCAAATTTCTCTTTTATTGTTTTGACATTTTAATATTTCATAGGGTTATTTTTCTATAGCAAGAGCTAATTATCTTGATCCTTATATACATGGACGTTTTACATCGTTACATGGATATAATAGGCCCATGAATGCTCTTTATTATGTGTATATTTATCTATTTTATCTATATTGTTTTACAGTAGCAGTGATTTAAACTCTGACTTTAAGCTCATACGTGGTGAATCGGTTGTTACGGCTACAACAAATGAACAGTCATCGAAAAATGCTTTTGAAGACCCGTTAAATTGGTTTGGTATTTTGGTGCCACATGAGCTACGGGAAGCACAGAAATATTTTCGTGATGGTAAGAAAATTATAATTTAGTGCTTATCTACAAAAATACTAGGACTGAAAGAAGTAGCACACATGGCTCATTTGCAAGTAATGTTACATAAACTAGAAAAGGATATTGTTTCATATAGAAAAAAAGTTTCATAATTAATAACTACATATTATGTAAAACAGTTACTATCGTATTTCTGAATTCTTACGATATACAGCTTATTGACTATAAAAATGTATTATTTGATTAATAGCATTTAATATTTAAGATGCAATTATAAGATATAATTGCGGAAATTTCTTATATTCCAAAAATGCAGGTTTAAATAGCTTCGGATAGTTGGAAAATAATGTATGAATGATGATTGGTTTATTCTTGACTAGGAGAAGTGGTTTCATGTTTATTTGTAGACCCCCATTGTGTACTTAACAATATTAGAATTTCTATAATACAAAAATATTTCAATACCGTAACTGATCTAATTCGTTCGCCAATGAATCTAATGTGTCAGATGTTTTTAAAAATGGCGTATCCTTGAAAATAGTACTTTTTGTTGTATTGTCAAAACTATGTAATGTATCATGTATATTGTTGCAATCTATAACTGCGACTTGTTCTGTTTCTTCTAAAAGTATACTATTATTTTTTAAAGAGTTCATTAAACGTATATTTATTTTATCTAAAGTTTCAGCTTTTGGAATAATATTTTTATTGTTAGACATTTCATTTGGAAAAGTAACATGATCACTGGATATGTTTTTAAAAATTAAATTACTTTTATCTGAAGTTATTTCTGATTCTTCAACTGTTCTTTCAAGTTCAGAAATGGTATTTTCAATAGACTCTTTGGTATTATCATAATATGTATTTTTTAAGTTGATGTATTTTTCTTCAAGACTTTCTAACTCTTTTTCTTGTAATAAAATATTTTGATCAGTTTGCATTTCTATATATTCATTAGTTAAAGCATTATTATTCATTTCAGAATCTTGAAGCTCATGGTTTTCAAAATTGAAAATAACAGTATTTTTATAGTTCTTCAAATTATCATTTTCTTGTTTTAAACGAGAATTCTCTGATTTGTATTTCGAAAGCTCATCCTAAAAATTATGAATTTTCAATAAATTTAAGAGAAAAGTTATTACTTTCATACGTTTTAACATATCTCCTGTGCCTTTCATATAATAAACTGCTGATTGATAATCGTTTTCAAGTTGTTGTAGACGTTCTTTATAATTCTGAACAGATTCTGCTAAACGACGTTCTGCATCAAGTGCTCTTTGTTCATTTGGATCGAGATTTTCTTTATTTAAGTTAGACGGGGATATATGACTATTGCTAATCTCGTTATGATTTTTATGAAGAGATACAGTATTTTTTGTATTCTCCTGATTAATTAAAGCTTCATTTTTCCCTAGATTTCCCAAACTAGGAACATTCTGATGATGAGTTATTTCAACTTCTTGTCTATGATCGACTTGTTTTAATAGTAAATCTGACTCTTCTGAGCTGTTTTTATCTAGAATATCAGGTGTCATATTAGTCCCCCGAGTTACATAAGTAACAACATTATTTTGAGAATTTTTTTGTTCTTTTAATAAAGGGTATTCCTCGAGCAAACGAGATATAGCAGATGCTTTTATATGAGCTATTTCTAAATCCTTATCTTTAGTATTTAATAAGGTTTTCATATTTCTATGATCTTTCTTAAGGGTATCCAATTCTTTAAGTAAATCAATTATTTTATCTCTTAAATCTTGAACTTCTTTATTGGAAGTAAAATTTAAAGCTTCAAGCTGAGAAATTTTTTCTAGCGCAGCAACTAAATCTTTAACTGACTTGTTAGCTGATGATTGTAGTGCTGAATATAAAGATTTAAGGGATGTCAGTTGTTCTTGAAGCAATTTGATTTGATTATTATCCAAAAGATTTTCAGAAGATGTAGTTTCTCTAGATATTCTAAGTAATTCAAGAATTCCTTCATTCATAGCTTCTCGTGCCATATTAGCTTCCTTAGTAACATCCAACATTTTGGATTCAAGAGTAGTAATTTTCTCTTCAAGAATTTGTTTTTTATTATTTTCTATCATAAGCTCTCTAGTAAGCTGATTTACTTTTTTTTCAAGTTCTATGCGAATTTCTTGATCTTTTTGAGATTTACTTTCTGAATTGGCAGCACGATTCTCTGCCATTGTTATAGAAATATTAATCATTTCAATAGATTTCAAATATAACGTACTTTTTTCTTTAAGATCATTAATTTCATGTTTCAAGTTAGTATTTTCTTGATATAATTGATTTTTCTCAAACTCTAATTCATTTTTTAAAGATATTTGCTCTTTAAGTTTTTCCTCGGCATCAATACAAGATAATCTTGTTTCATTTAATTCACTAGAAATCCGTTCATGAGCATTTTCTGCAACTTTTATTCTTTTAAGATAATTTTGATTCATATCCTCAAGCTGCTGTATTTTTCTTTGTCCTAATTCAATATCTTCAGTTAATGATGATAACTTTTTATTTAATTCTTGGCGAGCAGTTATAATATTAGACAACTTAGTGCTTAACTCTGTAATGCGAGCATTTTCGACTGTTGATAATGTCTCCGGATTAGATAAAGCAGCAAGTTTTGCTTTGTAATATGCTGCTTCTTGTAAGTAATTGTTTCTTTCAGCTTCTGCTTCTGCAATTTTTAAATTTGCTGCTTTTGTTTGTGAGAGAATTTCTAATTTAAGTAAAGTTATCTGTTTTTTAAGTGAAATAAGATTTTCTATCATATTTTGTCGTTCAATAGAATCAAAGAATACATCTACTGATGATTTATCTAAATCTGGATTTTTTATTAGATTTAACTCCGCTTGTAATAATTCATTTTTGATTTTAAGTTCGTCTATATTCTCATTAAATTTAAAGTGTTGAACATCCTTATTGTTTATTTGGAAATTAGTAATGTTCAAATTATGTTTTTCAATTGATTTTGTAGTTTCGACTTGACTTTCTATAATAGTTGTTATAGGACTAATAATATTAATGTTATTGTTTTCAATTCTATCTGGAATTTTCTTTGTTTCATTTGCAATAATTATGTCAGTCGTAGGATTTTTTTCTATATTATCTGCATTAATTTTTCTTGTATCATTTGGTATAGTTTTTTTTGCTTCTTTAATAGCTGTTTTTTTTGCATCACTTACAGCAACTTTCTTTATTTGATCATAGCTTTGAGATTTCGAAAGTAGTATATCTTTAATTTTAATTAATTTTTATCTAAAAATAAAAAAGAACATACTATTTAAACTATTAGTATTAGATGATTGAAGATTAGCTGGTTCTTCTTTAGATGAATTGGTTACTCTTTTTGATCTATTATGCTTTCTAGATATTCTTTGTTTATGAAATTGTTCTAATGACATAGTTTGTAAATCAGTTCGTAAAGATTCAGAGTGTTGTAATATTTTTGATGGAGTTGTAATATTAAGAGAATTTTTAGATGTTTGTAGTTTTGACAATGATGTTGATAAAGGTTTTGAAAGCATAGGTGACAAAGGAGAAGGGGATAATAAACTTCCCGATTTTATCATTGGACTTGAAATGAGATTTGGAATAGATATCTCTGGTGGATAACGAATTTTTGCTAGAAAATATTTCAGAAATATAAAATGTTAATTAATGACTTACATGTATCTAAAATATATATGATTGATAAATCATCCGTTTTATTTAAAGAACCTTCACCTCCAAGCACAATTATTTTTTGACCAAAACTAGTTAATGTGTGTCCTGAACGAGGAGATGGGGAAGGACCCATATTTTGAAAAATATACCATTTTGATGTTGTTATTTTAAATGCAATAAGATCACCAAGATCTGAACCATCCAAGCCACGACCACCAAAAATATAAATAATATCATCTACTAGAGAAGCAGAATGACCTTCTCTTGGTTGAGGAATGCACCCATTACATACAATTTCTTTCCATGAAAGATTTTTGTAATCAAAAACCCAAACATCATTAAACCATTGGTTGCCGTTTGTACCACCGAATCTTAAATATTAAATATCATGCATATATATGAATATATACATACAAGTAAAGCATTTCTTGGTAAGCAATCATTATATGATTTGTACGAGCAGGAGGTAAATTTGTAGAAGGTGTTATTTGTTCCCATTTAGCATTAGGGGTATTTACTGCAGAAATTAGCTTATAATCACTAAAATATTTGTCAAATATACATGTGTCCAGATCGAAAGAAACTAGATCATTAAAAAAAAATGTTTCTGTTTGTCCACCAAAAATAACAATTTTAGTTCCAAGAATATTTAACGTATGACCATATCTTCCGCTAGGTCTTTGTCCATAAATTGTTGCTTTTGTCCATACTTTAGATGTTGTATTTAATAAATATAAAGAGTTATCATTGATGTTGTTTTTCGATGTTTTTGTATCTCCTCCAAACACTAAAAGACATAAGAATTTTATTTTATCTAAAAAAACCTCTACCAATGAACGCATTCCCTATAACAAGTGCAGCATGTCCTAGACGAGGACTAGGACAATCTCCTGGTGCTTGTATCTGATATGTCATCATAGTAACTATAGTCAAATATGTTAGATAAAAAACATATAAAAAGGCTTTTAAATAAACAATAAGCAATTATATAAAAGTCCCTACTCACCTGTATCAATAACCCATAGGTCGTGCTTTACTTTCTCCTTGACAAGCCCACCGAAAATATATATATCTCCAGTCTTACTAACTGTCGAATTACTTGCATGTCCATATCTGGGAAACAGACAAGGACCAGAAAGTTTCTGTCTTGACCATGGATATGACGTTTCCTTGCTTATATATGTTGATTCAATGTTTGCAAGAGATTGAGAATAACTTTTTTGTTGAAATCCTAGCGCGTTTTTTGACTTTTTATTTTGTTTAAAAAGAAACGCCATTAATAATAACAACAAGACTATCTTTTACGTATATGATTTTGTTTCTTGGTTGCCAAATACATTAAACCTAATTTTTTATATTTTATGGATTTTTTCCTGAACGATTGTTTTTAGAGGATTAAAAATATTATGAAAAGAAAAAATGTTTATATTAACAAACTATTTTAAAAAATTAAATATGTAATTTTAAATGAAAATTTTCCAAGAATGCTATTTTTTTGATACAAAATAAGCTTTATAAAACGGTTTATTGAAAAGTTGAAAAAAAAAATGTTTATAGTGGATTAGCAAATGAGATTGTTACTTTTACAGTTGAATTAAGGCGGGTTTGGCTTGTGATCATTTTATCCTTGTAATGAATGTCAGTAAGTTAAAATGACAATTACAAAATAAAGATTACTAGGTCGTATGGTAAAACATCGTCCACAACTTCAATTGTGCCTGTTTCTACTTGAATATTTAGAGGAATCTGATATGATAGAATAAGTACTGCCTCAAGTGCTCGCTCAATTGCCACAGATTGCGCATATAAAATAACAGGCTTACTCTTAGGCCTAAGGACACAATATTAATAAATTATACGTAAAATGTTTATTTTTTATACTTGGATATTAATTTATGTTTTAACTTTTTTATAATGCTTACTAAAACTGTTTTTCGAGATATAAACATTTTGTTTGAGGCGTTTATAGGATGAGGAATTGTTCTTTTACGAATAGATGCATCTAATGTTTTATATTATATTTTTTAATTTAAAGAAGACCATATAATACCATTTAATGCTGCACGCTTTGTTGGAATATCAATTGAGTTTCTTATGCGAGTTTTTTTTGCTGATTTTGATAATTCTTGAGTTTTTTGATCTCGTTTTCGTTTAGACGTTATTTTCATTGTTTTAACTGTAAAAAAGTTAGAAAGCATATATAGAATTTCTTAGAATACATATAATTTATTTTTTATTTATTTATTTTTATTTGTCTTTTAAATATTGTTTTTACATTGATTTGTTTTATGATTTATCGGTTTCGGTACCTTTAAAAAATACCATCCAAGCGACAATTAAAACGTGAAATTTCTGCAATTTTTAATCATTAATTATAAATTAGTCTTTTTTCTTAATGACTCAACTAAAGAAAGATGAAGAATTAGGTTCGTCTCTGTAATTTTTAGTAAGTTAGTTGAGTGTTTTTAGAACATATTTTTCATCACATTGATAAGACAACTGTATTACAAGAGGCACGGATATTTAATAAATCGCCTATTAATCCTCGAGTTTGCCGCGTTTTGTTGATGAAAATAGCGTATCTTTTGCATACAGGGGATCATTTTGTGACACGTGATGCTACAGAGCTTTTTTTTGGGATAACAAAGCTTTTTCAGTACAAAGATGTATGTTTTTTTTTTAAAAATTCTCATATTTATATTTGAAATTCTGAATAGGCATCATTGCGTCAAATGGTTTATGTGATTATTAAGGAATTGGCAAGAACGGCAGAAATAGTTATTATGATTACATCAAGTGTAATTAAAGATACAACAACGAACCCAGATGCAATATATCGCCCTAATGCGATTCGTTCGTTGTGCAGAATTGTTGATGTTGTTTTTTTGAAATATAGATTATTTTCTTACGTTCATAGGCAACTACTGTTCCAACTGTTGAACGTGGCATTAAGGCAGCTATTATTGATAAAAACCATTCTGTATCTGCTGCTGGTCTTATTTCGTCTTATCACTTATTTCCTATTGCAAAAGATGTAATACGTAAATGGGCAAATGAAGTTTTGGAAGCACTTTCTTCAAAAACTATTGTAAATCATTCTATTATACCATATTTGGCTAGTTCTACTCGACAAATTCAAAGTTTTATTACACAGTATCACGCATTAGGTCTACTTTACGTTATACGGAGCCATGACCGTATGGCTGTTATGAAGATGGTCCAACAGTTTACTTATCAAAATATTAGAGGATCATCTAGTGGAAACATTCAACTCAAAAATCCTTTTGCTATTGTTTTGCTCGTTAGATATGCTTCAAAGGTTATAGAGGACGACCAGAGGTAAACTTTAAATGTTTATAGTTATTTTTTTAAGATTTTTAGTCAGCGTTATAATATGTTGAAATTATTAGAAGAGTGGTTGCATCATAAAAATGATATAGTTAATATTGAAGTTGCGAAAATAATACTTCAATTGAGAGACGTAACTGAAGCAGAAGCCACTCCTGCAATATCTGGTCTGTATTTTTCAATATTGATTTATATTTTCTTATTTTTTAGTGCTTAAGGGGTTTTTATCTTCCCCTCGTACAATCTGTAGATTTGCTGCAATTAGAATTTTAAATAAATTTACAATGATAAAATCCCATATGGTTGGATCTTGCAATTCTGATATAGAAAGTCTTATTTCAGATTCTAATAGATCAATTGCGACATTTGCTATTACAACACTTCTTAAGACAGGAAATGAGATCAATATTGATAAATTAATGAAACAGATTCAGAGTTTTATGGGAGATATTACTGATGAATTTAAAATTATTGTTATAGAGGCTATTAGGTCACTATGTTTGAAATTTCCATCTAAGTATGCTGTTATGCTTTCATTTTTGAGTACTGCTTTAAGAGATGAAGGAGGATATGACTTTAAAAAGTCTGTAGTTGAAGCAATGTTTGATATGATTAAATTTATTCCTGAATCTAAAGAAGAAGCGTTATCTAATCTTTGTGAATTTATTGAGGATTGTGAATTTACAAAATTAACGATTAGAATTTTGCATACACTTGGTATAGAAGGACCTTATATTAATCAGCCAACTAAATATATTCGATATATATATAATAGAATTATTTTAGAAAATGCATTAGTAAGAGCTGCTGCTGTAACTGCTTTATCAAATTTTGGTTTAGGGTTGAATAATTCTGAACTTAAGAATAATATAAAAATTTTACTTCAAAGATGCTTAGAGGATTCAGATGATGAGGTTCGGGATCGTGTTGCTTTAAATATTAGACTGTTAGAAGATAATAATGTTTCTGGTTTTCTTAAAAATGGTATGTAAAAACTATTAATGATTTTTTTAAAATATTTAGATAATATACCTTCTCTTTCTATTTTAGAATATCAGCTTGTATATTACATTTCATCAAATTCTTTTGAAAAACAATTTGACATTTCATCTATACCAAGTATTAGTAAAGAGGAGTTAGATGCTGAATCATATAGACAAAAGATTATTGAAGTGGATTCATTATCTACATGTATGTTAACTGATACAAAAGCTCATCAAACAACTCTTAATAGCATTTTGAATGACTCTACCACTGAATATATTAATATTCTTCGGTCTGTTCCAGAGTTTAAAGATTATGGTCCTCTTCTTAAATCTACTTTAAAACCAATAGAGTTGACTGAATCTGAGATTGAGTATTATGTTACTGCAATTAAACACGTATTTAAAGAGCACATTGTTCTTCAGGTATACTTTTTTATGTTATTTTTTTTCTTACAAATATAGTTTGATCTTGTAAATACCCTTTCTGATACTATTTTGGAAAATATTTCAATGATTTCAGAACCTGATATTTCTGGTTTAAAAGAAGAATTTGTTGTACAGGCTCAGAAAGCAGAGCATAATTGTCCTGTCAGTATATATGTTTCATTTTTAAGAGAAGATCCTAATTCGTTTGTTACTGCAACTTTTACTAATATTTTAAAATTTACGACTAAAGAAATAGATCCAAATACAGGTGAGCTTGAAAAAGTAGGTTATGAAGATGAATATCAGGTTTATATTTCTTATTTATATTTTGATTTTATTAAATTGTTTCAGGTTGAAACTTTAGAATTATCTGTTGCAGATTATGTTTTTCCTATATATATTAATAGTTTTGGTCAAGTTTGGGATTCTTTAACTAGTAAAAATGAAGTTGTAGAAACATTTTCCCTTAGTTCAATTGCATCTATTCAAGGTTTGTATTTTAAGGAATAAATAATAATCTTATATTATTTTTTAGAAGCATGTCACAGGATATCAGAACAATTATCTATGCAGCCACTTGAGGGTAGCGAGACTGTTACTCATTCTTCTTTTCATACGATGAGACTCTCTGGTAAAAGCGTTGATGGTAGCAAAGTTTTGGCAATTGCGAAAATAGGTTTTATATCTATATTACTTTTTTATTTTTTTTAACTTTTAAAAGCATATACTAAAAATGAAATGACATTGAAACTCAGTGTTAGGAGTGAAGATATCGTTTTGGCTGCATTAATTGCAAATGGAATTGTATAAACGAGAATATTTTTGTAAAAATATCGTAGGATTTAAATTAAATTTTCGCTAAAATCGGTTATTTGTTTTTTATCAAGATGCATTTTTATAGCCATTTTTGTGCTTCTTTAATTGTTTCTCGACATATTTTAGAAATTTCATAGTCATTTAATGATTCACTTTTTTTGATCGCTTGCACTAACGCAATTGTAATACCAACATGTCCACTATGTATCCATATTCTTCCATTTGATCCTACTGCTATTTCAAATGGTATCGATGCGCCTAACGTTGATAAAAGAGGATGATTTTTGTCGAGAATTCTGTATTCAATAAGATTAATGATTATATGTTGAATTACATACTTTTGACATAAACGTCTTGATAATCCATGAATAAGGAACCCTCCCTTTAATTCCCCAAAAATAGCGGATTTTTCATCTGTTCCATTTATACATTCAATTTCCGGTTCTATTTCTTTATCTGCATATACTACTCGCGCGTATACCAGTGCCCCTATCTATTTTTTTAGTTTTTCCTTTCAATAGATTTTATATTTACTTGGAGATTTGGACGATTTTTTCGTGTCACATTTTCAAATGCTAATGCACCAAGTTGCCCTAGTCTTATTCCACATAGATCTACTTTATATCCCTCTGCGTGCCTAACCACTACTTGTCCTATTACTGAGTCACCTATTACAGGAGTATACTGTACATGTATTAGTAGCTTATAAAAGGCTTTATTCAATATCTTAAAACATACTTTTCGGCAATTATAATCAATGTAAAATGCCTTTTTACCAGTCTGTATGAGTTGACCTAATTGTGTAGAACGCAGTGTGTGTGAAGTACAAAAATATGTCAAACCACGTCCAACCCGTAGTTGTGCATCATCTGATTCATCAAAGGATATATGTTCTCCTGGAAAAACCACTGGTTGATGTATATTCATTTGTGCCCGTATGACTGGATATATGTCCCAGTTATACGACGTGAACGTGTGCGCCAAGAATGAATGAAGATACAGAATGGTAACTGGTATAGATGTAGTACATAGGTTTTAAACATATAAGGAATGATTTGCTGCGTGTACACGGTATTCTTCCACCACTGCCTACTAAAATAGACTCAGACGATGATGATAAAAATGATACAGCAAATGGTCCTGTTGAACTATCTCCAGATTCTGAATGGGAAGATTTAGAAGATGATCGGGTTGTGCAAGCATATATGTAGTTCTTTTGTATATAGTAGGTAAATATTAATGAACATTAGGCAACAGCGACGAGACGAAATAAAAGCATATGTTGCACGGGCAAAATATGGTGAAATACTACCCATTCAGCGTGCAGAATGGGCTACAGAGGTTAACGAAGCTAGCAAGACTGCGCCTGTACTTGTTTTTCTGTATAAAGATGCGTAAGATCCTTTCCACATTATGATTTGCTGATACAATGGGTGAGTCTAGAATTTTAGCAAGTCAACATCTATCGAGGATACTTGTACAGCTGGCAAATGAGTACTTACATATAAAGATAGTAAAAATACAGGGAGATCAAGCAATCGAGGGCTATCCGGATAAAAACTTGCCGACATTATTAGTTTACCGTGAAGGAGACCTTGTAGGACAGAAAATAAGTGTTTCACTGGATACTAAGATAGAAGGTAAGTAATATGAGTGTAAAAGCGGATTTTAAGATAGGGAGGAATGGAAGAATGGCTTATAGGAATGGGTGTAATTGAGCGTAGAGAAGTAAACAAATGTAGACGCCTGCGGATACATAAAACAGAGTCAAGAGATGATATATATGAGTCAGAAGAGTTATAGGATTTATTAAGATATATAAAGTCCTAAAAGTAAGAAAATATGATTTGAAAAAAAATATAAAAAAATATAAGCAGATGAATGATTGGGGATGCGTGATTGAAATGCAGTCTAAATGCACCCAAAGAGTTATTTAATAAGGCCAGATAAAGACATTTTTTTTAATTTTTTCTTCTGAAAGAACAGCCCTCCATTAGACGGGCTTTTCCGCCAGTTGGTTGAGATAGAACACTAGCACATGTGCCACAAATCACAACAGTTTGTGCATGTGAGAAAATCGTTGTAATATTAAAGCAACCAGGGCATTTGACGTCCTATGCAAAATAAGTGGAAGAAAGCAAAAGGAGTGAATAACCATAAAGAAAGAGTTAGGACTTTGAACTAGTCTTTTGAGTTTGTGTTTTTGTGCTTCTGCTGCAGGTATAGGATTTAAAAGGTCAATGGCAAGCACCTAAGAAAAAGTTAATTATTTGTAAAAAAACATTAGCTGTTTTTGTTTTGGCAATTTCCAACTGCAGAATAAAAATAAATGTAAGAATGTTTGTTTTTCCATGAAACAGGCCAATAGCCTTGCAATAACTATACAGTATATTTGTTCTTTGTATATTTTTTATGAAAATAAAATTTTTACTTATTTAGTTAATCAAGATTGTTCTATTTTCTGACTTTAGGACTGTAATGTAAAGTTTTCTGTTAACTTTAAAAGCCAGAAGCTAAAACCATTGATATAGTTTGCAACATACCATAATTATTAAATAAGATATTTAAAATTAATTTGTTGGTTCTGTTGAATAAAAAATTTCGCTACTAAAATAAGTTTGAAAAGTTTATAATATAAAATAATGTAAAACTTATACATAAATTTTATATTTTTATATGAATTATGTTTTTATAAATGATAATATTTGTTTATAATTTTGAATTTTATAATATTAATTATTTAGAAAATAAAGATTAATAATTAAAATGAAAAAATAATATTTTAGATTTCAAATTCTAGAAGAGATAAATTTTTTATATTCATAGCTCTGATTGAAAGTATTCCAGAGGATAACAATAATACTAGAAAAAGGATATTTATTGAATATATAATGTGTTTTATTATGTTTTAGATATCTATTTCTAGTATTGTTGAACTTTAAAGTTTGAAAACTGTAGTGGATAGAGATTTTATTAAGTATTCTAATATTAATAAAATACATTACAGTTAAGTTTATGATTTTCTTTTAATATCCTTTTTTTTATAATAATTTTAAGTATTTTTCCTTTAAAATAATAGGTAATTCTCGAATATATTAAGTATTAATGATAATAATGTTCTTTAGAAACTAAAAGTTTATATTTTACTCTAATAATAACAATACTTTTTAATATTTTTTATATTTTTAATAATGGATAAAAATGAAAAGAATTTTTATTTAGAATTTTATCCTATAAAAATAATGGATTTTTATAATATTTTTTGTAATTATTGTATTCTAATATATAAATTAAAATATTAAGTGGAAATTAAATAAAATTTAACGAATTTTTGAAAAATTTTAATATATTAAGATATCATTAAATATATATGATTACCTTGGTTATTAGATCTATTTAAGAGCAAAAAACTAAATTAGAATGAAAACAGATATATGTATTGTTTATATATTACTTTAAATATTAATATTATTTGACTTTTTGGTGTATTATGTATATATATTTACAAATAAATACTTTTATTTTTTAATATTTTTAATATAGATTACCATTTTTTCAAACTATTGCTTCAAAAATATTTTTTATAATATTATCTGTAAAAAGATATTTATATTTTTTGTTTGTAGAATGTTATATAATTAGATTTTATTATTATTTTCCATGTATTAAATGATATTTCGGAATAATTTATTTTAAAATTTAAGAAATAAAATATAGAATTCAATCAACATTTATTTTAATTTACTTCTATTTTAATTTGTTTAAATTTATATTATAAAAATATTTTAGAAATTAAATCAATTACGTAAATTTTGAAGATTTATAATATTTTTAATAATTATAAAATAATTTATATTATAGTTAATAAAAATATATTTAAATCAAAAGTCATTTTATATTTTTATAGAGCTATAAAATCTAAATCATACTTAAATAAGTTATGTTGAGTCCATTTTATGATCACTATCATTAATTTTTAAATATCGTAAAAAAATTGAAATATTTTTAAATTATCATTAAAAATTTTGATAAAATAAAACAATTTTTCATTATTTTAAAAATATTCTACAAAACAAAATAAAAACTTAAGTAAAGCTAAATACTTAAGCTAATATTTTTAAAAGAGATTCATTTATTTTGCAAAAGTGTTTTAGATTATCAAAATTATTAAAATTATCAATATATATTTTTACAAACTTAATTTTGTTTTTAAATATGATTAATATCATTAAAATACATTGTTAGTTGAAAATTAAAATTATAAAATGTTTTTTATATTTTTATTATAGATTGAATAATCTTTTTAACAATTATATTACATATCACTATTCAAAAGAAAATTATATAAAATTATTGATGGTTTTATTTTATATCACAACTAAAAATATTTATATTATTGTCACTTTTATTGGCACATGCTAAAATAGCTTTGTGAGGATGAAAATTTAAAGCATTAACCGATACAATTTTTCCTTGATGCAAAAAACTAGAATAATATCGAAACGTAGATAAATTTAGCCCATCTGTATTCCAAACTTTAATATCATTATTATTAGATCCCCTATTATAAGGTCAATTATTTTTGAAATTAAAATAGGAAAAAAATACGTAGCAATACATGGAATGTGTTCATGTACAGAAAGTGATAGTAGACCATCTAAATGAGCATTAATAGTTCGTATAGAATTATTAAGTCTAATATCCCAAAGTTTTATATCACCCGAGATACTTAAATTAGATATTTAATAATAATAATTACAAAAAATACCTTCCAGAAACAAGTTCCCGATTTCCACCTTTTTGCATGGTCACTTTGGGAATCCAGGTTTTATGTTCTTTCCATACTTTAACCATTGCATCTCTTGGAGGATTTCTTTGATCATAAATGCGTATAGCACCATCACCAAAACTAGCCACAAAAATATTACCTTCGATTTCATCTGAAGTAATTGATGTAACATAATTCTTAGATCTTGCAGGTATATTCTACAAATGATTAAATATTAAAGTCTTGAAAATTAATATCATACACTTAAACACATTTCTTGGGATGTATCCCAAATTTTAATAATTTCTGCTTCACCACCAACGAAAAGTATACCACGTTTCTGCTGCCAATTAACAACTAATCCACTATTACGATTCGATGGAACTAAATCTGTTAATGCCCTCCAAGCAGTAACAAGTTCTATAGATTCTGTATCATAATTTTTATATATTCGTATAATGCCATCAGAAGATCCAATTAATATATACCCAATGTCATCTTGATTTATAAATTTTACATCAGTAATTCGTATTCCAAAAGTATTATTATTAGAAAATTGATTCAATTTTATTCCTAATTCCCAATCCCATACTTCTACATTATCCTGATCATTTGCACAAATAAGATGCGATTCAAATTCGTGAAATAAAAGGTGCGAAACTTGTATAAAACTTGATTTAAGATTACAAATTTGATTATTCCATGAAAGTGATCCTATATTAAGTCAAAATATATCTAAAAAATAATATTAAAGACCTGCTATGTCTTTTAAGTCATATGTCTTGTTTATAATTTTTTCATTACGGTTTCTTCTCCATAGTCGTTGATTATAATTGACGCTTCCAGGCTCATCTGCTTCTGCTGGCTATTGAAAGTTAAAATAGACATAAAAAACAAATAATTTTACCTTCATTTGAGGTTCTTGAAAATATTCACAACTCCAATCAAAAAAAGTACTTTGAGGTATATATTGTGATGATTTGTAAAGTTTTGGGTCAATTTTTTTTGGTAAAGGCTTAATTGAAGCTGGATAAAGGTTCCCATATTTAAAAAAAGTGTCTTCATCAGAAGAAAGACAAGATTCTAATGTTGATGTCTCAATATAATTTCCAATTTTAAGATTTTTTAATGATAAAGCTATTGAGGCAGAACATTTTAACGTATTAGTTAGTTTTGAAGATGACAAATATTGAGTCCCAGAAGATAAAGATTTACTATTTTCGTCGGTAGAGTTAGAAAATTTTGATTTATGTATTGCATCATTCTTAGTGGTTATTATTTTTTTAATAATAGATTTTGTTGCAATTCCAAGTTCTGACTTAATAAGCATATTATAAATTTTATTTACTAAGGAAGTACTAATTAGTTCTATTTCCAAAAATGGATCCACTGTGAGTAATAATAATGTTTTCCATACTGCTAAAATTAATGAATTTGTACTATAATTAATAAGAGGCTTTTTAAATTTATAGTCATTAAAATCTAAATCCACGTATTCATGTATTAAATGTTCAAATGCTGCAACCATTATTTTTTTATTATAACGTGAAATATATTGTGAAAGAAAAATTATTAATTCTTTACGTACTAAATTTGAACCATCAGAAAAAAGACTTAGTGCTGACACAACAACATAATTTTCTTTAATAATTACTTCTTTTTTGTCAATAGAAAGCTCCATAAATGTAGTTAGAGCAACCAAACTAGCAGTTCGAACTTCTGGAACAGGATCTGACAATAATTTGCATAAACGATCAACTATATCTTCCTTAATTCCGAGCAATTTTGCATCTGAAAAATCTTTCCATATTTGACTAATACAAAGACATGCCCATTGTCTTAATAAAGGATC
The DNA here is from genome assembly GCA_018127085.1 of Pneumocystis sp. 'macacae'. Lineage (NCBI taxonomy): Eukaryota > Fungi > Ascomycota > Pneumocystomycetes > Pneumocystales > Pneumocystaceae > Pneumocystis > Pneumocystis sp. 'macacae'. Next base: position 438,390 of record CM030730.1, read on the forward strand.
TTGATCATTAAGATGTACAAAGTTAGCTTGCAAAACACCAGAATTCAAACATGCAGATTGTCCTTGCTTAAAATTCCGAGAGAAAACACTAAGAATAAAAGCACACATTGCACGGTGCTCTGATATATTAGTAATTGATAAATTTCCGCAAGTTGGAGAAAGAATTTGAACAAAATAGGAATAACCATCATCTTTGAGAAGATCAGATTGACAAGAATTATCAACTGCTAGAATTCTTGCCCATATAAAAACTAAAACAGGTTTTAGCTCTATAGCTGATGACTGTAAAAGCTTTAAAACATAGGGAAAAATTCCAATAGATAATGCAAGATTTACTGCCCATGGACCTAAATCAAGAAATCTGCTAAGTAAAATTAAAGCCCCTAGACGATGAACTTGAGATAAAAGTACCTGAAGTACTATTGGTAATTGATCAGGTGCTTTTTTAAATACTGAGCCTTGTTCTAGCCATATTTCAAACGCAATTAATTGTTCTCTGAAAAAAGTACTATGTTTATATTCATATGCGGGACCACCATTTTCTGCTTCAAGTAATTGAGGTAATTGAGCTAAACATGCATCTACTGCTAAATCCCATGAATTCCACATTGGGTGATGATAAGTAGCAGGTAAAGAAGGATAGGACATTGGATGGCACTGATGAACTCTCATTATTCTTTCTGCTAAAAGGAAATTTCTAAATAATGCGGCTACCATTAAATCCTGTCGAAATAATTTTTTGAATAAAGGCTTTGGAAGAATATTCCATGCAATACTATCGGTAATAGCAGTAAATATCCAATTCAGTTCACCAAGAGGTGTTCTTCTATCTTGCAAATGTCCAGGTATTTTCATTACCATATCTATAGTTATATTTGAAAGAAAAGGATTCTGTAAAACAAACCATCTAACTGCAATTTCAATAGGAGACGTTAAACAACATGTAAAAAGATCAGCAGGAAGATCTGGATTCATAGGCAACAATTCTTTGGGCCCGCATGCAGCTAATTGAATAGATTCTTTTTGTAACGGTGGTAAAGGGATACTTGAATCAAAAGCATGTTGTTTCTTAGCTTCTGCATCTCGCTGTTCTGCAAATTTATTAAAATTTATAAGAATATTTCCAGCCGCACTGCAATCATATACGTATAAGCAAGGTGAACCTAGCCATGTCTGAAGATCATATAAAGATATTGGAATGTATTGAGTATAATTTTTGTTGAACACCCATATTTCACCACTCTCAGTAGGCCTTGGAACCCCATGGCCATTATAGTGAAATAGTATTCGTTCATCTTTAGCATTACGGCGTTGAGTAGAGCAAAATTTTTTAGTTTCTTCTATAGAAGGATCGAGATATTGTTTGTAACGTGTACGCATACTAAGAGTTTCATATTGTTGCTGTAAGTTTTTCCCTATAGCTTCCAATGATTTTTGTGATGGTAATGAAAAAGGATCAATCCAACATTCCAATTTTGCACAAGGACTTGTTTTAATTATATCAGGTGGGTCAACTCCAATATTCATGCATATGCATAATGCTGCTGAAACGGTTTTTAATCGTTCTTTCATTCTCCAATCCTGAAGTTTCTCTTTTTCATTTTCTGGCTTAGGAATACCATATGTTTCATGTCGTTTAGTAGCATAATGCATATAAAATATCTGATTCTTTTATTAGATACATATTAACATTAGAATAAAAACAATAAAAAACTAACTTTTCCGCTTTCGCAATTATAACCCTGTGAATTATCTTTGTTTTTAAACCCATGACGAACTCTTATTATTTGAATTTTTGTTTCATTATTTTTTGGTGATATTTTTGTAACCAAGGTGCTTTTATATTTTTCTTTTGACTCATTATCTTTTTCCACATTTTTATTATTTTCTTTTTCTCTTGTTTTTTCTAAATCAAACTGTTTAATAACTGTTTTATTTAAATTTTTTATTCCAACTATATTGGAAAATTCATTGGTTTGTGCCGTTGCATTTTTTTTAAAAATATCGAGATTAATTTTATATTCTTTATTCATATTTAAGTCTTTTATTTCAAACTCTTGTCATATATTTGCTGTTAGATATTTTAATTTTATATTTCATCTATGAAATCCTTCATAGTTCGTCTCTATCGTAATCGTATAGTTTGCATATTAAAAAAATTAAGCTAATTTACCCAAAATGTATTAATAATCTATTGACTTCTGCATATATATATTAATATAAACTGTCATGTTTTATGTAAAATAGTTAATATTGTTTTTATTACATTATTAAATTTTAAAATATTTATTGAATTTGCTTATAACAAAACTATTATATTCTATTTCGGCGGTTTTTTAAATTAAGATTATAGTATAATTGTGATTATATAATATATAAATATAATAATATATTTTTTTTGAAAAGTTTTATAACCGCGTTTATACAACACATTAGGATATTTTGGAATAAATAATTTTAATTTCCAACATTTTAAATTATATGCAGATTATTATTTATATTTTATGTATCGAAAATGTGATGTTTTTATATTTTATATTGTTGGAATTATTTTAACTTTTTAAATATTGTAAATTTAATTTATTTTATAGAGAAACATAAAGCTTTATACTTTTAATATTTAAAGTAACAATCATAATATATTTTAATTTTAATATTTTATATTTTTAGAAATAATATTTTTTACGTGATTTTAAAGTTTCGAAAAGTTGATTTAGATTTAGTTATTTTAGAAATTTAAAAAATTACATTGTTATTTTTAAAGGAATTATATAAAAGTTTTGTAGCCTTAAGTTTAAGTACATATTTTCATTGAATTACTTAATTTAACTCTAATATTTTTTCATAGAAATTGGATAATGGTATATAATCTGTGTCACCTTATTGGTCAACCTAATATTAAATTGCAACCAAATGATATAAAATATCTTATTATTTTGACGATTGTCGGTTCTTATGTTCGGTTATATATGTTAAATAGTCCATCTGGTCCAGTTTACCAAGAAGTTTATACAGGAAAGAGAATTTCTAAGTATTTATTTTTGATTGTTCTGTTTTTACTAATGTATTGATTTTAGTTACATTAAAAGAGAGCTTCATGTTGACAGGCATCCACCTTATGCGCTTATGCTTTACTCTTTAATTGCATCTATTTTTAAGTTAGTTTTAGAAATATTTTTTATAATTGATTTTAATCAAGTATTTAGAGCTTATTTAAATTCTAATGTTTCTTATATATCTATGCGATTTTTTTCTGCTATTTTTGGTATCTTTTTGATACCTGTTACTTTTTTTACATTAAAAGTTATGAAGTTTACAAGGAATACTGCTATCTTTGGTTCTATGCTGATTATCTTTGAAAATTCTATAATTACTCAAAGTCGTTTTTTATTTGTTGATTCATTGGTATTATTTTTAATCGCTTTAACGCATTTATTTTGGAGATTATTTGAAAATTATCAACAATTTTCTTTTAAAAAGACATGGTGGATGTATTTAATAGCAACTGGATTTACGTTAGGAGCCCTTATAAGGTCTCTATTTTTTTTTATAACTTTATTTTTAAATATTAAATAGTACAAATTGGTTAGGAATTTTTACACTTGTCTGGATTGGAGTTTTGGGATCTTTACAATTATGGCATTTTATAGGAGATCTTACTATAACTCCGGTAGGATATTATTTATAATTAATTTAGAATTTATTATTTATAGACTACATGGATTAAGCATTTTTTTTCACGCATCTTATGTTTAATTATTGTCCCTATTTTATTTTACATTACTACATTTTATTTTCATATAAACTATTTAAAAAACGCAAACAATAATCTGTTTTTAAGTCCTGAGTTTTTATCTACACTTAATAACAGAAATGTTAAGAATGTGCCTTCATTAGTTCGTTATGGTTCTAAGGTAACTATTCGACACTTTGGTTCATCGGGAGGATATTTGCATTCGCATCCCCATTTATATCCTGCAGGAAGTAAACGTATTTTCATATTTTTTAATTGAAAAGGTTGACATTTTTTTCTAGAGCAACAAGTAACCCTTTATTTATATGAAGATATTAATAATGATTGGTTAATAACGGATTCTGGTCATGATTCTTTGGAAAGTTCTTCGTCGATTTTAGATGGTTCTATAGTTAGATTATATCATTTAGAAACTGATAAAAGATTGCATTCTCATGATATTCGTCCGTCTTTGTCGGATACTGATTGGCAAAATGAAGTTTCAGGATATGGATATAAAGGATTTGTTGGAGATAATAATGATCTTTTCAAGATAGAAATAGATAAATCAAGAAGTTATACTCAAGAATCTAAAATTAGCGTTCGTGCAATTCAAACAAGATTCCGTTTAATTCATGTATCTACTGGATGTGCTTTATTTTCTAATGATATTAATCTTCCTGCATGGGGATATGGTCAAATAGAAGTTACTTGTGCAAAAAACGGAATTGTTGAGAATAGTTTATGGTATATTGAGAATAATAGTCATGATGATTGTAAGATTTGTTTTATTTATATATTTTTAACAATTAATATATTTAGTTCCTAATGATACTGAAAAAGTAACTTACAGAAAAATTAACTTTTTTCAGAAATTCTGGGAATTACAGAGATCTATATGGAAGAAAAAATTCGAATCTACAAATTTTTATGCATCCAACAATCATCCACTTTCATGGCCTTTCTTGAAACGCGGAATTCGTTTTTGGACAGAAAATGATAAACAAATCTATTTTCTTGGAAATCCATTAATATGGTGGGTAGGACTTGTTTTTATAGGAATTTATATTATCTTAAAACTATTTAATATATTGCGTGATCAAAGAGGGTATCCGAAATGTAATGATAGTATGAAAATCCTAAAATAAATAAAGTTTACTAATTAAAAAAGAAACTCGTTTAAAATACGATTATCTTATTGGTACTATTTTAATCGGTTGGGTTTTTCATTATCTTCCATTTTGTTTCATGAAAACGCAATTTATATTATATAACTATGTACCTTCTTTATATTTTTCTATTCTATCTTTTTGTTCTTTCTGGGATTATATAACTATTAGATTTTTTCAAAAATCTCAAACTAAATTGTTAACATTATTTTTTTTAAAAATAGTTATTTCAATTTATTTTATATTGTCACCTTTAGTTTATGGTTCTATTATGAGAAAAGAACATTGTAATTTTATTAAATTTTTAAAGACCTGGGATTTAGATTGTTGATCCTGTATTTAGAGATTTTTATATACTATATACTTCTTTTAAATAATTTTATATTTTTAATATTAATTTATTCTTAATGAAAATATAATTTTTATAAAATTTAATATTTTTAATTCGTAATTACTTTTAGCTTGCTATATAATAATATAATATTTAAAAAATATATACGTTTTTAAAATGATAATTTATAAAAGAACAATAACTTTTAATAATATTTTACAAATTATTTACAGAAATTTTTTAATTTTAAAATAAAATCCACGAATCATCTGATTTTTTTAATTTTTTATATGAAGACTTATCATCATAATCAGAACTTAAAAGTGAATACTCATCCGATGATATATTATATGATATGTTATTTTCCGTATCCCATGCAAATTCTTCCTGAAGAGCCAGTGTTCTTGATATTGGTGACGTAGAATCAGAAAGATATATTTGTTTGACACTTTTTGTGTTACTTTCCTGTGATGAAAAAAAAGTATTTTGCTTTAATTTCATAGATTCATTATGTTCCTTTGCTTTGGAACTTAATATAAAAATATTTTTTTTAGTATTTTTTTTGATATTTTCTTTATTTGATTTTTTATTTTTGCATTTATAGATAATTGAATTGGAATTTAAAAGCTGTTCATTCTCTAAATTTTTCTTCTTTATTTTTCGTTTTTTACTATGTTCATAAGATACAACCCTTAATTTTTTATTGGGATCTGATGGAGCTAAATGTTTAATAGGAGATAATTGAATAATAATTGGGTTTTTAAGAAACTCCATGCATATTGAATTTTTTCCTATTAAAATAGTAGAAACAATTATATCTAAGATAATTTCTATCTATATTAAAGTGATTTTTTTTAATTGTAGTAAATTAACGTTAAGGATTTTTGATAGCTTTAAAACGTAGAAAATATATCATAAATATTTATTACGAATTTTTAATATATATTTTTGAATGAAAAATATTTTCCAGAATTCTCAAACAACTATAAAATGGAGTAATTTTTATAGTAATTTTAGAGTATCTGAACTGTTATTTTTTGAAAAGTTTAGATTTAACAAAAGATTGAAATCTACTAAAATGAAAAATATAGTAGAAAAAAACTATTTTTCTGGAGAGAATATACAAAATTTAGATTTAAGTAAAGAGAAATTACATCTAGCATCTATATTTGGTCGTAGACATATTGGAAATGTTGAAATATCTCCTAAAATTCTTAAAAACATAGAAAATATTATTGAAAGTATCTTATAATAAAATTTATTTATTTTTTTTAATTTTTCTAAGATTCATCTAAGCCAAGTATTCGTTTATCTGTTATGAAAATGTATGCATCTCTAAAAGATTCCCAAACAATTAAAAATAAGTTTTCGACAATAGATACAGATGCCTATCTCTTTGGTGTAATGCCTCGGGTTTATGCATCATTGTATAATGTAATTAATGAATTACGAACGAAGCTTGGAAATAAGTGGATTCCTGAAACAGTTTTAGATTGTGGCATTGGACCTGGTATTGGTGCTTTAGTTTTTCAAGAGTTGTTTTCAGATTTTATAGAAAAAGTGAAAGATATTTTAGTTATAGAGCCAGCATATATCATGAGAAAGCGCGCTTTTGATATACACAAAGGTAATAAATCAAAAATCCTTTCAAATATTCCATCAACTCTAGACTTCAAATTTGATTTTATTATTGCAAATCATATGATTTTAGATATAAATACACCTGATCATATTTTTTGTGCTCATATAAAAAAATTATGGGATAAACTTTCTTCAAAAGGTGGTATATTACTTCTTTTAGAAAGAGGAAATCCTATGGGTTATGAAGCTGTAGCTAGAGCAAGACAGATGATTTTATCTGGCTTCAATTATACTTTAAAAGACTCGGAATCAATAGAAATTGGTCATGTTATTTCTCCGGTATTATTGAAATAGAATGTTTTTAAATGTTGAACTTTATTAGTGCTCTCATGATAAAAAGTGTCCTCTTTATACTAATGGTCATCTTTTTAATCGTAAAAGATGGTGTCACTTTAGTCAAAGATTAATTAGGCCTGAGTATTTGCGAAAAATAAAACATTCTTCTTATAATGTAGAAGACGCTAAATATTCTTATTGTATCATTCGCAAGGGAATTTGTAGACCTAATTTGAAGGAGTTAAAAACTAATTCAAAAGAAGATATTTTATTTTATGATTCCTACAATTGGCCACGACTTATTTTACCTCCATTAAAAAAACACAGACATGTTATAATGGACCTTTGTACATCTAATGGTACTATTCAAAGACTAATAATTCCAAAAAGTCAAGGAAAAATAGTTTATCGAGATGCTAGAAAGATACATTGGGGTGATTTATGGGCTTTAGGTTCAAATTTTTAAAAAAAAATAAAAATTTGGAATAAATTTATGTTTTATAGATTAGCAATAATTTAATCTTTGTATTTATATTGATTAAGAAATTAATTTTGATATGTAATAATTTAAAAAATAAATTTAAATTAATAATTTTTAATATATTATATACTAATAATAGCAAATTATATTGTAAATAATTGTTTATGTTTTTATATATTTTTATTGTCCTTAATGTATAATTTTAAATTAAAATAATTACTTTTTAAAAAAATTAAAAATTAAAGTTTCAAATCTTTAAATCAAGCATTTTTTGCAATAATAATTATATTTCTAGTCTTAAACTATAAAAAACAGGAATATTTTCTAAGTTTTAAATAATTTTATAAAATTAAAAAATTAACAAAAAATTATTTTAAAAAACTTAAGTATTAAAATATCTATACAATTAAATTATTATTGAATTTCTATTATATAGGAATTCTTCAAATATACTATTAACAACATTTTAAGCAGAATATTGAAGAAAAAATCCTTAACTACAAAAATTATATTTGTAGTATAAGATAAATTCTAAAGTTTATAAAATTAAACATTGTCCTATTAACTATGAAACTTTATTTTACTTTTCCAATTCAATGTTTAAAATTACTTATGTTCATAAAAAATAAAACTAAATATCTACGTTTTTTAAATTATTTTTTAAAGCTGAATAATTATTATTCAAATAAAAATCTACTAATCATTCCAGTGATATACGAAAAGAAGCATAAAAAATAAACGAAAAATCATAATGATAAATAAGGTAAAAAGGAAATGCGGTAAACCTTGAGTTATCAATGTTAAAAATTTAAACTATGAATTTAATTGAATCAGCTTTGTGTCGATACATAAGTATTTATAGAGACTAATAAATGCATAAAAAATCAATGTAGATGTAATGAATCTCGTTATTTTTTATTTAAAAAACTAATACCACCCTGTTTGATTGGTTAAAACATGTTATTCTTTTCTTTTAATTCTATATAAATTACCAACTTGATATGCAGAAGATCCATTTTTAACTTGAGATCGAAGCCTATCATTGATAAGTTTAAATATCAAAATTAAAAAAATATACAATTATAGGACTTACATCCTATCACTTCCAGGCAAATTCGTTACTCTAGTAGAATCAACAGGAACATTAGATGTATTAGTTTCATTCATTTGAGATTGAATTTTCCGACGAGAGGTATTTACTGCTCCTAAATTTCCACCTGCTCGAGATGGAAATGTCGATGATTGCATGCCATTAGATGACGGCATCTGATTCATAGTATTAACATTTCTTGTTTTTTGTGCATTAATATTTTGATCATCTGGTACATGTACAGCACCTTCTTCTGGATGAGCCTGAGAAATAGTTTGAGTTTGTTTAGCTTGATTCTAAAATAATCATTAAAACACTTAAGGAAAAACCAAAACAATTACATATTTAAAAATAGTCCAGTCAAATACATAATCATATTGAAAACCTTCTCGAACAAAAAGATCGCGAAATAATTTTCTCAAATAAGAATAATCCGGTTTATCATCAAACCGTAATGATCTTGTATAATTCAAGTAAATAGCAAATTCATTTGGGAATCCTCTAGTAAGAACTTCGGTAGGCGTAGTCATCTTTTTTTCCATAATACGATCATATTTTTGCTTCTTTGTTGCTGCCTTCAATCCTTGCCATGGGAGAGATCCACGACAAAAATACATCATTACATATCCAAGAGATTCTAAATCATCTCTACGACTTTGCTCTAAAATATTACAAATATTGGATAAAAAAAAAGCCTTACCAACGCCAAGATGCGTATTAATACTCGCATATCTCGCAGTACCAGTAAGATTCTTATTCTCCTTATATGGAATATGTAAATGAGTTTTCGGATCTCGAAATTTTTTTGCTAGTCCAAAATCTATAACATTCACTTGATTACCTCGTTTTCCTATTCCCATGAGGAAATTATCTGGCTTAATATCCCTATGAATAAAAGATTTTGCATGAATGTATTCAATTCTAGAGATAAGTTGATCAGCCAATAGAAGAACAGTTTTAAGACTAAATTTTCTATTGCAGAAATTAAATAAATCTTCTAAACTAGGTCCAAGAAGATCCATAACCATTGCGTTGTAATCGCATTCAGTTCCAAACCAGCGAACAAATGGTATACCGACACCACCTGCAAGTGCTTTATATACTCGTGCCTAAAGAAAATAAATAACTGTAGAAACAAAACACTGCAAAAACCTCATATTCTAACTGAGGATGCTTCACTTTAGAAGACTCCAACTTTATAGCAATTTCTTCACCCGAAATAATATTGGTTCCTGAATTAAATCTGACTCAGTCAAAATAGACAAATTTCATTAGAAAACAAATACCAAGATAAATATCACCAAAAGAACCTGACCCAATTTTCCTTCCAATTCTATACTTATTACCAACGCGAAGATCCATAGCCATTATTATTTTTATTAATTAAAAAACGTTTCTTAATTGATTGTTATGATTTATCACTAATAAGATTATATAAGCAACGACAATATATATTTATAAAAAACTATATATTACTGAAGAAATTAGTACTAAGAGCTTTCTTAGAAACAGAATAATTAAGATTTTAAAAGTTTCTGCTGTAAAAATGTAAAATGTATGTTTGAGGTTTATACCGCAAAAATAAAGACTCAGTAGTAGAATACAAATCCAGAAAGCCAAACTTAAAAGATAACAATCTCTGTACTTTAAAAATAATCTTTTTAAGGAAAAAAATTGAAAAAATAAGTAAACTTATATTTAACTTTTTTTCAACGTTAATGCCTCGATCAAGAAAAAAATAAAAAAATTACCACTTAATAAAAAAATTTCTTTTAAGGTTTTTGTTCAAAAAAATACTCACTAATTATTAAAATTTTGTAGTAAAAAATTATTTTTCTTTTTAATTTTAAGATTTGTTTTAAATTTTTTATTATGATAGTTTTGTATATCTTTTTCTTTTTTAATTTTTTATCGTCTTTTTCTATACTATTATGTTTTTTCGTCTATTTTAACACTGAATATATAGGGCTTAATTCCCAAGAATTCTTAATAATTCTTAAGCAATTTAATTTAGACTTTTATAATTTTTTTTCTTTTAAAATATTCCTTGTTAATTGTTACGATAATTATAGTTAACGGATAAATGTTTAAAAAAATTAAGATTAGAATTAAAATATATGAAAAGAATATAAAATCAGGATAAAAATATTTCATAATTTAAAATTAAAAAATTAAAGAATTATTTTATTTAAAAAAATTTAAAACAAAAATTTTTTAATAAAAAGGGGAAAATAAAATTGTAGAAAAAAATTATTGAAACTCACCTGAAGATAATTTTAATGTTTTAACGAGGATAAAAAGTAAATATAAAATAAAAAACGTAATATATAAACCTGTAAAAAAAGTAATAATTATCCCATAAGATTCTAAAAAAGGTTATTATTTAATTTTTTTTCAATAAAACTGATTAAATGTTTGACATAAATTCATATAATAAAATACTATTATTATACATATAATATTATTTGGTTTAATAATTTGAATTTATGGTTTCAATATAAATTTATATATAAAAATTATTGATTATATTATTTAACAAAGTTAATATTTTTTAAATATTTAAGATGGTGATTTAAATATATATTTTAAAAGTAATAGATAATAATTTGAATAAATTATATTTATAAATAATATAATTTTTATTTTGATATTAATATTTTTTGATATTTTTCTAAATATTGAGATTTATAACAAATTATATTTGAAATATAATTACAAAAAAATATTTATAAAAGTTTTTAAAATTCTCAAATATATTATTTATATTTAATATAAAACATAATTATATATATTTTAATATTCCAAAATTATTAAAAAAATTAATCTTTAATTATATATCTTTCTATAAAAAAAACAATATTTTACTACTAAAATTAAACTATTAATATATATAAAAATTTTAAATATATTTTTTAAAATATTTATAATACAGAAGACTAAAAAAAATTAAAAACTCATTCTAAATCCATTATTTTTATACTATAAGTTATGGAACAAGTCTTTTTGGATCACGTGGAAATAAACATGAACGTCTATACAAATTAAATATATTAATTTAACTCAAATGCAAAATACCTAATATTTCCAAGTTCTAGGTATAAAAATACAACTCGTTCCAAACCAATTCCTCCTCCTCCATGAGGTGGAGCACCGTATTTAAAACTATCAATATAATCTTTCAAACCATTTGTATCGATGTTCATTATTTTAATCCGCTCCTGAAGAAATTCTAAATCATGTATACGTTGAGATCCAGATAAAATCTCTTCTCCGCGCATAAAAAAATCATATGAGTTTGAAAAATTAGAATCTTCTGGATCTGGCATTGTATAAAATGGTCGAGTACTCAAAGGGAACTTATCAATACAATAAAAATCTGTATGATAAAACTCTTTTACTAACATTCCTAATTTTCGTTCTTCATCCGTTCTAAAAAATTAATATAAAACAATGATATGAAACATAACTTACGACAAATCTATATAATATTCTTGGTCTCTGTTTGTTCTAATACCAGCTTTTTTAAGTAAATCTACTGCTTCTTTAAATGTAAAACGAACAACTTTATTATTATTTAAAAACTGAAAATCTGTGCTTGGAAACTGCTTTTTAATAATATTTATTTCATTTGCATACCGTTTAGGAAGCTCTTTAAATATATATATAAAAAGTCCCTCAATCATTTCTAAGACTTCATAATAATGTTCATAAAATGCCATTTCTAGATCAAGTCCAGTAAACTCTGTCATATGACGATGAGTATTAGAATCTTCTGCACGAAATACAGGTGCGATTTCAAAAACTCTATCAAAATCAGATAACACTAACATTTGCTTATATAACTGTGGAGATTGAGCAAGATATGCATCCCCTTTGAAATAATCTACTTTAAAAACATTTGAACCACCCTCTGACGGGGCAGAAATTATCTTAGGAGTATGTACTTCAATAAAATTATTCTCGAGAAGATATTCACGAAATAATTGACAAACACCAGATGATATACGAAAAATAGCTTGAGATGTAAATGTACGAAGGTCAATTATTCTATTATTAAGGCGAGTATCAAGGTTAACTCTTGCAAATTTTGAATCATCTTTATCATTTCCTTCTTGAATTATTTCATTTTCAGATCGACTTGCGTCTTGGATTTGAAATGGAAGTCTATTAAGAGATTCACTTTCTATAAAAATCTAATATATTAAATATTTTTATATATTTATATTGCATCTACAAACCGTGTGAACATGAATTTCTATATCTTGTTGTGTAGAACTTTTAATAATATTAGGACTTTCTTTTACTTCTCCATCTAGTAAAACAATGCTTTCAGGACTAATGAAACCACACCATTTTACCATTTGTTTGCTTATTGAATTTTCATTTGCAATAACAAGAGCTTGTACTGTACTTAAATGTTGGCGCAACAATAGAAAACATATTTTAGTTCCTTTTGAATATTAAATACATCAAAAAAAACACTAGAAAACCCTGCAAACGAGATGTCTGAAGTCTTGCTCTAAGAGTAATACTTTTACCATTCATTACTTTAGATAAATCTTTTATAGAATAAAATAATTTCCCTAAAATCATTAAATTTCAAAGAAATTTCTAAAAAAAAAATACCCAATTTTTCAAATGATTGGTTCATTTTTATTTTTCCATAATTGTTTTTTGCAAAATCCTAGTTTAATTAGACAAATTTTATATAATCAAATTACATGAAATAAATTGTTATTCTTTTCAGAAGTACAAAGTGATTCTTTTTCTCCATTCTTTTTCCTCTTTTCTTTATTTATTTTTTTTTGTAACTTTATCTCTTTTTTAGATAATCTATTATTTTTTCTAAAACATAAATATTAGTTAATAATAACAATATAATTACATTTCTGAAAAATCAATATAATTCAATGATAGTTTTGATATTTCTATTTCATTTTTTTCCTGATTTCCAAAAAATGAATCAGACATTTTTTGGGTTTGAAAATTGTTTTCTATACCACCATAGAAATTGAAAGTTAACACTAGCTCTTATTAAACCTAACCCTACGTAGAATATTTAAAATCAGATCAAAAGTTATAAAATAGAAATATTAATAGAAAAACAAGTATAAATTATAATTCACCAAGAAAAATAATTAGAAACTTAAACATATATTATTTAAAATAATTAAGCTTTAAAATGTTTTATGTAAAATTTTAAATAACATGGAAAAAAATAAAGACTTAAAAATATTTAGATTAAAGATTGCTAAAAAATACAGAATCTAATTATTTATTATTTATCATTGATTTATTATCTTAATTCATCCTTAATTATTATCGATTTTTCGAATCCGGAATTTTAACTCGAAAAGTTTCTTTAAATATACAAATAAAAATGGATTATAAAAGTGGCCGAAACTGCATCATAGCTTATACTTTTAATGAGGGTGTTTCTAGTTTCCCTCATTTTCGGTATAACTGTTGTTTTTTCACGAGATATAAGAGTCTCTGGTAATTTTTATTTTTTATGATTTAGATTTATTATTAAATCAGTAGAAAAAAACTCTAATTTTCACCCAAAAAACGCAAATTCAAGAAAATGGAAGCATTTAGATTTTTATGATGCACCCTTTTATGGTTCTAATAGAGAATTCTTTAGGTCATCTAGAAGTGAAAAAAATGTTTTAGAATTAATGGAAAAACTTCAAGAACTAGTGTCAGCACAAAGTTTTGAAGAGGGTATGAAGTTCGTGCTTTATCATTCATGGATGTAATTGTTTGACAGAAGAACAAACTATTCGAATCCTTGCAAGTTATATTAAAAATACTTTTGATATGAAAGAATGCATGAAGATTTCAAGAGTTTACTGCTCTATTGCTACTGAATTGGAAAATGGAGAGTTAAATAAATTAAAAAAAAATTGCGAAAATAAAGAAGATTTATGTGAAAAGATATTAAAATATTTAAATGAAAAATGTATATTAATTAAAAATGAACAAAGTGAAATTAATTCGTTTACAGAAGAAAATTGTCTAGAGCAACTTAAAAAATGTATGCAAATGGGAACCGTTTGTGAGACTATTTTAGATGTTGCATGTAAAAAAGTACAAGAAGAGTGTGAAAAATTCAACATTACTATTCCATCCGAAGATATACCACTGCCACAGCTACCTGATACTGATATATCATCTACTGATTCAAATAAAAATGAAACAGCAAAGGATGTCGCAAAAGCTGATTCAGTTACTACTCTACCTATAGAAATATATACCGGAACAGGCACTGTTATCACTCATGTTACAGCAACTGTTACTGCAGATGTATCAGAAATATATACTATGCTAGAAACAGTAACTTCAACAATAACACTTTGTGAATGTCATTGTTCTTCTCAAGAATGTACACATACAGATCCTTCAGATTTTCCAGAACAAACATCAACAGAAGAGTCATCATCATCAGATTTTCCTTCCGAACCAACGAAATTACCTGATCCAGATGGACCGAGTATTCCAGATAAACCAGAAGACTCAGACGAATCGGATGAGTCACTAGGACCAGAAGAACCAGGTGAATCGTCGGAGTCAGGAAAAACAGAAGAACCAGACAAACCACCAGAGTCAGAAGAACCGGAAAAACCAGAAGAATCGGATGAATTGCCGAAACCAGAAGAGCCAGATAAATCACCGGAGTCAGAAAAGCCAAATAAGCCAGAAGAGCCAAGCCAATCTGCTACTGGCAAGGAAGATTGTACAGTTCTGAAAACAGTAACAGTGACACCAAATCCACAAAAAAACCCGAATCATGATAAAATTTCTATTAAGAATCATGGAATGCATTTGAATGGGTTTTATAAAGGTGAATTTGTTTGTATAATGATTAGCATAATACTAGGAACATGGATTGTTTAAAAAATTACGATTTCTTGTATTTTATTAATGAAAATATATAATATACCGGTTTATGCAGAAAACAAACTTTAGAGTATTTGCATTTTATTAATGTTAATATATAATGAGTAATTTGTAAAAATAAGACATTTTAAAGATATTTTAAAAAAATTTAAAAGGCTAGAAATACAAATTTATTATGGCTTTAAAAGTATTGAATTAGTATCTAATATTTGGTTATTAACAAAAAATATTTTTTTATATTTTTTCCCTTTTTAAAATTACAATTATCAAATATAAAAAATATAAATATTTGTTTAATTATAAAAATATTGTATTTTTGGAATATTCATATTTCTTACTATTATTTTATTTCATTAAAATCTTTAGATTAGAATCTTCAAAAATGATCTATATTTTTCATAATTCTAAAACTTTAAAAAGAAATAATGATTTTATATATTTTTTATATATTTTTTATATATTTTTTTGAAAAAATAAAAAAAATAATTTATTACAAAACAATTATTTATAATGATTATATAAAATAATTTAAAATAAGAAATTTATATAATTTATATTTTAATTTTCCGTAAACCGATATATTTAAATAACAAAAATTAAAATCTCAATTAAAAATATTAAAAAATACAAAAAGATAATTATGTAAAACATATACTGCACATATATTTAAATAGATATTAACAAACTAATCTTACTAACATCTATCATTTTAATAAAATAGTTTGAAATTTTAGAACAAATTCTTGAGAATTTTAAATAAAAGCTAGAATCATTTTGCTAAAAGCAGATTAATTATAATTATTTAAAAATAAAAAGCACATGATTAAAAATAAACCCCACATATTTATTTAAAATTAAGGAAAAATGATGTAACTATTGAAAATCAATAAAATCTAAAGTGAAGAAATAAATATATAATAAAAAAAATAAAGAACACACTTAAGTTAAATATACCGAAATATTATTATTCGAAATAAAATGCAATTTGAATTAGATTTAATATTATATTTTTTTCATACTCTTATTTTTATAAAAATTAGCTATAGGAAAAATGTAAAACTTTTTGGAAATAAATAAAATTAATTGATGTTAAAAAGATAATATTAATAAATTTACCATTCTATAACTGCGTTTTCATTGATTTTGATCCTGATTTAGTATTAATATTAGATATTTATGGAACTAAAAATTATTATATATTATTACTTTTCTTAAATGAAACTCTTTTTCCTTATAGTTTTAAATATTATATTGCATGTTTTTTCAAAAAGCATTAGTATTTCTGGTATCTTTATTCTTTTTTGTTGTTTTTTAATTTTCATCTTTTAGAATCAAATGAGAATTTAAATTCATTCAAATTAGAAAAAAAAGATTATAGTGCATTCGTAAATGATACATTGTTTAATGTATTATCAAAACGTTCACTATCTTCATCTGTATGGGCTAATGTTGAGCATGATCTTCTTGTTTTAGCTGTTGTATCTTTGGACACTTTTATAAAGGATCAAGAGGAATGTGTATCATTTTTGAAACATTTATGTGAATTTCTTTTACCCAGGCTACCACATGGGGGCTTTACTACTATATTAAAAGCATTCTGTAAATCGGCTACAATACATGATTTTTGCAAAGATTTAACTACTCCGGATAGTTTTGGACTCACTCCAATTCAGAGAAAATGTCGCGATTTAGAAAAGGAACTTACTGAACTTTTAAATTCGAATGAAGAATTGTTTTCAAAGGGTTCAAATAAAAGACTATCTATTCAAGATTGTGAAAATTATAGTACATTCTGTAACATTTTTTACAGAATTTGTCGTGGTTCTTTTACAAATCTATGCGGCAAACTTAAATATACATGTTATTCCAAGCAACGTGAAGATTATAAGAATATGTTTTTTTCAGTATTAGCAAAAAGTCATCTCGAAGTCCCTTCACAGTGTGTTGAAGAACTTCTTCGTAAATGTCATTGTTTGATTGGTCTTGGGCCTGATATGGTAGAGTCTTGTTTTCAAGTATGGGATACGTGCAAATCTGTTACTCATACTGTTCATGAGTTTTGTCCACAACTTTCTTCTTTTATTAAAAAAGCTTTTTCAGAGAATTCGGAATATACTTTAAGTTATAAGTATGGATCGTCAAAAAGTCAATGTTCATTATTTGATACTTGTAATTACTTCACATTAGTTTGCAATGACGATCAAACAAAAAATCTTTGTGCTAGACTGAAACAAGAATGCTCTGAAACTATTTCTACACAATCCATAGGACAAACTCTATTAACTAACTGTGCTTCTGATTTTGGAGAACTGGATTTGAGCTCGTTTTTTTCTGGAGCGGAAGAAAATGGCAACTTATTTCCTTATGGAAACCCATATCTTTCTTCTCTTTTATTATTATTATCTTCTTCAATGTCGCACAAAACTACCTTAGAGCAGAGATGCATAATGTTCCTTAGACATCATTGTACTTATTACCAAACTATATTTCCTAATCTTGATCAATATTGTAGTTTAGGGCAGACTGATGAATGTGATAACTTGGATGCTAAAGTAGATAAATCATGTAATAATTTGAAAACCATGTTTGAGAACTTAGGATTTGTTTCTCAAGACAATTCTTATATACTATTAAGCGGCATGGTAAACGATCGTATCACTTTAGCTCAATGTACACTATTTTTAACGGAATGCACATATCTTGGACATATATGTTTTAATGTTGAAGACCTATGTAGAATTATATTAGTTATATGTCATGACTTGGCTGTACAAAAACATAACCTAAATACTATTTGGAAGAAAATTAACGAGAACTCATTACTTTATAATTTAGGTGTTTCTAATATTGACTATCTCTTGTCTCCCAGTACTACCCTAAATACACATATTTTAAAAATATGTGCTGAAGTAGGAGGGCTTAATGAGGTACTGTATCAGTGGTGTTTGAACTTCCTTGATATTCCTCGAAGACTTTATTATCACTTTTTAACAAGATATAAGGAGTTAGAGCAAGCTATATTAGGATTGAAAGAACTACCTTCTTTATCTCAGTGTATCTATTATCTTTCGGAATGTGGGACTTTGGGTAGTTTTTTCCATAGTCTTCAAGATCCATGTAAAAGTTTAAAGACGCGATGTCTTGCGACTAATCGTAAAGATCATTTTGAAGAGATTGAACCTATTAAATTGACTTAATTCCAAAATCAAACTACTTTATATTTGAACTCTGGATTTTATCTTTTAGATGGAATGGGATCTATTCCATTGTTTTTCAGTAAAATATGGGATTTTAATTTTATTAATAGTATTAATTATCTTTTATACAATAATTCATAAAAATATTTTTCAAAGATGTATTGAATAATTTTGGAAACATAAAATATTATTGAAGATAATGAAATCGGAATTTAACTATTGAAAAACAGAGCAGTTTGAATATCTTTTCACTGTTAAATTGTACGAAATATTATTTTTTGTCAAGTATAACAAATAAATAATAGAAATATTTGTTAGTTATTTTTTTCTAAAAGAATAAAAATAAATTAATAAAATTGAAGGCTAAAAATTTTTAGGATAATAAATGAAAGTCTTTATGTTTTTCATTAATTATATGAAATATATTCTATTAAAAGAGATACGTTTTGTATATTTTATTTTTTTATTTTATTTTCTATAATTGAAGTTCATTTTTGAATTGAAAAAATCAATAAAATTTTAAATATAATTACATGAAAAAGCCTTTTAAAGAATAGACTTATTCTAGTTTTGTTTCTTAAAAAATGTAACAATATTAATAAATACAAAATATTTCTAGATGGACACTAACAAAATAAATTAATAATATAAAAAAATATACATTTAAAATTGAGAGGTGTATTTAGAAACATAAAAACTGTATCTTGAAATTTGAAAATTGAAATTTATAAAAAATCTAAAATTATTTAATATATAAAAATATTTATTCAAACTATTATATAAAAATTGTATATAATGAATGCAAAGATTATGAATAAAAATATATGTTCAAAAAAATTCCTAAAGATAAAAAATACAAAAATATACAAAATACAATAAAATTATAAACTCTAGTCTGATTATAATAAACCTGGGATTTTATGTAAATTATATAACATTAAAAAGATATAAAAATTTGAAAAATCAAAATTCCAAAATACTGATAAATACGTATAAAACTATTATTCTTGGATAACAAATGCATGAGAAATGAGTAATAATACTTATTTTTAATCAAAGTATTTTTATATTTTAAAAAGGATTCAAAGATTTCGAGAAATAAATATCAAGTAAATTTAATTTTATGAAAAATTTTTTGAATCTATTCAAAAAAATGTTAAGCAATCAGAACAAATGCCAATTAAAGTTAAAAAACATTTCTTCAACCCCAAATAAAAAGATAAACGAATGGAAAAACATGTTTGTATGAAAAAATAAACCTCAAAAAAATTTAAAAATGATTAAACCATACCATTCTTAAAATAAAAATCAATAGCTATTTGGAAACATTGCTAAATTAAAAGTGTTTTTTGCTAAAGTATTGTTTTTGTAAGCCAACCAGCAGCAATAATCTCACATAAGAAATTTAAAAATAAAGGAAAAAAGACCACATGCAGATTATAGAATTTGTTTTTCAATTAAATAGAATTATTTACTACAGTTGTACAAAAGAAAAATTTGGAAAAATTTTTCAAAAAAAAACTGAAATGTGTTTTGTTTAAAAGATACTATTCTAAAAATATAGCCAAAATACATTATAAATTCAGAGCATTTATAAATACTAATAAATTAAAATAATGTATATAGTAAAAATAGATTTAAAAAATAGAAACATGAAGAATTATTAAATTAAATGAATTTTAAATGAATTACCAAAAAGATATGAAAGCAATTTAAAAGCCTGAGACTAACTTTATTTGAAAAAAAACTAAAGTCTAAAGAGAACATTCAAAAGTCTAAAGATATCTATTATATCTAAAAATTTAACACTAGTCAATAAATTATTAGAAAGGAAATTATACTAGCTATTTTTAATTTAGCATGATTAAATAGAAAAAAAAGTATCAAAAGCTAATGAGTAAATATTAAAAATTAAGTAAATATTGTATATGATATGATATATGTACTAATAATAAACTTAAAAAGTTAAAACAAATCATTTGAAACGGACAAAAACTTTAAATCAATATCTTTAAAAATGCCAATCAAGTAATAGCATCAAGGGATTATATTTCTCTTTTAGGATTATATTATTATAAGTTTACTCTAGATTATACTGTTCCATAGAAAGTAGTGATTAAGACATAGATTCCAGAGGACTCCAATTTTATCTATCCTTTAAGATGAGTCTTAAATATCGGATTGACCTAAGGGTTAAAAGGAAGTACAGATAGTTAAATAGTTTAATTTTAAGAAAACTATTATACATACATATACAATAGATTTATTGTATAATAGAGCAGGAATATTGTTAAAAATAATACAGACCTTAAAATCAAACTCTAAAATAAATATTTTAAATAAATTGAAAAAACAATGCATTAACCAGATTCGTAAATTTACCAAAAAAGTTAAAAGGAGTAGACTTTATGGAAATTTAAAAAAAGTGATAAAAGATTGTGGAAAAATGCCGATATTATTCTATTCTTATTTAAAATAATAGACTCAAAATAGTAGACTGGAAACAATTATAATTGACGGTAAAAACCGACCAACTAAATAATATCATTATTTACGTTGGATATGATAATTACAATTACAAAAAAGAATTCATGAATTTATAGGTATAATTGTAACTATTGAGCACTAGCATAGTATAATAGTAGTAATTAGCAGCCATCTCAATATACAAAGAAAAACGAGAAAACTCCAAAACAAGAAAATAGCATTCTTAAATAAACAAAGACTTGAAAATCAGAATAGGCATTGTTTTCTAAATTATAATTGCAATTTGAAAGAGAATTATAAATTATATATATATTCATGCCCTGAAAACGAAAGTGCTAACAAAAAATAAGAAAGATATAATCAAAAGGACTCAGAAAATATCAACAATTTTAAGAATTCTTATGAAACATGAAAATCCGAAGACATCTAGAGGTCTAAAAAGTTTGCAATATGCTTGTTACATCCCCGTAAGACAAAAAAGCGGCTTTAGAATAAACATACAGTAGAATGCCTCATTTGTTTAGGACTTGACATTTAATTGTCAAAAAGTAAAAATCGCGTAAAAATACAAGATCTAGCAACATTGTGGGCACTTGAATTCAGTTTTCAAATTATAAAGGAGAAAAAGATAATAACTAAATAGATTCAAGTTAAGGAGTCGATACCAGGAAAGCTAATGGAAACATGAATTAAAGCAAAAATATAGGAAACTGCAAAAAAAAATATAACTGCAAAGGAAACTACAAAGTGTTGGTGAAAAATGATAAAAATACTATAAAAGAGCGTTATAAGGGGCCCGAAAAAGAAAAACAGAAACGTGAATACTATTAAAAGAATATATTTAAAAACTGTAAATATTAAGAAGAATCCAGAAGGAAGAAAAAGACAAAGTTTAAGAAAACTAAATCAAATATATATGACTCATGTTTATATATATCATAGTATAATTAGGATTAATATACAAATCGATTAAAATTATATAAAATTAATCGAGAACGACAACCAGAAACACACTCTATATACATGTTTTAAATCACAATGGTAGAAAATACAGACATAGATTTAAATATATTAATCTTACAATACAGAAATGCAGATTGCATAATCATAAGCATATAATATACATTCTAGTCCAAAGACAAGATTATGATTCGGTATTGAGTCAGAATGTAGTTGTACAAATCTTGATCTTACTACAACTCTTATTCAAGTCTACGTAATTTTTCACTTGACTCTGGGATTAAAATGCACAGAAAAACAGAAATGTTGATAAATAAGCAGATAAGTCAAAGACGAGATACATGGATTATAAGATATTATTAATTAATTTAATTTTGGGTTTTTTAAATGAATAATTTTTTTAAAAAGCTAATTTTTTATAAAATCTCGATTTAATTTAGCAAGAGAAAATAATATATTTATTCACGATAACAAGATAATAAGTATTAGTATTGTCGAGCAATTATTGCCTATTTTTTATCTTATTTGTTGTGGATATTTTTTAAAAGCCGAAGCGTTTAAATATTTTCTATCAAAAAATTCATATCATCCATTAATAATCAAAAACAGGGTTTCTGGCTTTCATTTACTTTATGAAGGCCGGCATATTTAATATCCTTTTTTTCATAATACCTGTTTTTTCAAGGAATCTTGACGTTCGAAGTTATTTTTCTTTTTTTTTATAACTTTTTAATTTTTTAGAGTATCCTCATGGAAAATCGGGGTTTTTGGAGCATCTAAGGTATAAAAGCCCACAATTATCATAAAATATTTAACACTGACGAAATTTATAGTGATTCTAATCTTTATTCTTCGCTTTTTAGTAGTACTAGTTCTTCACGTAGCAACTTTTTACCTTACACATTATGTGATCAATTACGTGATGCATACGGTACTTTGAGTCTTATAGATCCTCGAATGGATGTTTTTTGTAATGTTTATCTTGATGATCAGGCTTATAGTGGGGTTTTAGAGGGAATTATCACTGATGTCCAAAGTCTTTATTCAGAAATTCAAAAATTACAGACTCCCTCGCATGAAGAGTGTCGCCGTCTCCTTTCTTTATGTCATTTTCTTCAACATTTACTTCCTCGTCTCGCTTCTGCTTGCGACAAACTAGCACTTTCTTGTTATCGTAAAATACGCAAAGATACAGCTGCCGCAATTCTTCTTCGAGCACTCGCGGGTAGGTCGGAAACCCTTGAAAGATGCAAACTTGGAATGGAGCAAGTATGTGTCATATTATCTGGACTTAGCCAGGAACTGAGGCACGCCTGTGTAGCCTGGCCATATATGTGCAGAGACTTAATAGCGACCGCTCACAGAAAATGCACTTCTTTGCATCAACAACTGGGAAGTGCACTAACCAAGCCTGCATCAGAAGAAGTATGTCTTTTGGTTACTGATTGCACTCACTATTCACAACATTGCGACGATAAAACACGTGCTTTATGCAAACGACTTGGAACTGCTTGTATGAATAGTGGCTATTTATCTCAGTCGTTTTTGGACGATATGTTATTTGTAGGTGAGGAAGAAGCAAAAGGTGTTTTCAACGATGTATTCGATAGATATGGCGTTTTTATTGGAACTCCTCCTCCAACTAAAAGAAATTCTTGGGATCCTTCTTTATCTCTCCTAATACAAGACGAAAAACTTGATCCAACTGCAGGCTCATGCTATTTAATTACAGAAGAATGCATGTTTTCCAGTAGTGATCCATTCCTGGTTCCTCTTTGCACAAATGGACATGGAAATGCTATTGCAAAAGATGCTTGCTCAGGTTATCCTGCTAGACTTACTGGTATTCCTGGTGGTTATCTTGATGAGCTTACAAAGGTGCTTTCTGAATTTGAGTCTGTCGGGCTGAATTTTGATGCTTTATCGGCAGGAATATTTCCTGTTGGACTTACTGATGATTACTGTACACGTGTACAGTCACTATGTTATTATTATGGTGGTTTTGGGAGTGAAGATCTCCGTCATAAATGTAAAAAGCTTGAATCAGAATGCTATAAAAAGTCGTATTTTTCTTCAACTCTTAAAAGTATCTTAGGCAGTTCATATCAACAACTTTCTGAAACATCGAGCAATTCAGAGAGTTGCGTATCTCTATTAACTAGAAAGTGTAAAGAATCAACTGGTCTAGGTTTTAGTGCAATTTATTTATGTCTACATCCTCTTACTACATGTAATACTTTAATTGAAAATGTTTTAGAATAGATATTTAAAAATCGAATATTATACTGAATTCAACTTTATTCTTTTTAAGGGATGCTTTTAGGTATTTAGGACGATTTTATTCTTTAATAATTCTTGGTTACAAGACAGATGCATTTTTAATAATACATTTTATCTAAGATCATGAATCTAACCTCTACTGATGCATATAATTGTACTAATAATGTATGTTGTATTTTATTTCTTTAAAAACTACTCTGATAAAATCATATATAACTCATCTCTGTTTTTAATTTTTTTTGCCTATCCATCTCTTGCTGATACTAAGAAACATTATTGATGCAAAGATTATATTGGGTAAAAGATTTAGCAGAAACCTTGTCTTTTGCAGTTAATAAAAACACTTCATAGTGTTTTAATATCATGAGATAACGATATAATATCACATGAAAATCTGCCAATACCACTTTCTTTGATCTTTTAATTTAACTTGAACAATATTTTAAGAGGCTAAAAACAGGTAGACATAAGGTAATCTTGAAGGACATTTTTTAGATTTATTTTTTTCAAAAAAAGTAAGTGATGATTCTCGATTTTTTAACTCAAAGCACTTCTTTTACACTTAATACATAGAACATGATTAGATGGTAGTATAAATAGTTATTTTAATTATAATATACGCAAAAGATAACCAAGTTTAAGACAGCATATCTATTTAACAGATAGACAAACATGGTAGCCAAACATGGTAGAAAATAGACTAAAAACGCAATATCTTTGATGCTAATTTGTCTCATATTTTAACTAAAAGGATTATATTTTCTACACAATTGGCCCATATTTTTAACCTGACTAGCCTCTTTTTGCCTGTCTTTATCTAATCATTTTTAGATCTGCCCTTATCACTGATCTACCCTTATCTCTGATCTGCCTTTTATCTCTCAAATACCCCATGGGGTACCTCTCATCCATGTCGATCAAAAATAAGACTAATAGAAACCCTAAATATTAAAATATACGCATTGAACTAATAGAATTATAAATAGTATTCCTAACTAAAGCTAATAAAACATGAATAAAACGTATACGAATACAACTTGAATATATGAAAATTAAAATAATCAAAATAAAGCAAAAATAAGTGAATATTAGGACATAACAGTGCTTCTTGGATATCTTAGATATCTTAAAATTTATCAGTATAAAAAATATATAAGAAATTTGTACAAGCAATTAAAAAAGCACATCATTTTGAAATAAAGAATAAATAAAGCATCGAACATCAAGTTTCAAAAAACAATTATCATTGAAGATTATTTTTACAATTTGAATTGTATGAAATGGAAAGAATCCGCAGAAAGTTCAAAAAATACATACTATATATGGGGATTACTTTAAGCTTGAATCAATAAAACTAGATATAAAAAATGAATAAATATTCAAAGTAGCTTTAAATGAACAATAGATAACATGAAGCTTAATTAAATTATCTTTTTAGAAAAAACTTAGAAGTCTGATAAAGATAGATTTAATAAAGTCAAAGCTGAAATGATAGTATTTGCATATACAGATACTAAAAAATAAAAGGAATTACTGGAAAATGGTAGGAGATAAGAGCTATGAAAATATTGCCAACAAAATCATTTAAAACTCCAAAAATAATTTTGTAAAAATTTACAGATATTAGGATACATACAAGCTTGTAAACTCAGCAAAAAGCAGGTTATACAATTGTAGCAGAGGACAGCAGTTAAAACTGTAATTATCTGTCTGTTTATCTATTGTATATTCATTATTAATTTATTATCGTTTCCCCATTTTTTATGAGAACGCTTCCCGATATTCCAATGTCAAATATGAAACATTTTTTATGAAAACTGTTGCTTATTGCTATTATAAATGAAAGCATTTGTGTTAGCCGGGTTTCTTGGCATAGCACATGCTTTCTCAAAAAATATTGGTATCGCGTTTTTTCTTTTTCTCCTTTTTAATTTTTTTAGTTCTTCATAAAAGATATTCTGCATCAAAAAAACTAGATGGATCATTGGACCCACCAGATGCATCAATAAATTTATTAGGGTATAGAAACATTTAAACAGGAACAAAATGTACAAAGTTAATGTTTTTTACCCAGTGAGGAGCAGATTTTGGCTTTGATTTTGGGAAAAGATGCAATAAGTGATAAATGTCAGCAGAATCTAGAAAAATACTGTAAGAATTTAGGAGGTATAGGTCTAGAACCAAAGGATTTGCACCCAGCATTAGAGGAATTTTGTCAAAAAGCAAAACAAAAATGCACTGATCTCAAAACTAAAATCACTAATGTGTCTGGAAATGCTAGAAGCTTTCTTTTGTATCTTTCTAGTAGTCTTACTTCTGCGGAATTTACTTTAAACAAAGTCCAATGTAATTATGTTCATGTTCAATATACAATTTTCCGGGAATTCGCGAGTTTTCGTTCTCTCTGCGATAATTTAGATGAACAATGTCATGAAGCTATACTTGAAACTCTAACGTATGAAGCCCTTTCAAGGGCCCTTGTTCGGAATTTGGAAACTGAAGAAGCGTGTAATGCAAAAATTCCTGACTTTTGCCCGGTGTTAGCAGGGGAAAACTATTATTTATTCTGGTATTGTTTCCTTCAAAAACATATATGTAAAGTTCTTCCTGCTCGAGAAAAAGAAATCTGCAAATCTCTTGAGGAAGATATCAAAACTGTGCTTGAAAATAACGCTAAATTAGAAAAGGATTGTCACTCTCTTCTTGAGAAATGTTACTTCCACTCACCAAACTGTGAGGATCTGGTACAACAGGAATGTATAAAGCTTAGAAACGGTTGTAAGGGGAAAAATATCGTGTATTCCCCCCCCCCCCCATACTCATCTTTTTGACCCATTGAAATTTCCACCTACACTTCAAGAGAAAATAGGTCTTGATCGGCTTTTTACTGAAGCAGAAGCCGTGGGTCTTTTAAATATTAAGCTTTCGTTTCCAGAAATTCGTCATTTTTTGCTGTTAGCATATCATAATACGAATCCAAGTAACGATAAAATAGCGAGATGTACTTATTATCTAGGAAACTGCACTTTTCGCCATTTAAAAGAACTAGGGGGTTTATGTAATAAGACTAATCATACTGAAGTATGTGAACAAATAAACAATACTGTAAAAGGAGAATGTGATTCTTTTCGATTAACTCTTCAACAAAAAGGATTATTTAAATTAAAAAATGGAGCTAAAAATATGTTTTATACTTCGGATAGACTATCTGAAATGATTCATGAAAAAGTGTATGCAGATCTTATTTCAAAATGCTATTACCTGCAATCACATTGCGGTGCTGATTTCCTGGATGCTTGTGGAACTCTGAAAGCGGCATATTCTAGAGCACAGCTTTTCAATTTAGCAAAAGAAGTATTACTGGAAGAATTATTTGGGTTTCTTCATGATTGGACTTCAGATGGGGTTAAAAAATGTGCAGTAAAACTTGTAGAAAGATGTCAAAAAGTTAGAAACGACAGTATAGATTTGCTTTCAATGTGTTTGAAACCAGGAGAAACGTGCGAAGAACTTATGTGGGATCTTGGAAGAAGAAGTTCCCAATTATACTCTATTTTGGGTAAAAAGAGGGATTATCCAGAAGAAAAAGATTGTGTTATTTTGGAGAAAGAATGCGAGAATCTATCAAAGGATTTTGAGGAGTTTAATGCACCTTGCAGCACATTGAGAAGGAATTGTGCTCATCTGAGAAATGCGCAGAAATTGAAAGACGCTTTGTTGAGTAAAAATAGTGACGTTTTGGTAACGGTTGATAACTGCGCAAAATATTTAGAAACGAAATGTCCTCGATGGTTTATGAGGGAAATGAGTCCATTTAGTCTTATATGTATAGCACACTACAAAACGTGTCTTAGAATACGCGGGGATGTACAAAATCATTGCTCTGCACTTGAGCAGAATATGAAAATCGAGAATGTTGTCAAGCAATCAGAAGACGATAAAGAAAGGGATAATATTTGTTTTCTTTGGGAGGAATACTGCGATATGCTCATGGGAAACTGCCCTGATAAACTGAAGCAAGACAATAATGGAGATGGACTGTGTGTGAAACTCAAAGGAAACTGCAAGACATTTCGCGACAAGTTTCCCTTACTGAAAGCCCTGATGTACAATATAAAGGGATCTTTAACAGACAAGGATGTATGCACTACTCGGTTAAAGGACTACTGCGCAAGCTCAATAGAATCAAATAAAACACTTGAAGATTCATGCAAAGAATATAACGAAGATGACACAAGGGATAAAATTTGCGTCAAGTTCGTTAAATGGATGGAAATATTGTGCAATAATTTGCCAACTAAGCTGAATAAAGTTGCTAAAGATTTGGAAGATAGGGTAGCTGAATTTGAAGAAACTAAAGAGCAAGCCGAAAAAGCCACTAGCGATTCAGGTTTATTCTTAGTGGCATCTCAGGCAGCGGATGAGAAGCAGAATCATCGCCTCGCCGCACGTGGCAATGTCACGGCTTACATCAGACTTGTGCGTCGAGACGATCTGGATATAGAGTCATCTGTGCGTCATGGACTCGCATTTGATCTGATGTCTCTGGTTCTAGAGCTGTACTTGGAGGCCAAAGATATCTGTGACCATTTTATCGAAGAGTGTGCGTTTGAGGATGATTGCCTTAATTTTAAGAATCCATGCCAGGAAATACGCGAGCATTGTAAGGCATTTGTATTGCCTAAAGCAGTGTCTCCAACAGAAACGTCTGTCTTGACCGTAACGGTTACAGACTCAACGACCATGACGGATGACAAGCCAAAGCCCACTGTAACGATGAAAGATGGGATCTGCGTGGTAATCGATTCAAAGACAACCTGGGTGACAAGCAAATCGGTCTCTAGAAAGACAAAGACACATACTTCAGTGACAACATCTACACAGAAATGCAAGCCAGTGCCGTGTACGACGGAAGATGCACGAACAAAAGAGCCAGAAACAGGTGGAGCAGATACGGAAGTGCCGAGCGGGGCGACAAAGATATCAGGGTTGACAGTAATGAATATTGTTATATGGGTAATGGGAGCTTTTATTGTGATTTAAAGGGAATAATGAGCATTTGCATTGGGTTAAAAACTAAAAGAAAATAATGAGCATTTGTATTGGGCTATGAAATTAGGGAATTAGAAAATAATTTAAAAATGATTCCTAGAGGGAATATAGATATGCAATATAAAAATATAAATATTTAGAACATGCTTTCAACATAGATATGGAATGCTGGACATTGAATAGAATACTAGTCATTTAGACAGTCCCAAGCTCGCCTCGTGCCTAACTAGTGAGCCCTCAGTTTCAAGTTTATTCTTTTGAATCACGTTGTGGTTTCTTTGAATAATCATTATTTTATAAAACTAAGAATTGTATTTTAAAGTTAACGTTCGACCTTTTCGAATCAGAAGATTTTGGTTTTTCAGTTGGATATTTCCAAATTCTACTCACCATTGATTAAAAGGGTGCACAAGAGTAGTAATTAGTGCTGGGATAGCATGGGATTACTTGTTTTTTTGAGGAATATGAAAATCTCACTATTTCTTGGCGTTCCAATGAAAGCAAAATGAAATAGAAGTGTACCATACTTTAAGACCTTGTTTTGCAGGATTCCGCATGGGCAGTGGCGCGGGCGGTTAAGAGGCGGGCACAAGCAGCACAGAATGATGGAATTGATGAGGAGCATATTTTTGCATTGATTTTGAAAGGAGATTATAATGATGATACTAAATGCAAGAAAAAACTAAAAGAATACTGTGAAAATTTGAAAGGAATAGATGAAAACTTTAGAATCTATTCAAAATTAAAAGAAACATGCAAAGAAGATAAAAAGCAGGAAGAAAAATGCACAGAATTAAAAAATAAAGTTAAAACAAAATGCACTGCATTTGAAACGGAACTTGGGAAAGTAGAAAAAGATGCTTCGAAATTAACTCATGATGATTGCAAAAAGAATGAACAACAATGTTTGTTTTTGGAAGGAGCATGTCCAAAAGAACTTACAGAGAAGTGTAATGAGCTAAGGAATAAATGTTATCAAAAAAAAAGAGACGGAGTGGCAGAAGAAGTTCTTTTAAGAGCAGTTCGCGGAAGTATTGAGAGTGATGATGATTGTAAAAAAAAGCTCAAGGAAGTTTGTTTAGAATTGAGCCAAGAAAGTAATGAGTTAACAAAACTTTGCCTTGACCAAGAAACAACGTGCAAAAAATTTGTGGCAGGAAAACAGGAGAAATGCACTGATCTAGAAAAGACTGTTAAAGAAGCACTCACTAAAAAGGACGGATTAAGAGGAAAATGTTTATCACTGCTTGAGCAATGTTACTTTCACAGAGGAAACTGTCAAGGGGATAAATCAAAGTGCAAAGAACCTTCTAACAAGGATTGCAAAGAATATATACCAGATTGCGATAAATTAGCAGAAGAATGCCAAAAGCAAAACATCGCGTATATACCGCCAGGACCGCCTTTTGACCCGACGAGGCCGGCGGCATCGCTGGCAGAAGACATAGGACTGGAAAAGCTTTATAGGGATGCAGAGGAGGACGGCGTTGTTATCGGGGAGCAGCGTGTGAGGGATGCAACTGCTTTGCTGGCGTTGTTGCTTGGAAATAATCATGACGAAAACAAGTGTGAACAAACCCTTAAAGAACAATGCAAAGATCCTCATAAACATGAGGCTCTTGAGAATCTATGTAAGGGAAATGATTTAAGTGAAGATGGGAAGGATAAATGTAAAGAATTAAAAGACGATGTTAAAAAGATCTGCGACAATCTCAAGCCAACAATTCTTAAGAATAATCTTTATGACGAAAAAAATATACATAATGGAATCATTGGATGGGAGCAGTTACCAACATTTCTTAGCAGCGAAGAGTGTGCAAAATTAGAGTCTTATTGTTTTTATTTTGAAAAGAAGTGTCAGGATGGAGAAAAAGCGTGTATGAATGTGAGGGCAGCGTGCTACAAAAGAGGGCTTGATGCGCGTGCAAACAACGTTTTGCAGGAAAAAATGAGAGGATGGTTGCACGGTTCAAATGAAACGTGGCGTAAAGAATTTCAGAAAAAATTAGTGGAAGTCTGTGGAGAACTGAAGGGAAATAAAGGGACCTTTCCGTACGACGAGTTGTTTGTTCTGTGTGTACAGCCACTAAGGGCACTCCGGTTGCTTACGCATGATCACCAGATGAGAACGGTCTTTCTGCGGGAACAACTGGACAAGAAGCGCGATTTCCCGGGGGACAAGGACTGCAAGGAGTTGGGGAGGAAGTGTGAGGAGCTGAGATATGATTCAAGGGAAATTTGGTGGCCGTGCTATACGCTGGAGCAGCAGTGCGAGCGGCTGGGGACGACAGAATTGCTGAAGACGCTTTTACTTAGTGAGCAGAAGGATACGCTGAAAGACCATGCGGGTTGCGAGAAGTATTTGAAAGAAAAGTGTAATCTATGGACTAGGAGGGGAGACGGGCGCTTTTCTCTCGTATGTGCCTTCCAGAACGCTACGTGTAAGCTGATGGTAGATGATGTGCAAAGTAGGTGCAACGTATTTGAGAAGAATCTAAAAGCTTCAAATATCAGTCACGAATTTAACGAGAATAACCCCAGAATGGGATCATTGGAAATGCTTTGTCCTTCTTGGCACTCCTACTGTAGTAAATTTGGACCTAACTGTCCGAATCTTAAAAAGGATGGTGCTTTCTGTACAAAACTCGAAAAACATTGCAAACCATTTTACAAGAGAAAGGCCTTGGAAGATGCTCTTAAGGTAGAATTTCGAGGAAAATTGTCTGACGAGAATAAATGTATTCCTGCACTACAGAGCTATTGCACAATATTGGAAAACGTAAAAAATGCATCGATCAGTAATCTGTGCAAAGCTAACACCAAGGATAACGGTCAAAAGGATGATAATCAAGTTAGAAAGGAGCTCTGCCAGAAACTTGTGGCAGAAGTGAAGCAGCAATGTGCAATATTACCAGAGGGACTAAAACAACCAGCAGAAGATCTGAAAAAGGATTTAGAAATATTTAATGAACTTAAGAAACAAGCAGAAAAGGCAATGAAGGAGGCTAAACTTGTTTTATCAGTTGCAAAGACAGGTGGAGATAACACAGAAAGTGGGGGCAAAAAGGACACTGCAGCAAGCAGGGCTAAAGATACCATGAAGCATGTAAAGGTAGTGCGGAGAGGGACTAAAGATGTGCCGGTCACAGAACTAGAGGCGAGAGCATTGGATTTGGCAGCAGATGTGTTGGCAAGATATGTAGAATTGAGGGAGCGATGCACCCGGCTAAACTCGGATTGCGGGATTAGGAAGGATTGCCAAGGGATAGAAGAAGTATGCAAGAATATTGACAAGACATGTGGCGGTCTGAAGCCGCTAGACATAAGATCGCAGGAAATAGTAACAAAGAACGTCACAACGACGACAACAAAGACAGTCGGACCAGGAGGGGAGACCGTGGAAGAATGCAAGTCAGTTAAAACGACAGATACATGGGTCACGAAAACGTCGACGCACACCAGTACATCGACATCCACGTCAACTACTACATCTACAGTGACATTGACATCGACAAGACGGTGCAAGCCTACAAGATGTACGACAGGAGATGAGGCGGGAGATGTGACACCAAGTGGGGGGTTGAAGATGGCAGGGTGGAGTGTGGTGAAGGGGGTGTTGTTGGGAATAATGATTTCAGTTATGATTTAAAAATGGGTAAACATGATTTGGGAAGAGCATGTATATTAAGGAACAATTGACATGAAGTGCATTTAACGAGACGTATTCTCGCGTAGTCTGTCCATATTTTCATCTACTTATGCTCTTTATACCCATTCACCGCGTCTTTTATCTTCGTTTATCGTAATTTAGCTTCTGCGTTTACCCCGCATTACCCCACACAAATTTTCGATTGTCACGTGATACCAGAGATAAGAAGGGGCACACCTTGAGTATCCTTTGCTTTCACTTAAAAGTTCAGGGTGAAACAGGTTTGTCTCTCATTTCGTCGGCCATAATTTGGCGCGGGGGGTGGCGCGGGCGGTCAAGAGGCGGGCAGCAGGGGGGCAGAATGTGTATGAGGATGAAGAGATTCTTTTGGCTTTTATTTTAAAAAAAGATGATTTAGAAGATCAAAAATGCAAAGTAAAACTAAAAGCATATTGTGGAGAATTGAGAAACATAGATAAAGACTTCAGTATTTATTCAGAATTAAAAGAAATTTGCAAAGATGACGGTGTAACAAAATGTACAAATTTAAAAACTAGTGTTGATAAAAAGTACAATAGTTTCAAAACAGACCTTGGAGAAGTAGCTAAAAAACAAATTCCAGAGCTAACAGATGAACATTGCTCAAATCAAGAAAAATGTTTGTTTTTGGAGAACGCATACCCTGATCTTAAAGAGAATTGTAACACATTAAGAACTAATTGTTACCAGAAGAAGCGTGAGGAGGTAGCAGATGAAGCTCTTTTGAGGGCGCTTTCCGGGCATCTTGAAAATGATGGTAAATGTAAAGAGAGGCTCAAGGTGATTTGTCCAGAGTTGGGGCAAGAAAGTGACGAATTGACGAGGAAATGCATTAATTTAGAATCTACATGCACATCTTTACTGAAAGCAACAAAAGAAAAGTGTGAATTTTTAAAAACAGAGGTAGAAAAAGCATTAAAAACTGACGGGGAACTACAAAAAAAAGGACAATCTTTACTTAAGGACTGCCACTTTTACGGACCAGGCTGTAAAGACAGTAAGTGTGATGAATTGAAAGACAAGTGCAAAAAAAAAGAAATTGTTTATCTGCCACCAGGCTCACATTTTGATCCTACGCGGCCAGAGCCTACACTGGCGGAAAAAATAGGACTGGAGGAGCTTTACAAGGAGGCAGCAGCAGATGGCGTTTTGATTGAAAGAGCATTAGAAATAGATATTCTTGATTTGTTAGTGTTGTTATCAGGAACGACTGCGTTTACTCAAAATCAATGCAAAACTATACTTACTGATAAATGTGAATCTTTTAAGCATCTTGCAAAGAATTTAGAAGAGTTATGTAAAAATAAAACAGAACATGCGAATAAATGTCAGAAATATGAACAGGAGTTTCAAGGAAAAAAGGACGTTCTAACTACAAGGTTTAAAAGTAGGAAATTTGAAAGTAAAATTGTGCTGTGGACTGAGTTACCAAAATATTTTGGTAAATATGATTGCACAGAATTACAATCTGACTGTTTTTACTTTGAAAGCCAATCCTTTGAAACGCCGTGCAAAAATGTTAAGGCAATGTGTTATAAAAGAGGGCTTGATAGTTTAGCAAATGAAGCATTACAAGATAAACTGAGAGGGAAGTTCGATGATGAAATTAGGAGGCCGCCTGAAGAACTTCATAAAGAATTGGTAAAAGCGTGTAAGGATCTGAAGAACAAAAGCAAGGAGTTATTTACGTTATGTATGGAGCCAACAGAAGCAGTTTTTACAATATCAACAGATTTGCACATAAAGACGGATCTATTGCAAGAACATCTGGACGCAAAGCGGGATCTCCCAACGAGGCAGCACTGCACGGATTTATTGAAGAAGTGTGCAGACTTGGGGCAAGACTCGAGGGAAATTGAGTGGCCCTGCCGGACGCTGAGGCACCACTGCGCAAGGCTGGGCGTTGCGGAGCAATTGGAAGAGAAGTTGTTGGCGGAGAAAGTCGAGAAGTTGGATGACTTTGAATCGTGCGTAGAAACACTGAGAGGGCGATGCAGTGGGTGGGGGAGACGGGGGAGGACGCGGTACGCGCTTGGGTGTGTCGCGCCGAACGCCACCTGCACGTACCTCACGGGGAGTGTCGAGTCTAAGTGCGCTACACTGAAGGCACGTATGGAAAAGAGCAAAGTTGTAGATGAAGCGAAGAAAAAGGAGGACAAGGAAAAGGATGAAATATGTGAGCGTTGGATGCCGTTCTGCGGTAAATTTATGTCAAGCTGTGGGGATTTGACGTCTGATGAGGATAAATATTGTAAAGGACTTGAAAAGGAATGTGGATCATTTATTAAACGGCAAGAATTAGAAAAAAAGGCACTCAATGAGTTAAAGGGTAGTTTGAAGACAGACAAAGAATGCAAAGAAACACTTGACAAATACTGCACACAATTGACTAATGCAACCAATGGACTTGAGACTTTGTGCACAGACAAAAGTGATAAAAAAACTAAAAGTGATGATGATGTTAGAAAGGAACTCTGTGAGAAACTTATACAACAAGTGAAGAATCAGTGCCCTGCGTTGCAGAAAAAACTTACAGAGGCTAAAAAGGAACTGGAAGAGAAAGCAGGTGAATATGAAAATATTAAAAATAAGGCACAAGATGCATTGAAAAAAGCAAATCTTGTTTTAGTTACAACGAGGGCAACAAACGGTTCAGGAAATAAAGCAGCAGCACCCGCAGCAAAAAGCGAAAAGCAATTCAAGCTTGTTAGGAGAGATGCAAAGACATCTGTGGTGGCAAAGGTGACAGAAGAAGAGATAACAGCATTTGATTTGGTATCGCAGGCGTTGAGTTTGTATGTAGAGTTGAAGGAGGAGTGTCAAGATCTACTGAAGGACTGTGGGTTTAAAGTGGAGTGCCCGCAATGTGAAGATGCATGCAAAACGATAGAAAACAAATGTAATGGATTGAAACCATTGGAGGTGACGGAGCACAAGGTAGAAACATCAACGACGACGACAACGACGACGACGACAACAACGATAGTTGGATCAGAAGCAGGAAAAGCAGGAACTGAGCAGTGCACATCGATTAAAACGACAGACACGTGGGTCACACACACATCGACACACACAAGCACATCCACATCCACGTCGACGACGACATCGACGGTGACGCTGACGTCGACCCGGCGGTGCAAGCCGACGAGGTGCACGACAGGGGATGAGGCAGGTGAGGTGACGCCGAGTGGGGGGCTGAGGATGAGTGGGTGGGGCGTGAAGGGGGTGTTGTTGGGGATGATGATTTCAGTTATGATTTAAGAGCAAATGGACATGGTTTGGGATGGCATGTATATTTAGGGAATAATGAGTGCATTTTACCGGGACGCCCTCCCCGTACCTCGTAGTGTGCACGCCAGCCTCCGCACACAGTGTATTCCTGCCTCACAGTATGCAGTGTGCGCTTTAGATGCGTGTGGGCGTGTTTTGGACGCGTCTGGGACGCGCGTGTTTGCCCGAAATTAGTCCGGAATTACCCCGCATTTACCCCGCAAAAAAACAAAATTTGTGTGGGGTAAGCGCAAGCAGAGGAGAGGGGGGGCGGTTACCCCGCATTTGTGGCCGAAAACGGAAACGCCCCACCGAAAAAGCAGAATTTGTGTGGGGTAAATGTGGGGTAAGGCAGAGGAGAGGGTGAGGGAGGTGTGCACACAAGAATTGAGAGAGGGTGGGGGGCAGATAAGGAATAATGCGTAGATGTTTGCATGGGATTTACGTCAATTTCGACTCAATTTGGCAGTAGTATGTTAGAGTTGAAATTTTTCTGGACGAAAAATGAGCACACAGTCGAGGTTGAGGTGGACAGGGGGGGTTGGGCGCAAGAAGGGGACTGGAATTGAGTGGCAGTCTCTGCACAGATCTTGGAACACACAAAGCTGGAAAGTGGTTGGGGTGTGCACGGTGCAGATAAGGCAGGGTAAGAGGTGGAGATGGAGCTGGGTAACAGAGTAAAAGATAAAACAAAAGAAGTAGAAGCAGAATTAAGTGTAGATCAGACTTAGATTAGTTTTGAGAAGAAAAAGAATAGAATTTCCTTGTAAACCAAAAGCAAGAATTGGTAAGCAGAGTAAAGGTGGTGGGTGAAGGGTGAAAATAAAAGAAATAAGAAGTAGATGTGGGAGTGAATGAGTGTTAGACTCAAATTTAGGTTAGAATTGACTCATATTTAAGAAGAACAAAAAGTTTTTTCGAGCAGATCAAAGGTACAAGGGAATTGATGAGGTGGAGTAAATAACGAGTAAAGGGAAAAAATACAAGATAAAAACTAGGAGTAGAGATTAGGTTGAAATTAAGCGTAGAATTAGACTAGATTGAGGAAGGAGAAGAATAGAATAAAAATTTTTTTTTAGGAGATCAAAAGTAGAAGAATGAGGTGGAAATGAAACGACAGTGGGTAAAGATAGAATACAAGAGATAATTAAAAGCAAAAATCAGATTGGATTGCGTTTAGAAGAGGGTTTAGATTGGAGTTGGAGGGAGAAAGAATAGAGTAAAAAGCTTTTTTCTTGTAGATAAAAGACGAGCAAGAACAAGGTGGAGAGGAGTACGAGGTGACGAGGTGAGTGTGTGCACCAAGCAGTAAGGTAGGAGGTGTGTGCACAAAGTAGCGAGGTAGGGTGGGGGAGGTTGGATGTGAAAAAAATGTGCACGGTGTAGATGAGAGTGTGCACAGGAGACGGAGGTAGGGGGTAGAGGGGAGGTGAGGTAGAGGGGTACAAGTGCGTGTGCGCCGTAGATAAGGTAGGGTGTGCAGTGTACTGATAAGAAGAGGTGGGGGTGAGAGAGTAGAAGTGGAGAGTAGGAGTAACAAGATAGAAGTAGAAGCAGAAGTAGATTAGCATTAGACTAGTTTTAAAAGAAGATTAAGAATAAAAGGTTTTTTTGTAAGTCAAAAATCAAGAATTGATAAGCAGATTTAAAGGTGGCGGTGAATGGAAGATAAAAATACAAGAGAAGGGAAGTGGGTGTGAGTGAGTGTTAGATCAGGATTCGATGTAGATTAAATTTAAGAAGAAATGAAGAATAAAAATAATTTTTTGTAAACCAAAAATTGGCTAAGAGTTGCCAAGAAGTGGAGTAAATGGTGAGTGAAGGGTAAAAATACAAGAGATAAAAGGTAGACACGAAGATTGTATTGAAATTGAGGATAGAATTAGACTAGATTTAGAAGGAGAAAAAATAAAATAAAACTTTTTTTATAAATTAAGGATGAATAAGAAAGGAGGCGAGGAGTAGGAGAGGGTCTACAGGAGGTAGCGAGGTAGATGGTGTGCACGAAGTAAAGGTAGAGGAGGTGTGCACAGTAGGGGATGGAGTGAGGAGGGGGGGTCGGGTGTGAAAAAAATGTGTACGGTGCAAATAAGATGGTGTGCACCAGGAGTAGGGGGAGGT
Organism: Pneumocystis sp. 'macacae'; assembly: GCA_018127085.1. Taxonomy (NCBI): domain Eukaryota; kingdom Fungi; phylum Ascomycota; class Pneumocystomycetes; order Pneumocystales; family Pneumocystaceae; genus Pneumocystis; species Pneumocystis sp. 'macacae'. The sequence continues at coordinate 477,066 of CM030730.1, forward strand.
AGGGGGTAGGGGAGTGGGGAGGGGTAGAAGTGGGGGTAGAAGTGCGTGTGCGCGGTGCTGATAAGGCGGGGTGTGCAGTGTGCTAAGAGGAGGTGGGGGAGTGAGAGTAAGGTGGTGAGGTGAGGAAGAACAGAGTAAAAAATAGAAGAAGTAGAAGTAGACGTTAGATTTAGCTTAGAATTAGACTAGTTTTAAGGGGAGAAAAAATAATTTTTTTTTTAAATCAAAAGTAAGAGTTGATAAGCAGAGCAGAGGTAGTGGATGAGTGAAGGGTAAAATATAAAAAGGATAAAAAGTAGAAGTGGGTGTTAGACTAGAAATGAATTTGGGCTAGAATTAAAGAGAAATAAAGGGTAAAAAGTTTTTTCCTGAAGATCAAAAATTGGATAAGAGTTGCTAAGAGGTAAAGTAAATGGTGAGTGAAGGGTAAAAATACGAGATAAAAGATAGACACGAAGATTGGATTGAAGTTGAGTTTAGAATAGACTAGATTTAGAAGGAGAAAAAATAAAATAAAACTTTTTTTTTTGTAAATTAAGGATGAATAAAAAATAAGGTGGAGTTAGGAGAGGGTTTACAGGAGGTAGCGAGTGAGCGTGTGCACGAAGCACCGAGATGAGTGTGTGCACCAGGTAAGAGGAGGTAGGGGAGGGGAGTAGGGGAGGTGCACGAGGTAAGAAGATAGTGTGCACCGTAGAGTTGGGGTGGGAAGAAGGGGTGCACCAAGCAGCTAGGAGGGGGAGGTGGGAGGTAGGGGGAGGGGAGGTGGGGAGGGGTAGGAGAGGGGTACAAGTGCGTGTGCGCGGTGCGGAAAGGTAGGGTGTGCAGTGTGCTGATAAGAGGAGGTGGATGAGGTGGAGGTAGAAGTAGAGATGGAGAGTAGAAGAAGAGTAACAAGATAGAAGAAGTGGAAGTAGAAGTAGATTAGAATTAGACTAGTTTTAATAAATAAGGAGCAAAACGTTTTTTTATAAATCAAAAGTAAAAGTTGATAAGCAGAGTTGGAGGTGGTGGTAAGTGAAAGATGAAAATACAAGAGAAGTAAATGTGAATGAGTATTAGATTAGACTTGCATTTGAGTTAGAATTAAAAAGAAATGAAAGATAAAAAGAATTTTTTGTAAACTAAGAGCAAGAAAGTTAGAGGTTGAGATAAGATAGACAAGAAAACAGGAAGCACAGGAGATAAGGAGTAGGGGGAAGGATTAGATTGAATTGCGTTTAAAAGTAGATTTAGATTAGAGTTAGAAGGAGAAAGAATGGAATAATTTTTTTTTTGTAAATAAAAAATGAAGAACAAGGTAGGAAGTAGGAGAGGGTCTCAAGAGGTAGCAAGGTATGAGGTGTGCACCAAATAGCAAGGTGGGTGTGCACGAGGTAGCGAGATAAGGAGGTGTACACGAGGCACCGAGGTAGGGTGGGGGAGGTAGGATGTGAAAAAAATGTGTACCGAGGAAATAAGATGGTGTGCACGAAGCAACTAGGAGGGGGAGGTAGGGGAGAGGGGGAGGGGAGGGGTAGGAGAGGAGTAGAAGTGGGGGTACAAGTGCGTGTGCGCGGTGTTGATAAGGTAGGGTGTGCAGTGTTGTAGATAAGGTGAGGTGGGGTGGGTGGTGGAGATAGAGATAAGAAGTGAAGAACAGAGTAAAAAACAAAAGAAATAGAAGTACAAATAGAATTAGATTAGCTTTAAAAATAGATTAAAAATAAAAATAATTTTTTTGTAAACCAAAAGTCAAGAGTTAAGTAGAGTTGGAAGTGGTGGGTAAAAGGTAAAAATGAAAGAGAAGAGAAGTAGAAGTGGGTGTTAGACTGGAATGAGTTTAGATGTGGGTTTAGATTGGATTTAAGAAATAAAGAGTAAAAAGAATTTTTTTATAAATCAAGAATTGGGTAAGAATTGACAGAAGTAAAGACAGGGTGGACAAGAAAACAGGAACACCAAAAAATAAGGAGTAGATCTAAATATTGAGGTAGAATTGGGGCAGATTTAAAGAAAGGAAGAATAAAATAAAAAGTTTTTTATAAATCAAGAGTAAACAAGAACAAAGTGAGAGATGAGGCAGGAGGGGAGATGTGCACGAGGTAGCGAGATAAGTGTGTGCACCAAGCAGCAAGGTATGAGGTGTGCACGAGGCACCGAGGTGGGATGGGGGAGGTCGGGTGTGAAAAAAGTGTGTACCGAGGAAATAAGATGGTGTGCACCAAGCACTTAGTAGCAGTTAGTAGGAGGTAGGGGAGAGGGGGAGGTGAAGTAGAGGAGGGGAGGGGGTATAAGTGCGTGTGCGCGCAACATTAAGACCAGAGGTGGGTGTGCGCGGTGCTGATAAGAGGAGGATGAACAAGAGGTGGTGGAGGTGAAGAACAGAGTAAGGAAACAAAAAAAGTAAAGGTAGAAATAAAGTAGAAGTTAGATTAGCATTAGATTAGAATTGAATTATTTTTTAGAGAGAGAATAAATTTTTTTGTAAGTCAAAAGTAAGAGTTGATAAAGCAGAGTAGAAGTGGTGGATGAGTGAAGGGTAAAAATGAAAGAAAAAAAAAGTGGAAGTGAATGAGTATTAGATTAGACTTGGATTTAGGCTAGAATTAAAGAGAAATGAAAAATAAAAATAATTTTTTAAGTCAAGAATTGGCTAAGAGTTGACAAAAGTAAAGATAAGGTGTGGTAGATAAAGCAAGAAGCAGAGGAGATAAGGAGTAGAGGTGAAGATTAGATTGAATTGCGTTTAGAAGTGAATTGGATTCAAGGGGTGATGAAAATAAAATGTTTTCACGAGCAGATCAAAAATGAGTGGACAGGAATTCGTGAGAGGTAAAGATAAGGTGGAGGTGTGCACCAAGCAGTGAGGTATGAGGTGTGCACGGAGTAGCAAGGTGGGAGTGTGCACAGTAAGGGATGGGGTGAGGAGGGAGGTAAGGGAGGCAGAGGAGGTGTGCGGTAGAGATAGGGTGGGAAAGGAAGGGTGCACCAGAAGTGAGTAGGGGGAGGTAGGGGTGGAGGGGTGGAGGAGAGGTAGGAGAGGGGTAGAAGTGGGTGTACATAAGCAGGAGAGAGGGTAGAAGTGAGTGTGCGCGGTGTACAGATAAGGTGAGGTGGGGTGGGTGGTAGTGGAGATAAGAAGTGGTGGAGTAAAAAATAAGAATAACAGAACAGAAGAAATAGAAGTAGAATTAGATTAGCATTAGGTTAGAATTGAATTATTTCAGAGAGAGAATAAATTTTTTTGTAAACCAAGAATCAAGAGTTAAGCAGAGTTGAAGATAGTGGGTAAGTGAAGGGTAAAATATAAAAAAGATAAGAAGTGGAAGTGAATGAATATTAGATTAGACTTGGATTTGGGTTAGAATTAAAGAGAAATGAAAAATAAAAATAATTTTTTATAAGTCAAGAATTGGCTAAGAGTTGACAAAAGTAAAGATAAGGTGGATAAGAAAACAGGAACCATAAGAAATAAAGAAGAGATATAAAAATTAGATTAAAACGAGTTTAGAAGTGGGTTTAGATTAGAGTTAGAGGGGAGTAAAAAATAAAGCATTTTTTGTAAATGAAGAATAAGTGAGAAGTGAGTAGAAATGAGTAAAGCAGGTGGTGGTGAATAAAAAATAAAAAACAAAAGAGATAAGAAATAAAGGCGAAAATTAGATTGAATTGCGCTTAGAAGTGGGTTTAAATTAGAGTTAAAAAAAAATAAAGAATAACGTATTTTTCGTAAATGAAGAATAGGTGACGAGTGAGCAAGAATAAGTGAGTAGAGAGGATGGTGATGAATAAAAAATAAAAAGCATAACAGATAAGAAGCAAAAGTAAAAGTTAGATTGAATTGCGTTTAGAAGTGGGTTTAAACTAGAATTAAAGAAAAGTAAAAATAAAAAGAATTTCTTGAATTTCTTGTAAACTAAGAGTAAGCGAAAAGTAAAAATTGCCAAGTAGAGGGTGGTGGTGAATAAAACAAGAAGTATAAAAAATAAAAAGTAGACACGAAGATTACATTGAAATTGAAGTTAAAATTGAATCTGTTTTAAAAGTCAATGAATAAAAGATTTTTTGTAAATGGAGAATAAGTGACGAGTGAGCAGAAATGACTAAGTAGAGAGGGTGGTGGTGAATAAAAAATAAAAAACAAGAGATAAGAAATAAAAGTGAAGATTAGATTGAATTACATTTAAAAGTGAGTTTAGATTAGAGTTAAAAAAGAGTAAAGAATAAAAAGTATTTTTTATAAATGAAGAATAAGTGACGAGTGAGCAGAAATGACTAAGTAGAGCAGGTGGTGGTGAATAAAAAATAAAAACACAAAGAAAAAAGAAATAGAGGTGAAGATTACATTCAGATTGACGAGGCAGTGTGGGTGGAAAGCGTGTTGCATGCAAACGAGGTGGAGGTGAGCAAGAGTTGGTGGAAGTGGAGATAGGGTGGATAAAAAACAGGAACACCAAAAAATAAGAAGTAAAAGTAAAGATTAGATTGAATTGCGTTTAGAAGTGGGTTTAAATTAGAGTTAAAAAAAAATAAAGAATAACGTATTTTTCGTGAATGAACAAGTAACGAGTGAGCAATAAATGAGTGGAGAAGGGGGTGGTGAATAAAAAATAAAAAACAAAAAAAATAAGGAGCAAACACGAAAATTAGATTGAGTTGCATTTAGAAGTGAGTTTAGATTAGAGTTAAAAAAAAATAAAGAATAACGTATTTTTCGTGAATGAAGAGTGACGAGTGAGCAAGAATGAGTAGAGAGGATGGTAGTGGATAAAAAACAAAAAACAAAAGAGATAAAAAGCAGAAGTAAAAGTTAGATTGAATTACGTTTAGAAGTGGGTTTAAATTGGAGTTAGAAAAGAGTAAAAAATAAAAAGAATTTCTTGTAAACCAAGAGTGACGCGTAGATGGGCAAGAATTGCTAAGTAGAGCAGAAGGTAATAGATAAAAAATAAAAACACAAAGAAAAAAGAAATAAAGGTGAAGATTACATTGAATTGCGTTTAGAAGTGAGTTTAGATTAGAGTTAGAGGGGAGTAAAAAATAAAAAGAATTTCTTGTAAACTAAGAGTAAACGAAAAGTAAAAATTGCTAAGTAGAGGGTGGTGGTGAATAAAACAAGAAGTATAAAAAATAAAAGGTAGACACGAAGATTACATTGAATTGCGTTTAAAAGTGGGTTTAAATTAAAGTTAAAGAAGAGTAAAGAATAACGTATTTTTCGTAAATGAAGAATAAGTGACGAGTGAGCAAAATAAATGAGTAGAGARGGTGGTGGTGAATAAAAAATAAAAAGCACAACAAATAAGAAGCAAAGGTGAAGATTACATTGAATTGCGTTTAGAAGTGAGTTTAGATTAGAGTTAGAGGGGAGTAAAAAATAAAAAGAATTTCTTGTAAACTAAGAGTAAACGAAAAGTAAAAATTGCTAAGTAGAGGGTGGTGGTGAATAAAACAAGAAGTATAAAAAATAAAAGGTTGTCACG